>CAHIKZ030005447.1:1817500-1982500 GCA_903632075.3 Acanthosepion pharaonis
GTGTGTGTGTCTTTGTGGGTGTGTGATGCCACACATGGGTAGATATTTCTACATGTGTATTTCGGGTGGTAACTCTGAGCCAGCTTCTAACCAGTTTGCTTTGCCATAGACGATAGAGAATGGTAATTATTTCTTTTATTATAAGTCTTCTCATGGAAGATAAATTGAAATGAAATGCGAGTAAACAAAAAAATCACTTACCCCAAAAAACATTTCAAAGCGCGGATGATCAGCCATTTACCACAACGGTGTTGTCTAGACTTCATAGATAAGGACGCAGCAATAGCATCACTGGGCGGAGAACAGCCAGGGTAGAGAGTTCACCGAATTGAATCAACATGCCACATGTCTGTAACCAAAGCGAGCCCTTAAATTGAAGGACATCGACTGTAGTGTGACTAGGACAGGGATAGGATCCGCCAAGTCTATATGTCCAAATCACGTTACGAATGACTTAATACTGTTCTGGCTTCTTTCCCAGATCTATAGAGGGATCTAGACATTTCAGCTGCGCGGCCACCGTACGACCACACCCAGTCATGGAACTGAGGACGATGGTGATGATAATGATGATGATGAAGCACTTTAATTTGGGTATGTGTCCTTAGTTAATCACCATATCATGTATACTTGTCTAGGTGTATCTGATAACATGTTTTTAGCATCCCGTTACAACTATTTTACCAATCTCAATTTGTGTGCAAAAAGCAGATCACAGTTCTTACTCAACTTCATACATATTTTCAGAAAATCTCAACTTCTGATTGGTCACTTAATATTTAAATATCAATCTCGATTTCTGTGCAAAAGGTGGATCACGAAGCTTATCAAGTTTCATATATATTTTCAGGAAATCTCTACTTCTGATTGGTCATCTTGGTGATATTTAAATCATGTCCGAATAACATCGACATAATTCTTTACCTGACAAAAAATAATTCCGCCAAAATCTGTCAATACTTTTTCGTTCCTGTCACGTGATTACGTTGATTATAAATGCCAGACACGAGTTCGTTCTCTCTCTCTCTCTCTCTCTCTCTGTGTGTGTGTGTGTGTGTTTGTGTGTGTGTGTGTCTCTTCTTTGATTTCTCTCGCTACAAAATGTAGTTGTAAAAAATGATTCGCATCTTGAGCAGGTGAGGTCAGATGCTATGAAAATATATTCACACACGCACACATACACGTACGTACGAATTTTTCCAAATTACATTACAAACATACGAAACTTTTCAAACTTCATTTCAAACTACGAATATTCAAGTACAAGCAATGGAAACTTAATTACAAAACATTCACCTCTTCTAAATCTTGAAGTTTATTCAGCATTTTCTCAGCTTGATAATTCTTTCAACTCTCTAATAGTAAACATCTTGAGCGACAAGTTCAACTTTTGTGAGCTTGGATGAAAATATTTCATTATAAAAAACTTTAATTCAGTCAAAGGGACATAACACCAAAAAGAACAGTAACCCCCTATGCTTGTGTAGTGGATCTAAGAAGGTTGCGTGAATATTTAACATTGTGCTGCAAATAAAATATGCAATATCCACAAACATAAATTATAAGAAATGGCCAAATGGTAACGATATTCAATCACGACAAAAAAAAATACATGTTTGAAACAACAGATTAAATTTTGTATGCTCAATTGACAATTTCTTTGTTTGTAATGATGTATGCAAAGGTATATTTTAGAAAAGAAGTTCTTTGCTGTTTCGGAAATGTTCAATGTCTAAAATGTTGTCTGCCTTTGATTAAAAAGGTTAAATTAAACTTAGACAAAAGATTTTTCTATGAAAGATATTGAGTGAAAAAGTTTGTTGTGTAAATTTTTCTAATTTCTCAAAAGGAAGTTTGCTTCTTTGACGGCACATAATTCGCGTGTGTGAGTCTCAAATGCGACGAAATTTCGTTTACTATTTCTGTTTATAGTTTCTTATCAACGAAATCGGCTCAACGGGGCTTGGTAGCTGTTGCGAATTTTTCTGGTAAATGCGTGGGAGAATGTTGTAATTTTTTTTATTTTTTTAGCCAATAGGATTTCTTGAAACATTTAAATTAGGGATGAATTTGAGAAAGATTTTTTTTTATGTCGGTTGAGCCAATTTTGGCACAAATTTTGAATGTTTTGTTATGGAAATTTCTCGAAGCTCATTTTATATTTAACAACTTATGAAATTCAAGAAAATGTTTAAACTTGAAATGAGGGTTACTAAACTTGTACATCATTATACAAATATAAATGTTGTTGTTATAAAACCGTTTTGTGTTCTTATTGTTTCTCTTGCTGCTTTTGCGTTTGCTTACACATTCGTAAAGTAAAAAAAAAATGTACGGGTTGATTTAGGCCGTCAATACCGCTACATGTCCATCTCCGTGTTTCTCATACACAGAAATGAGTCAATATTCCCCACCTTATTTATGAATATGTCTAACAATATTTCTTTCTTTCGAGTCATTTAAAATAATAGGTAAAATTACGATAGAAAAATAACTCCCAGTATGATATTTTATTGGGGCACCAATTAGGCTCTCGTGAATCATAAAGAAAATATTCTTCGGAAATTTCTCCCCAAAGAATCATTCATTGTTATAACATTGAAAATATTAATATTTCCATAAAAATAAAAGCTGACACAAAGACTGAGTTTATTTATTTTATTAAGTTGCAATTATGAATAAAAAAAATTAAATTTAGACTACGAGATAAAAAAAAACATAAAATTTAATTCTTACTTCCAAAATTTATTAGCCGTCATAAAAAGAACCCTTAAGCAGTTTATGGTTTTGGAGTGTGCAATTACTCGATCACTATCATATTTCAAATAGTCAAGCATATATCATCAAGAAAAAAATCATCATTCATATAATGTCTTTCGCTTCGTTTTAAAACATTCACAAAATTTGTTAAGTGGGTGAGATTACGCATTCTGAGCAATGCTCTGACAGTATTTATTCCAGCAGATATAAAGACAGATACAATGAACACGGTAACACCATTGCATAGAGAAAGTTATCAGTTAGAAAACACTATTTTCCCATCTTGTCACCATCATTGGCAATGTATTTACGACAACGAAATGCAAGATCCTGCATACCGCTCATTGTAAAAATCTACACTATCAAAGGTGACCCGTTTTGTTTTTCAAAGTTGCTTTATTTTTCATGTCGGCATCCTTATGAAAAAAAAATCCTGCATCGTCCGACTTTCACCGGCCAAATCAGATGGAAACTATCTGTTGGCGAAGTTGAGTATTGTCGTCTATAATCACTTAAATGTTCGCGCCTAGGACGAGCCGTAAATAAGACAACGATTTCATTCTTCTTTTATGTGTCATGTCCGTTAAGGATGTTGAGGGCTCTCCACGTTTCCTTTATTTTATAGTTCTTAGTAAATTTCGTCTTTTCACTGTTTCTCCTAATCCTTGTTCTGTCAACTATTAAGACAAACTCATTAGGTAAGTTATGTGCGGCTTTCCTCTGTCCGAGTTGATTTCACACTATTCTGTGAGTGTCAAATTTGCTAAACACTGTTTCCTCATTATGTGTTCTAGTAATTCGAACTCTCTCTTTTTCTGAGTGCATGTGCCTTGTTGTTTCCATTTTCTTTAAAACTCAGCCTTTGCACGCATATCCAGTAAATTCTCAGCATCCTTCTGTAGAACCACATTTCTGTTTCCCCATTTGTTATGAGATTGTTCAGCATTTATTGCCATAGAAGAGAACCGATATTACATAACAGTCAAATGCTAATTTCCTTATTTCTAATGAGATTTTCCTGTCAAATGTCTAGCTGCCTTCTAATTCTTTTGTTCTAGCTGCAATGAGGAAACATCTCAACCAAACTTTGACAAAATCAAAATCATCTAGAAACAACTGAGATCCAATCAATAAAGTTATTGTCATAAATTCTAATATTCTAATCAATAATTAGATGTTCAAACAATGATATAGTGCTATTAATTTTTGTAAAGATAAAAATAAACAGAAAGCCACTCAAGGTAGAGTTTTTTTTTCCTGTTAGTTCCCCCAACACTCATAGTAGAAGGTTACTCATGGAATTAAGAAATACATATCATGAAGATATGTAGGATAGATATCGGTTGACCCTGGACTTAAAGATTGTAATTGTCAGGCAAGAATTTTCTCAGGTGTTTGTTTTACAATGTAATTATTGGGTAAGAAATTATCTGAGAGGAACTTGCACTTTATCAAAGAAACATGAAGGTTATGGTTTGCCACTGTGAGCATGGTACATCCTAGTTGTGAAGGTCTGAGCTGGTGGATCTAAATAATCTAAATAAGGTGTTAAGGCGGAGGCCATCAGGTCCGGGGGAAGATTCTTTCATTGACGCGAGAGCGGAAACAATATCGGAAACGAGGATAGGGGACATGACCTCGTTCAACGGCGGTCCGGGATGTTCTTCGGCCAGGTCCGCAAAGCAGTCACGCTCGAAAACCGGTTTCCATTTACGTAGAAAGTCCTCGTCTGAGAAGGACCGCTCAGCAACGAGGCCCTCATAAGAAAGATCGCTCTCGAGGACCCTCTCGGCCACCGACTTCGGGCTTCTAGAATGGAGTTTTTGCAGGAATTGGTATATGGCGGAGCGTTGGTGGCGACGCCGCCTAATTCCTGCCTTAATAGGGGGTTTTGAGCGCCTGATTCCGGTCCTGTTTTGGGGGAATACTTCGTAATATAGCGTGGAGAACCCGTCGGGCTCGTTAAGGGCCAACTCGGCCTTGTTCCGTAGATTAATGTCGGAAATCAAAGGCAGGAGGCCGTTGATATACTCAACGATGCCACGAGAGTCATCGTGCGAGACGTCATTGGTAGGCTGGGCCTCCGTCGTGTCCGGCTCCTCATCCGGGAGGACCTGGGGCCGCGGTACCGCTGTTACCGACAAGAGTATTGACCTTAGGCAGCTGTTTCCTCTTGGTGCGGATGGCAGAGATGGTGCGGCCAGGAAGGAGAGGGGCCAGTTCAGCGTCCGTTGTGCCAGGTGGCGCAGATGTTAAGACTTTAATCTCGGGGCCGGACCATATGCGGCAAGTCCTCGGCACAGGGGTCACCGTACCAGCCGGTGGGGGCCCCGTGAGTGGCAGGATGCGGCCAGGATCACCGAGAACCACTTGGGGTTGGACGCTGTCAGGGCCAGGACAGGGGACGGGGTTCTCAAGCGATTTCAGTAGGTCTTTGTAGTCCTTCTTACGTCGCCTGCAGCTAACTTGGTCACTGATACGTGACATGCAGGACGCGATGTACGTGTTAATATTATGCACATTAAGGGACGACGCCTCGCGTTCTAACGCAGCCATACGCCGGAGTTCGGCCAGCGACCACCGGACGTAGGTGCGGGCGTGCGAGTGATATGAGGCGTCGCGCCGTTTCTTCAGCTCGTTCCATTGATTAGGATGTGTTCGGTACCTGTGGGCAGAGAATCCGGCTGAACGCTCGAAGGCGCGCGAGCACACAGCGCAACTCCAACGGAGGACAGAAATTTGGTCACCGCCGGTCGAGGCGGGGGAATGTCGAGGCCTGGTATAACGTGGACAACCAATTGAGAGCAATCAAGGGGGGATGGCAACCCCACCGGCGCATTTTGGAAGCGAAATTTGCATTTAGTGTCTGCGGACGACGTTGACTTTAGCCAGCCTGAGGGGCTGTTACCAGCGGGACCCTATAGGAGGAGGCCCAGCACCATTCCCCCCTCAAGGACCAGCAACCCCGCCATTAGATGACGAGGCATTTGGCTACTTAAGAGAGTCATAGTTACTCTGTCTACTACTGAATTAAGTGCCTTGTCAAAAAGGCACATATTGAGGAAAAAGGGCTTGGGAAATGTGATTTTTTTTTTTACTGTTACTTCACCCAATCCAAAACCCAAAGAGCCTTCAAGGTAGAGGGAAACTGAGCAACATTGTTGAAAGGAAAGCGGAAGGAGGAAGTAAGAAACACATGTTACAAGGATGTGTATGATAGATATAAGTTGAGCCTTACTTAAAGAGACCAGGATTGTAGTTGCTAGGGGATCATCCTCTTGGGAGTTTGCTCCACAATGTAACAGTTCTGGTGAAGAATCTGAGTGGATCTTTCTCCACATAAAAAAGACGTGTATTGAATGGGAATGGTAAACATGGCATGGCATTTGAAGGTTCAAGCTGATGGCACTAAGAAATGTAACTTGTCTGAAGATCTCTTGTAGTAATAGTGATAGAGAGGTGAGTGGCTAAAATTTCTTCTGTACCATAAGGGTTACAGGGTACAAAATAATTCATCAGCCACAAGGCTGCATAAGTGCTTTTGAAGTCTGCTGAGGCTAGACAGTGAGGATTTGGTAGCACCAACCCATATATGTTAGTAATACTCTATTCATGGTCTGACCTGACTCTTATAAAGATAGAGCATAGCAACAGAAGTTAGGTAATTCCTGGATTGATACAAAGTCCTGACCATTCTTCCAGCATCTTTTGCCATGTCACAAATATACACATTGAATTTGAGGTCAGGAACAAGAAGCCTCTTTTGAAGATATGATTACTCATCAGGGTCAGTGCAGGTTTGGTAGGGATAAATTGTTACTAGTTTAGTTTTGGATGTATTGAATGCTACCAGCAAGTCTTTTCCTCATTGAGCTGTAAGAGTTAGCTGGAGAGACCAGCTGCTAGGCACTGGTCATCAAGATATTTGGAAATGAACTCAAACATCTACTGCATATATATTTACTAAGAATCCAAGTGTATTCTTGGACAGATTACAAGTCAGAAACAAGGTAAGACCAAGGAAAGTGCATTTGGTAGGATGCCATTATTCATCAAAACAGTTGTCATTAATGAAATTTGATATGAGTGAAAGAGGGGAAAGTTGAAAATGAAGTTTATTGTTATGGTCCATGTTAGGACCAAGGAAGAACAACACAAACACAAGAGTAAAAATAATGAAGGTATATTACACGAAATAATAATAATACTAGATGTGGAAGGTGTTAGCATGACTGTCAGTCTGGTTTGGAGTGAACTACTATCGGCTTGACTCGATTTGACCCTCTCTCTTGTGAGGCGTAGTATACATAGTGTTAGGAAGAGTTCATTCTATAGTTATAGGTAAGGACCCATGACATTTATGAAGTTTAGTAGTATAATTAACCCTTCCCTTGAAGAGGTTAAGATTGTAGTCTCCCAGGAAGAATGCTCAGCATGAAATGGCTGTTCTTGAAAAAATGTTGTCTGAGAGGAACTTTCTCATTACATTTGGTATGAGGAAATGTGGATGATTTGACTCTGTGGAAGTAACTTTGCTTATCTTATCTGTAAAAGTTTTAACTGGTGGAACTAAAGAATGGAGCAGTAAAATGGAGGTTTTGCAATGTTCAATCATTTAAACTCACTAATCACAATGACTGATCCATATATTTGCTAGTCTTCTCACCAAAACAACACACTGACACATCAATATTATAATGCATGGATATGAGGGTGGTGTAATGGATAGCTGCTTGGAATGAGAAATCGGAAAGCAGTGTTTGAATTCCAGTTGGACTTGTTATGTTCACTTATGCCTAAATACCCTTACGAACAGTATGAATCTATTGCATCCCCTTTAAATGGGTTAAATTGCATGATTTGCATCTGGAAAAATAATTGCTTATTCTGAAAACATTGTTGAGGGTGTTCATGTGTGCAAAAAAAAAAAATTATTTGTAGAAGCCAAAATATTTTACAACTTTAAATTACCTGAAAAGGGTTGAAAACTAGGAAAAAAAACAATGCAGTCAAAATAATTGGTTATAATACTGACAACATAATACTATAATTTCTTAATGAATTAGTAAATAGTCAAAAATGTACAAGTTTTTCTGGGTGGCAGTGGGGCATATAATAAAAAAAAAACATTTTTAAATTTATCACCAGTGATTATTTATAAAGATATAACTTATTTACAAAAACAGACAAAGAAAAATAGAGGGAATTTATAGAACAATCATAGTGATGGCTGAAATAATGAATGACTATTCAAAATAAAAAGTATGAAAAATAATAATTCCTACACCTACCAAACAACTAAAATATCTGCCCTTTAATGGAAGTGGTGTTGCAGAATTGAAGTAGATGAGACAAAGATAAAATACTGCTAATCAGCTTGTATTATCTATCTACATTAAAAATGTTGCAATAAGCTGATATTTTCTTAAATATGTAGTTTTCCTGGGAATTTTGATAAACTTGATCCAGCAGCAAGGCCTCTGATCAGGGTGTTTTGTAGAAACACCTCTAAACTGCTATTTTTCCCAGGGCCACCCTAACTCGAGGTGGTAGCATAAAAAGAATAAGAAGGATACTTGTCCTTTTTTTGAAACTTGCAGGTTTCATTCACTTGGAACCAGTTTTAATCATTGCTCTGCAATGAATATATTTACATTGACAATTGAGACCATTGTATACATGAGAAAATTTTACAAAAATGGCCTTAAAACATTCCTCTTCCTCACTGTTGTATTTATTGATGTGTTTCAAAGCATATTCTTGATGCCATCTGTCATTGTTATATGATATTAAGAATCTTTTCAAAATGGCCATATATCATTAATAGATCAAATCTGAAAAATATTTCTCACTGATTAGCAATTAAAAAATAGAAATTCATCTTATTATGCAGGAAAATTGTTTCATTACAACATGAGTTATTAACATAGTCAAACAATACAGCAATTAACAAGGTTATGCATTTTAACAGAATCAAACCAGTCATTTTAATAATAAGAAATGTTGCTCATTTTAATTAACAAATAAAATAAGCTTCTATTTCCTCATTCATTTAATTTTCTGAGAGCAACAAAACTGAGTTATAATTCTTTCTGTTGCACATGAAGGACAATAAATTTGAATTTCAATTTTATATATTATATATTGCATCAATAGCAACTGGAGGAACATTTGACTGTGAAATAATCTTAAATCCTCGAGTCTTGATAAAACAGAGGAAATCTATTAAGAGAAAATATTTTTGCTGAGGCAGTATCAAGTGCAAAACCTGGATTCTGATAAAAGAATTGTAAAAATAGAAATCACACATTCCCTACAGGATTTGCTGACTGAAATAAGAATATGAAAATCAATCGCTACACCAACCAAACTTGGAAAACTGTATTCGTTTATCTGTTGGGCATGAAGCTTTGATAATAATATTCACATATCTTAGTTTGCTGCTGAGATTCAAAACTGTCTATCAAAAGACTTTTTGCATCTTACAAAAAAAAAAAATCCAATCTGATTCTTAATCCATAAAACTACAATGTCCGTTCTAGATTATGAAGTAAGACAGCTTCAATAATAATTCATCAATAAACAAATAAAATTTATTTGACTTCAAATATTGTGATAAAATCCAGAAATAAAGATTAATAATGAAAATACTTTATGTCACAACAGAAATAGCATAAGCCTTCTTCTTCTTCTTCTTCTTCTTCTTCTTCTTCTTCTTCTTTTTTATGTTTCTTCAGGATATGGGCAATCATCTTTCTCTATGACTTTTTATCCTTTATAGCTCTACATAATGTTTTTATTTTTTATCATTCCACTCCAAACATGACAATAAAGCAACTAAGACACAAAGGGGTACTGAGTATTCGAGAATATGAAAAAAAAGAACAATATTAATGAAAGTGAACATAAAAAAAAAACTGAAATTTAAATTTTTGAAGATTGAGAAACAAAAAGTCAGAAGTGTGCTCCACAAGTCAGAAGTGTGAGAAAAGAAACTGTTAGCATAGAACTTACAGTTATATCTAACCATTTCAACTGTAAAGCTATAAGTCCTTGCCACCAACCTAATACTGCTCTTAAATCCATAATCGTGTTACCATATCATCAGAACAATTACCATGAAAGTATACATAAAAAAGGCACAAGGAAGTTACATTATGATGGTTAGAAAGTGACTGAAGCCAAGATGTGAGTACCAATATCACTGAAGATTCCTCTTTGTATTTTATCAAGAATATCTTAATATATAGCAGAAATACTAAAACAGATGTGGCGGCAATGTTCAAAGCATTTGTCGAATAGGAGACTTATAAATATTTAGGATAGATTCTGGCAAGAAAAAATGTTTACATCTTTAGTCTCATTTTTCATTCTTTAATAAAATGCATACCATAAATAACCAGAAAGGACTGGTTGCTCAATGGTGAGAGATTTTCAGATTTGGGTAACTGTTGGAGATGAATTGGTAAGGCTAAATACATTGAAATGAGCTTCCAAAATATGTAATACAAAATTCCAACCCCATCAAAATCTATGATGTTTTTCTAACATTACACTGCTGATTTTAAGTTTCAGAGATAAGTTGACCTCAAGTGTTAAGCTTAAATGCAACAATAAGGTGAAAACCAGTCAAAAATACAAGGGGTGATGAAAAGTTCTTAATCTGACTCACTTCCCAAAATCTTACCAATCATCATAATTTTTTTTTTTAATCCTGATTTTTCACCTACTTGCAATTATGAAAAAACATTTCAAGAATGAGACAGCTTCTTGCAAGTAGTATGTACATCACATGTTTGTTGGGAGAACAAAAACATGTCTCCTGAAATCCCCAAAACAAAAATGGCAGACACAGTATGTGAGTTCACATGAATACATGCAAAGAAACAAGAACTAATACAGTTACAAACAAATGATAATGTATTAACAAGAAAGGTATACAAATCAGAGATGATAATGTATGTAACAAAAGAATGTGAAAACCTTTTTGGGTCAAAGGAAGTAAATTGAATGAATGCGCATATGTATATGTGTTGTGTGTGTGTGGTTTGTTTATGTGTTTCACAATAAGAAATGCCTTTTTCCACAAGAGACTTACATGTTGACATGCAAGCAGAAAAAGTAAGAAGAGTGAGAAAAAATATCGCAGAATATTTATAGGCCGGAGTGTGTCCCCTTGTAGTGGTTTCAGGAAAGTAAGTGGAGTTAACTCCACAAGCTAAAATGAACAGTATTTTGTTTTTCTTTTTACAATAACTTTCCGGCCATTCATTTAAAAATCTTTGATTGACTATAGTTAAGTATGTTTCAGAGTTATAAAACATAACATGAAATTTCTATATTAAAATAAGTGAAGTGGGAGGAATATTTAGTAAATTAGTGTTGAGTACAACTCAGACTTACACGAGAACTACCAACCTTCCAATAGTAGTACTGACTACTGGATTGACTTGCGATGATCATGCGCATAACTGTTACCTTATTTCTTATTGTACTGGTTTTTACAATAAACCTTTACTAATTTTATCCATCTTGTTTTTCAAGTATATATTCCTATTAGCATGGAATATAACACTTAACATATGTGAGTGAATGTTACTGGCCAAATTGAGATTAACCATTTCCAGACAGGAAACACTGGATATTCATTAACTGAATGCTTCATGATACTATCAGCTGAAACCTATAAACTGTTCCCCTTAAAACAGTTTTCATGAAAATAAATGTTTCAAGCTCATTAGAATTGATGGGAGTTTCTTTTCAAACCTATTAGCTAGGTTGTATCTTCTAGTTACATGTGCTACAGATTTTTGCTCTTCCTGCTCCTGGAAGTGTTCAAGTGATATGTTTTTGCTAACATGGTAGATCTGAGAACTTTTCACCTACTTGCAATTATGAAAAATATTCATATCAAGATTTAAACAGCTGGAATTAACAGTGTTTTTTTTTTCTTTATTCAGTAGCGTTTATGACTTTAATTTAAAAATCTTTAATTACAGTTAAATATTTCTCAATTTTATAGGACACAATATAGAATTTATATATTAGTGTGAAAGAAGCCGGTGGAACAGGTAGTAATTTACTTGACACATGTGAGTAAATGTTAATAGCTGCAATGAGATTATTCATTTGCATACAGGAAATACTGGACATTCATTTACCAAAGAGTTAGCATTACTGTGAACAGAAATTTATAAAATATTTCTCTTAAAACTGTTTTTTTCAGACAAATATCCTTCTCAAGTCTACTGTTATTGATCTTTCCAGTAATTATGTAGGTTGCCTTCCTAACCTTTTGTTTATGGTTGTGTGGAAAGTCAACTTCATGATTATATCATATTTTTCCTTTCACTTATATGTGATATGTATATTAGTTGTTGTTGCTGTTAGAAGTCTTCAAGTAATGAGGTTTTTCTCCTTTGGTAAAGTTCTTTGTGATTTCATGCATCGATTCTATGAGATCGGATGAAAGAAAGTTCTTATTTATAACATGCAGAGTTCATTCCCTGTTTTTAATTATTAGTTTGGGTAAATGTTTGCGTGTGGTTGAGAGTTTTAAAATTTCTGAAAGATTTGGATGCCATGTATGACATCCACATGAGCATCTAGATCTGATAATGTTCTTTGAGAACAGGACTAAAGTTATTGCTTGTTCTAGTATTGATGAAGGTTTCCTTTCTAACCTTTTGTTGAAGGTAGTGTAGAAAGTTGATACCTTGAATATATCCTTATTTCTCTATCTAGTTATATGTGCTACCCACTTTAGTTGTTGCTGCTGTTGAAATTCATCAAGTGATGTGTATTGCAGGCTGAATAGATTGCAGAGAAAGGACAAAAACAGATGATAAAAAGACAAATGTTGATTAGAATAAAACTGGAAATTGTTACGAGCCATGATTTCCCAGATCCTGGATGAAGATAAATTAGAAAAGGAAAAGTGACAGGAAACTCTCCTATGTCTCTTATAAAATTAAATTCCATTTTCCACAGATTTGTTGACAACTAGCTCCTGCTACTAATAAACAAGTAAAAATGTTTCTTCTTCTATGCACCATGCCCCTTCAGAGGATTGACAATCAAGATTTTCCACAAGTTCCTGTCCTTTGTATGTCTTTGTAAATAGTCTTTTTTGCTATCTCTCCAAAACCTTGTTTTTCCATCCATTTGCACAAGCTCACCAGGTGGGTTATGGATTGGTTCCTCTGTCCTCTTTGCCTTCAATCTGTCATATGTGTGTCAAATTTTCCAAGTTGTCTTTCTTTATAATGTGCCCTAGAATTTTCAACTCTCTCTTTCTGATGTTAATTATAAGCACCCTTTTTATTTCCATTTTGCTGAAATTCTTTTGTTAGTCTAATTTTTACACAATTCTGTGAGAATTATTCTGTGTCCCATTTTCTTTTAATTACTGTAGATTTTCAAAAGGAATTTTTTTATCATCTTTATTAAAGAAATGATAAAAATGATGATAGTTTGTTTATATTCTAATTTAAATTTTTTTTTTTAAATCTTCAAGGCTTAAAAGAAAATGGTGTAAAGAATAATTCTTTTAGAAATTAATTTTGTAAAAATTAGTCAGACAAAGGAATACTGTACAATTACTAAAGAAAATCAGATAAAATGAGATCTTATCAGATTTTTGAAGATGCAGGAATGCATTTCTTCATTGCCAGAATCTTCCAAGAACCAATATGTATAAGGTAAATAAGATTTCAGTCATTTTATCTGTTTAAGCATAATGCTTTCTTTTATTTTTTTAATTTATTACCTAATGTGTTGCAATTCAGTTCAAAATGAAATATAAATTTATTAATAAAAGAAGGAAAATGAAACACTATTCTATAAATTTTACTTAGCCCCCATCCACTAAATTTACCTAGCCCCCATCCACTAAAAATTTACCTAGCCGCCATCCACTAAAAAGATCAGTTATTTCCGGATGAGACATAGGCAATTGTGATGTGAATCATGTGATGTGAGTAATTCAGGTAGAAGAAAAAGCAAAAATAATGAATTTTTAATAGGATTTAATGGATTCTTTTAATATTAAAAGGATTTTAGATGGAGCCATGCATTTGGTTCATTACTGATTTTTAATGATTCTCATTCTCTCTTTGTGTTGGGCAGATTTTACTCTTTAATTCATGAACATTTTCATGCAAACATATTAGTTTCAAATAGTGAACCATAATAGCATATAGCTGATACGTCTAATATTGCATCTATCTATCTATCTATCTATCTATCTATCTATCTATCTATCTATCTATCTATACACACACACACACACATATATACATATATATATATATATATATATATATATATATATATATATATTCATATTTTTCAATCTTAACATATGCATCTATTTATCTATCTCACTGTGTGTATATACATGTGTTCTGTAATGCAAGTAGGCCAGATGATACAAATTCAATATACATATATACATATTCGTATTCAAATATATATATATATATATTATCTTGAGGTTTATATATATATATATATATATAATTATTTTTTATAAAAAAATTATAACATAAGTATGTTATAAAATCACTACAAAAATAGCCATTTTGTTTCAACACACTCTGTGTCTTATCAAGTGATGATGTTGAAAATAAAAAAAAATCTGTTTTAAATTTGTTTTTTTTTGTTTTTTTTTTAATTTTCAACATCATCACTTGATAAGACACAGAGTGTGTTGAAACAAAATGGCTATTTTTGTAGTGATTTTATAACATACTTATGTTATAATTTTTTTTATAAAAAATAATTATATCTGCTCTACTTTGTATTGAGCACTCTTTTAAGAATAGTAATTGCTGGTTATTGGAATTCATTCTGTATATACCAATTATATAATTGGGTAAAATATATATATATATATACACCCACAAACACATACATATACTGTACACACACACACACACACATATATATATATATATATATATATATATATATATATATATATATATATATATAGAATTTGTCAGCATAGAACTTATGGTTACATCTATCTAATTCAACTGTAAATTGTTGGGACCTTTTTGTTAATCTGGTGTTGTGCTATAATTCATAAAGTCTAATTACCATAGTGAAGAACTCATCTCCAAAATTACCATGAAAGTATTTATAAAAATGGCACAAGGAAGCAACATTAAATTTGTGGAAAGGTGACTAAAGTACAGATGCCTGGTTAGGACCAAATATATTGCTGATACTTCTTTGGAATTTATCAAGAATCTCTAAGTATATAACAGGAACACTATACCATATGTAGCAGCAATATTCTAAGCATGAGTGAATGGTAGACTAATAAGCTCGTATATATATATATATATATATATATAGAGAGAGAGAGAGAGAGTGAGAAATAAACATTTATTATTTTTTTTTGCTTGTTCCATTTTAGCCTCGGAAACATTGGGTCTAATGCATTTATTTTGGGCTTTAATCATAAGATATTCCATTTCCTTTGTTTAGTTGTTCTCTGTCACACTATATCTAATGATTTCTGTTTGGCTTTGATATGTTCCTTACTATTCAAAAGTTTCTTGTTTTCTGTATATTGGTACTTGTTAATTTTTTTAAGTTATTCTTATTACATACAAATATTAATAGTTTTCATAGCTATTATTCATTTTCATAATGGCTGAACAAGATATTTTTTCATTGTACATGCATTTGTGAATCTTCTGCTTCAAACTAAAGGTGATAAGTTGACAATACTAATATAAACTCCTCCAGATTCAGGTTGGGAATAAAAAATCTTGAGAGAATTTTTTTATTTTCTAGTTCTCTTATTAAAATCCTGAGAATGCTGTCTGCACACCTAAGTTAATTTTTTTCACAAGAAAACAGAAACAGACTCTCAGTTGAAGTGATATACATAGAAAAATTCTGTACACTTCACCATCTTACATCTACTTGTAAAATCCACAAAACTAAAATTGTATAAATATCAATTTCAGCAAGTTTCTTTGTTTTACAGATTTGACTCACTTTTTTTTTTCTTTTGTGCAGCAAAAATTTCAGTAAACACAATTTTCACAATTTTTTTGTTTTTTTTCTCTGGTGCAGGGAAGGCTTTTGTCAGTTTTTGTTTGTGACAAATCCTTTTCAGGATTTTGTTGATATCCAGATTGGTTTTTATTTCTTTGAGATCTTCAGCCTTTTCTTCTCTTTTGAAATCTGCTTACCATTCCAAGGACATTTTTTTAACACTTCACCTTGGCATCTTTTGAGTGTTTTGAAGATTTTTTTTTTTCTCCAGGCTTCTGCATCTTCTATCAGTGAAGAGAATGAGGAGGTGAATTTGTAGAATTAATCATTGCGATTCAACTCTGTGTGACAGGGATTCAAAGAAGTCTTCCATATTCTTCAAGTGGCTGAGATGGAACAAGAGTGAGGAGCAAAAAAAAGAAAAAATTGATTTTGAATTTGATTTTGTTGTGATGTTGGTTGCTTGAGAAAGAAAGAGGATGAAAGGAAAAGATGGCTAACAGACAAAGACAAGCAAGAGAGAATCTACAAGTACATATGATCAAGGAAAGAAAGCTGCCCGAAAATAGGATGCAGAATAGTACCAAACAAATATTTCCTGCAATAATACATTTAAAAGCATATAATTTCTATGTACCTTGTCCTTTCAGGCGATCATGGCTCTCCACAATTTCCTCTCATTTGTATCTCTCAGTAATTTTTCTGTTGATACAATCTTACTTGTTATCTTACTCACTGTTTCTTTTGTTCCTTCTTTTTTTTTAAGAATTTAATCCAAAGCAATGCAGGAGTGCCACTAGCATGGAAGGGGTTACAAACAGTGAGAGAGACAGTAAAGAGGTGTAATAGAGAAAAGGTTGGAGAGAAGGATAGTGAATAGATCAAGGCATATGAAAATGTCAATTGACATTACATTTGAACAGTTGGAGATTATAGCTATCAAGGAAATCAGTTTTCCTATGGGACAATCCTGAGTCTATAATTTCAAGCCTGGAAACTATAAGTCAGGCAGTAAAATCACTGACTTCTTTGAAGAGATATGTTATTTATTCTTCTAGTAGAGTTTTCATACAAACCAACTGTTTATTATTGTATAGTGAGGTATCAGTTTGACTATATTCTAGCAATTCAGAAAGTATTCCCTATGGTTTCCATCAGACATATTTATCCCAGTACATTTCATTTTGTCTGACCTTTTGAAAGTTGCATAGTGTTTATTTAGTTTAGATTCTTGTTATTTCCATTTCAATTCATTTTTTCCTGTGGCAAGCAAAAAAAAAAAAGTTTAATGTCTAAAAAGTGAACGATGTTCTATTCTCTGAGCTAATTTATCCAATGTTCTGAAATTTTCCTAGAGTTTGTAAGCTACACTTGAAAATTTTCATCTCTAATTTTTTTTCCTTGAATTTTTCTTGGAACTTCAAAATGCCAAGTGCACATCGTCATCTTTGAAAACTTCTGTCAACCCATCAGTTTTAAAGTTCTGCATTTTTCTGGAGAGTTCTTTGTACTTGAGATTAAAATCTTATTTTTTTTAAATACTGTTTTCAAACAATTCCTGAGAATTGCTTCCACCCACTGCCACATTGCCATAAGCTGCAGTGATCTAGTGATTTTTTTTCTGCATTTTCCTTCCCTATTAAACATAAACGGTAAGCAGTAGTAAAATTATATTTTGTATTCAGTCATGATTTTTTTACCAAGTAGATATTGCGTACTTAATCCTATAGATTCCCCTGGAGAGCATCATAACAAAGTCTCTCTATACAAAGATAAACTATATTTCTCTTTCACATTTTATTCACATGCAAACAATAAAGAGTGATCTGGGTAAACATTAGAAATAAAAATAAATAAACACATTTAACAGGAGCAGAGATTGATCCCTTGTTTCTTGTTTAGGATTGGGTTTATGGTTCCTTCTAAAGTCTATTTCAACTCTATATTTGTAACATCTGAATTTAAACTCTGCAATTTTATTTACTCTTTCTTCCCCTAATTATGCATAGATATGTTCACCTATTTTCCTGTTCACACTCTTCCCCAGTATTTTGAACAGATGTAGATGTTTATCACTTGTTTCTTTTTAAGATTATGTTTCCTATTTCTTCTAAAGTTTTTTCCTGGATATGATGATAAACTACATCTGACAGCAAGACCTCTGATCAGGATATTGGAAGTTTGAGGAGCATGGAACCACCTCTTAATTGCTTTTCTAACCAGGTCCACATTGACTCAAGGTGATAGCATCTATGAGGCTCCCAGCTATGGGCAAATAGAGAATGAGCAAACAAACACAATGATAGCATAAAAAATACATTTTTTTAATAAAATTATCAGTAATACATTTTTATATAAAAGAAATGACCAAAAGTACCTATTGATAGTAAAATGACTAACAATACATTTTTTAAACAAAATGACCAATGTCCTGGGTATGACGATAAACTACATCTACGTCCTGGGTATGATGATGAACTACATCTGCATCCTGGGTGTGATGATAAACAGCAAGGTATCTGATAATATGTTTTTGAAAGAATAATTTTGCCAGCTGTATGTTTTTGAAAAAACGTTTTTTTGAAAGAATAGTGTTGCCAGCTATACATTTTTGGAAAAATAGTATTACCAGCTATACATTTTTGGAAAAATAGTATTACCAGCTATACGTTTTTGGAAAAATAGTATTACCAGCTATATGTTTTTGGAAAAATAGTATTACCAGCTATACGTTTTTGGAAAAATAGTATTACCAGCTATACGTTTTTGGAAAAATAGTATTACCAGCTATATGTTTTTGGAAAAATAGTATTACCAGCTATACGTTTTTGGAAAAATACTATTACCAGCTATACGTTTTTGGAAAAATAGTATTACCAGCTATATGTTTTTGGAAAAATAGTATTACCAGCTATACGTTTTTGGAAAAATAGTATTACCAGCTATACGTTTTTGGAAAAATAATGTTGCCAACTGTTCATTTTTGAAAAAAATGATATTAACAGCTATAAGTTTTTGAAAAAAAAAATTGCCACTATACGTTTTTTCAAAGAAAATAATATCACCAGATATAAGTTTTTGAAAAAATAATATTACCAGCTATACGTTTTGAAAAAATATTACCAGCTATACATTTTTGAGTAAAAAAAGTATTATCAGATATAGATTTTTGACAAAACAAAAATATTACCAAGAAAAAAAAATGTTGACAGCATTAAATAACCCATTGAGGTTGATATGCCATAAAACAAACCAAACCAAACCAAACCAAACCAAAATGACCAACAATAAAATTTGTCTGTAGTTGAAGGGATACAATTGTGCTCAAATTATTATCAGATTTTGGGATTAAATAACCAATAGAGGTTAATATGCTACTAAACAAAATCAACCAATCAATCTTCTAAAGTTTACTCATTCTCTCTCTCTGTCAGTATCCCTTTTGCATCTTAGTGGCATTATTGCCTTGCTTTAGGTTAATTGATAAAAAAAACTGTTCAAATTCTAGGAATGTAGTTTTATTAAGCAGGCAGAAAGAAGTTTATATGACTGACATGCATATTTTGTTAAATATATTGCAGGTCAATGCATGCAGTTCTCAACTTGTTTCAGGCATTAGTAATGTTGGTGTTTGAAATTGGTAAAAACATACTGTCTCTTGAAATACCCACAACAAACATGGCTCACTATAGATGTGAGTCCATGTAAAGAAAGGAAAAGAAACAACAAGAAACAATATATATGTACAAACAAATGATAATGTATTAACAACAAAGGTATACAAGTGACAAAGACAATAATGTGTAAAAAAAGTATGTGAAAACCTTTTTGTTCCAAAGTATGTGTAGTGAGTGAATGTGCATACGTATGTGTGTGTATGTATTGTACATGCATTTCCCAAAGGGAATGCATTCTCCGAGAGACATTACATTTTGACAAATAACATCAGTAGAGAATGAAAAAAAAAATTATTGCAGAGTATTTATAGTCCTGAGAGTGTCCCCTAGTAGTAGTTTTGAAATTAGAAAGAGGTAACCCAACAAATGTCAAATCAAAGAATAAATCAAATAGGGAATGCTATATTGAAGAGTAATCAGCCTGGAGTCACTGGATACATTGGACAAATAAAATTAATTAAACCCATGATGGCACAAAATAAATGCAAGTACTAATAAAACAAAGAGCTGTATTTTTTATACCAAGTTTCAGTTCAAACAATTCTCAATAGCCACTCAAGTTATGGGGTTACTGTTAAAGTGGTAATAATGAATGAGGTATATGGTATGGATGAAAGAGGAGGTAATAATAGTATATTGGTAATGATAATTTTAGTTATTTCTTCATAGGAAAAAATTCCATATTGATTGGCTAAGCAACCAGTAATAATCTCAATTGAAATTTGCAAAATCTTTCTATTAAAATCATTTTTTGGAAAAATTAATCTTTCAAGTCAATTAACTTTTATTCCTCTTGTCAGTACTAGCCATAGATTTCTTTCTGAACTTTTGCATAAAAGCATGTGGCATGTCAATTATTATGTTATTATTTCCTCACTGAGTTATATGTGCTATCCAATTCAGTTCTTGCATTTGTTGAAAGTCCTCAATTGATGTGGTTTCTGTTATTTGGTTGAGTTCTTTGTGATTTTATAGCACCAGTTCACAATGTTCACAGAAGGATGGTCCTTACTAAGATGTACAAGTTTCATTTGCTCAAAGTCTTTTTCAGCCTAACCTGACAACTTAGATATTTCTCAAAGAGTTTGGGGAAATAAAGGTTATGTGAATAAGAAGGATAAATTTAGGGTTCAGGAAAGATTTCACAGGTATAAGCTTAGAAATGCATCCTTCATTTGTTCAATATATTGAAACCAATGGCTGGAGAGAGCTCAGCCTACAGAAACAGTATAAATACATGCAAAAGATTTAAAGTTATCAGTAAGTTGGCTTTGGAAGTCCCCCTAAGAATGGAAGCAATATGAACATTCTCTTTCCTTTGACTTTGAAAATTCAAACATCCCCACAATTTTGCTGTCACACATCTATAGAGCATGTGTTGGCTTAAAATTCCAGAGCAGTCATATACCCTTGTGCAAATTAATTGAAACAAAACAAATAATTCTGCTATTATTTATATTTTTTCAATGAAACATAACCCAATGCACATGTTAATACTTTGTATGTCGTACAAAGTCGTTCTTTGTAGATCAACCACAGATTCTCGATTTGAATCAAGAGAGTTTCCAGGCCAGTTTATAGTATTTTGATTTGCTCACTGGTAAAGCTTGCCCATGTATTCATGCAGTATTACCATTTTTCATATGCTTACTTGGAGTAACATCCATTGAAGGCAATGGTCATAGGACAACTAATCAACAGTTAAGACAATAGTGTCTGGGTGTGATGAAAATCTGAGTGCAATCACGGTTAATGCAATATTTTCAAAGCCAAACAAATTTCATCATACACCCTGAAAACAAATTCATATTACTGCACACCACGGCAAATGGCCCAGTCTGACGAAAAAATAGAAATTGATTATACCCTGTCATTCCAGTGGGTCTAAAACTGACTGTATGGTGAAAGAAAGGAAACTAAAGAGGTTGTTTCAATTAATTTGAACAAGGATGTAGTTCTTAAGGAGATTGGCACTGTATGACCATGAGTCAATGAGAAAGGCTCCATTGCTTCTCTAAAACTATGGCCAGAGAGAAATAAATAAATGAAAATAAATAACAAGCCCAAAATTTTACCGTTCCTAAAAATAGACTGATAATAAACATGCCTATCTTTATTTTGTTTATGTTATAAAATTTGGTTTAATCTATCAGAAGGAAACATGAAGAAAAAAATGCTTCCAAGTGCTGGGAAGCAGCTTGCTTGCTTTGAAAAGGAATGGGTAATATATATTCCAACTTGTTCCTCATATCAAAGACTGAACACTAACACAACTATCTGACTTCTATGAGATGAATCATTGTCATCAAATATTATTATTATTTTGGCTTGTATTAAGTGATGAGTTATTATCAATATTTAATAAGGTACTATCAATTATTAATAATAACAGCTATTTAATGAGGTACTTTTAATTATTAATAGTAATTTTTGATTATAATATATGTCTTATCATTCAAATTATTATCAGATTTTGGCATCAAAGAACCAAAAGAGGTTAAATCAACCATCCAACCTTCTAAAATTTATTCATTCTCTCACACTATTGGTATCCCCTTAATCTTAGTGGCATTATTGCCTTGCTTTGTGTTAATTGATAAAAAAAACTGTTCAGTTTTGTTAGACAGGCAGAAAGAAGTTCATATTTATATGACTGACATGCATATTTTGCTAAATGTGTTGTAGGTTAATGTACGCGGTTCTCAACTTGTTTTGGGCATTAGTAACATTGGTGTTGGAAATTGAGAATAATATGCTGTCTCCTGAAATACCCACAACAAATTTAGCTCACTCTAGATGTGAGTCCATGTAATAGGTTCACCATACGTACTACAATGGTATTTCATAATCAAGATTGCCCAATGGAGCACAATCCCCTCCAGGCTGACTAGAATTCAGTATCTTCCTTCTTCTAGTCTCAAAACAAGACTATACAACCCAGTCTGTCCTGCTATTTATCCATAGCTGGAGGATGGATTTATACCTTTCCCAATGGCATGAGCACATAACGGAATGTAACAAATTTGACTAGAATTTGAACTCAGCTCTCAGATTTCTCAGTCAAAGCCACTATCCATGCTTCCTCTTATCCTCATACATTATCAAAAAAAAAACATTGTTAACAATTGCTATTCATTTTCAACTACTTTTACTTTCTATCTACAATTTCTTATTAGAAGAAACATTATTAACAATTACTATTCTTTTTCAACTACTATTTTTATCTACAATTTCATATTAGATTAATCATCGTCATTCATTATAATCAACTATTGACTAGCATTTATTATGATCTTAAGATTTTATTAAGATATTATTATTATTGACAACCATTATTAGTAAACTTTGACTAGAATTTATTTCAACTTCATTTTTATTACCAGAAATATTATTGAACTTTTTTGACTAATAATTTCATCTTTTTTTCTTATTAGATGAACTACTGTCAAAAATTATTATCAATTTTGATTCAAATTTACTTTTATGTTAATGTTTTATTAAAACATGGAATATTGTCAATTTTCATTATTAATTTTTAGTTGTGGTTACTTTAATTTTCATTTTTATTAAATAAAGTACAGTCAATCATTATTAGTCATTTTTCATTAGTATTTACTTTCATCTTGCTTTTTATTAGTTTGAACTCTGCCAAAAATTACTATTAATTCATGCCTAGTATTTATTTTCATCTTAATATTGATTTTATTGTAACTTTACTAACATTAATAATTGCTAATTCTGCTAATGTAAAAGCAAAACCTATTGAATTCTTAAGGCATAAATCATTTATAATATCTGCTGTTTTCATCTGTGCTTTCTTGTCTCAAAAGAGATGCTAAAATTAAATCTCATAAAGTGCTGATTCTTTATTACAGATCTTTCAACTCACGGCACTAAATTGACAGCCAGTGAAGAATTACAATAAAAAACAACTTGAAAAATTTACTTGAAAGTAAATATTTTTCAAAACATATCTGCAGCCTGATCAGAAGCTGTTCCAAATGATTTAATTATGTTATAAATGTAAATATATATTTGCTTCAGTTAATACATCACTTGAACAAACACAATTTAACAGTTACACAAATTATTTCCTTATCAATTGTGATATCTGTCTATCAATATTACACATATCATCATTTGTGATCGTTGATGATCATAGCCCTCCACAATTTCATACCTTTTGTAACTTAATAAATCTTGTCTTTTTGTTATCCCTGCTAAACTCAGTTCTGCCATCCATTTAATCAAGCTTGCCATGTAAGTTATGCATTGTTTTCCTCTATCCATCTTGTCTTCAATCTGCCCTGTGAGTATCAAATTCTTGAAACCCTCTTTCCTCATTATGTGCCATAGAAATTTCAATTATCTCTTTCTAATGTTAAGCTATCTACTGTCCTTCTGATTACTCTTATTTTGTTCTCTCAACTTAGTAATGTTTCTGTTTCTAGTTCTTCTGCACCCAGTAACCCCTTGTGACCGTGGCATTACTACCTTGCTTGGGATGAACACAATTAAAGAAAAAAGTACAAGTGTCCATTTGTCATTGCTCATATTTTTGATCCATGGTATTCTTAGCATCCTTCTATAGAACCACATTTCTGTTGTTGAATTCAGTTTGTTTTATTATAACAATTAATTTAGATTACTTAGATGTTTCTGTCATGGTCAGCTTTGTGTTGCTATGTCCAGAGTAGAAAAATCACATGGTCTTATTATAATAACAAAAGAAACTGTAGAAAAGAGGTGTCTTTCTAAATAGATCCATGTTGATGAACATGTTGTTTATACAGGATGTTTATATTAGGTTGGTACAAAAATAATGTCGTTTTTTGACATTAAATTAAACGTCAAAAAACATTATTTTTGCACCAACCTAATAGTTCTAATAATACTTCTGTGACAACTTAATTTTATCTGTCTGCAGGATGGATATTCAGCTGATGTTCTTAAATAACCACATCAGATCTAGTCTCACATCTGGATATTATGTATTGTGTTGTTATGCCTTCATTCCATTGACTGAAGATAACACAATCATGAAATATGATGTTGCTTGGAGTCAACGTAATCTTTACTGAATTCTGTAGTAAGGATATAAGACTTGCTCTCAGCTAGCTCTCTGCTGGCAATTCACAGTATATATGCCATTTGGATGAGTTCAAGTTATAACCTGGAGAGGTGAGTTCATCTCCACAACAGGTGTCTATATCATTCATAAATGTCTAAACTATCAACTGTTAACTTAGATCAATAACTAAAATGTTTTTCATGAGAATGAACCCTGTGAATCTTGAACAGGATTCTCCTCTGTAGAATCTCATAGACTGGTGCTACAGAATCATAATGAAAGAACTTTACCAAATATAAAAACCTGCATCACTTGAACACTTCAACATCTTGGGTATTGACAATAAACTACAGTGAGCAGGAAGGCCTCTGATCAGGAGATTGGAAGTTTTGATGAGTGTGGTACCACCTCTTAATTGCTGTTATTCACAGGTCTACCCTGGACCTGTACCACCTGTTATAGTCCAAGGTATGAACAAATAGTGTCCCCCAAAAAAATCAACAGTATATTTTATAATAAAATGACAAATAATACCTTTTTATAGCAAAATCACAGTCAATGCAACACTAAAAAAAATATAAAAATACATTTTTATAGTAAAAATTACTAATAATACATTTCATGATCTACAAAATATATACACTAAAAAATATAAATTCATGCTGAAAACAAAATTATTTACAAACTATCTGTAGTTCAAAACATAAAATTACATATTTTGAATATACACTTTTTAGCACTAGAGGGTGTCGTCAATGATGTTCTGAATTGGGTCATTGGGCAGTTTCGGGTCTTTCAAACATCATACTCCCCCCTCACCAAGTCAACCCCATCAGAGCTGATCAGTCTCTGATGTGCCCTCATTCTAAATTAACAGCCTGCAGACACTGACTTAGGCAAACCATACCCCCTCTGTCACGCATTTGATTGGAAGTTGACAAACAGCCAATTCCAATGGTGTGAGCTCAATTTAAGTTGTTTACAGGGGATTTTTACTTTTCCTTTTTATGTGGATACTCATCAGATACTCAAAAGCAAAATGACAGTCAATGCAACACTAAAATTTATAAAATACACTTTTACAGTAAAATTACTAATAATACATTTCATGACCTACAAAATATATACACTAAACAACATAAATTTATGCTGAAAGTATAAAATTATTTACAAAATATCTGTAGTTCAAAACATAAAATTACATACAAAATATTTAGGCTTTGGCATTAAATAATCCATAAAGGTTGATATGTCACCGAACAAAATCAACACAACAACCAAGAACTCTTTTATGTCATTAGTTTATATAATATGCTAAAATTTCATAAATCAAATGGTATTCTAAAATATAACTTCAACAAAACTACAACATAAACACACATATCACTGCCTCTAGTAATCATGTCAATTCAAACATGTATATGCACAAAAGCTGACTAATATCTACCATGTATTCAACTATGAAAGCAGAATAACATATATCATATCTGTATTAGTTCAAAGCACCAAGAAAATTAAATTTCAGCAATCAATGATTCATAAGGAGTTGATATGCCCATTAAACAAACAAAGCAATCAACTGAACACTTCCAACAGTAAAACTAAAATGGAGGACACATTTAACAAAAAGAGGAAATAATGATATTATTGACTTTCAACACAGCTTTGAACAAAAGTTAGGAAGGAAACTCCCACTAAAACTAAAAAGAGTGATAAGAGATAATAAACTTGAGAAGCATATTTTCCTGAAAATCTTTATTATAAGAGATAACAGACTTCAGAAGCATATTTTCAATCAAAAGTAATGCTGCCTGTTCTGTCAATGACTGCCAAATATTAATTTTACTATTAAAATTATCATAACCAGTTTTCTACCCTGACTTAGTTTATTTGTTTGAATTTCATATTCCGAGGATATTTTATTTGTTTCATTCTTTTGGACAAATTATTTTCCATATGTTCTAAATGCAACTGATTGCTCAGTTGCCAGTTGATCACCTACCTGATCCAATCATAACTGTCCTTGTATTATTTAATGACCAATTTACAACATTTACTGATTATTTGATTCACTGTCTGATCATTAATTTGCTATTTTCCTGTATTTTTCAATATCTTGAGTTTTATATAATATTTTCTTATAGTATTATTTTGGGTAGATATTTCTGATTTAAGATGTCTTCCCTGTTGCCATATACATGTAGATTTATTTGCCATTCCTTTGGTTTGTCTTCTGAAGTGTTAATATTATTGTTCCTTTTCCAATTTTCTTGTTCTCTTGGCTGTGTTTCTTGCGTTTCTCTTCATTCTTCTGTTAGATATAGTGACATCCTTGCCCTTTTTGTGGCACTAATGTATTTCTATGCGTTGACTAGTCCTCTTCTGGCTTTTCTTTCAACATATATTTGCAACCAAATTCTCAGCCAGTGCAGGCTGGCTAACATCCCATTTCCATGGTTGCATTAGATTTTTCTCAGCTTTTGCTTTATGGCATTGATTTAACTCTGCTCATTCTATATTAAATTATTGTTAGATATTTTGGAATATTTCTCAAAAGCAATACTGCCTACTTTCTTTTTATACTAAACTTCATGCAATACAGGGCTCTAGAGCCACTGAAGTTAAAGGCTGCTGTTAAAAAAGCTATGATTAGTATGGCATGTGATATAAGCTTTTATGAAGTAAAGATTATGTTGATAAGGAGGATCAATAATGACAGACATTTGACTTGAAGAGGTTAAGATTGAAATATTCAGGAAAGCAATCATGTGTATGTCTGTTTACTATGTATGAGTTCTTGGGAAAATCTCCCTGAGTGGAACCTTCTCCTTATATACAGAGGAAACGGGGTTGATTAGATTTTATTGAAGTGGCATGCTGTGTCTTTACAGTAAAGGTCTGAAGTAAAGAATCAGACTCATCTGAGCACTTGCCATGGATATAGTGATAGAGTGGGAAAATACTTGCAACGTTGAACCTATAGAAAAGAGGCTACAGAGTTTAGTAACCAAGCAGATATTAAAATTTTCTCTATTCATGATGAATAGTTGTGCCCTCAATGTAGATCATTAACTGGTGCTTTTATTGGAATCGACTTTCACCACAAATGTCATGTGGAACTCATATATATGATCACTTACTAAAGGTGTACAAATCAAAAAATGTTTAGTTCCTTGTACTATTCCAGAATGAATCTGTCTTCTACTGCCATGGTTTATCTTTACAAGAGTCAGATAAGCTTGAAAATGGTGTATTGCTGACATATTGAGGATGGAGCTCCTCAATACTCTCTGCCCAGCTTTGAAAGAGTTAAAAGAAAATCTATGTGGCCATTTGGGTGCTGAATTATTTTCTATCCTATAACCACTTTCCCACAAATGCAAATTTCCAAGGTAAGCTATTCCAATATTGAGCTACATTGCTTAGTTCCACCAGTTCAAGCCATTACAGGTAAGATCTACCATGACATGCATTCTTCTTTTATGTGTCGTCTCCCTTGTAGTTCTCAATATGTTTTGTCCTTTTGCTACTTCTTCCAGACCCTGTTCTGTCATCTACTTCCTTAGTGAGTCAATGGCTAGCTAACTAGAAGTGGTATCTTCATAAACAACCATGGAGAAGAAATGGGAAAACTATTCAACTATTAATCCAAAAAATATCATGGTAAATAACACACACAATGACATGCATATGGTGCCAAATTATCCTCATTCACTTCATATTCCACTGATAAGTATGAAATATCATTTAAACAGGTTCTTTCTCAGAACTATTACATTATGAGAGAATGCTTCGCTGATCACTACAATCATAGCCTCTTCAAATTTAGATTCAACCATTTTCTACTTTCAACGAATCCATTCAGTAATTCTGTACCTTTTAATGGCATTGTTTTGGGTGAAGAACAGTAAAAAGCAAAAGTTTGAGAATTATGGATTCTATATTATACCTATTTATGTATTTGGCCAAGATGATATGAATTATATTTACCAAAGACAGATATTTTTCTGCTGAATTGCTTACTTTCAATAACAATTTCAGAAAAAAAGTAGGTTATTCAAAGGGAAAAACATCCAGAAAATTTTTAAATTCTCTAATCAATTGCACAGCAGAGCAGCTTCTCTATGACAACATTTAGTCATGGAATTGAGCTGCTTTCCTATGACAACATTTAATTATGGAACTGAGCAGTTTCCCTATGATAACATTTAATTATGGAATTGAGCAGTTTCCTTATGACAACATTTAATCATGGAATTGAGCAGCCAGCTTCCTTATGACAACATTTAATCATGGAATTGAGCAGCTTCCCTATGACAACATTTAATCATAGAACTGAGCAGCTTCCCTACAACAACATTTAATCATGGAATTGAGCAGCTTCCCTATGACAACATTTAATCATGGAATTGAGCTGCTTTCCTATGACATTTAATTATGGAACTGAGCAGTTTCACTATGATAACATTTAATTATGGAACTGAGCAGTTTCCCTATGATAACATTTAATCATGGAATTGAGCAGCTTCCTTATGACAACATTTAATCATGGAACTGAGCAGATTCCTTATGACAACATTTAATCATGGAACTGAGTAGCTTCCCTATGACAACATTTAATCATAGAACTGAGCAGCTTCCCTACTACAACATTTAATCATGGAACTGAGCAGCTTCCCTACGACAACATTTAATCATGGAATTGAGCAGCCAGCTTCCTTATGACAACATTTAATCATGGAATTGAGCAGCTTCCCTATGACAACATTTAATCATGAAATTGAGCAGCTTCCGTATGACAACATTTAATCATGGAACTGAGCAGCTTCCCTACTACAACATTTAATCATGGAATTGAGCAGCTTCCTTATGAAAACATTTAATCATGGAACTGAGCAGCTTCCTTATGACAACATTTAATCATGGAATTGAGCAGCTTCCCTACAACAACATTTATTCATGGAACTGAGCAGCTTCCTTACGACAACATAAATAATATTTATAGACAATGGAGATGTGTATACTTTTTGGAGTTATTTACTTTGGCACTATATGACCATGAGGCTGAAATAGATGTAGCAATAAACTATGTTAATAAATCATAGTTTGATTACTAGTTTTAGTTTTTATTAATCTTAATGTGTAACTTACACAGAAACGGATATA
Organism: Acanthosepion pharaonis; assembly: GCA_903632075.3. NCBI lineage: Eukaryota > Metazoa > Mollusca > Cephalopoda > Sepiida > Sepiidae > Acanthosepion > Acanthosepion pharaonis. Next base: position 1,847,189 of record CAHIKZ030005447.1, read on the forward strand.
CAAACCAACTGACCTGATAAAATAGCAATAAAAAGTGGAATGAAGATGCAACTCTGCATTATGGCAGATGTTGCCAACTCTGATAAAAAAGTAAGACAGCCATAAAACTGGCCACGATATTGTACACAAGTAGAAAGTATTTAAAGAATAGAAGAACTCAGATAACAAGGCTTCCACCCAAAATTATGTGAGCCAGGTGATATATAAAATAAAAGCAGGAGGTGCATACTTGACTTATAAACTGCCAGCCCTGATATCTACGTACAAGATAATAAAGACAATGCACCTGCAATGCAGTGAATATATTGCAAAAACATCTGTCAGAGATTTTATTGCCTGTATTTAGAAGCTGACAAAAATTTAAGAATAAACAAACACCCTAAATTCCTGAGCACTCTTAAAATAAAAACAAACAAATAAACAAATACAGGGAGTCTCAAAAACTTAGAAACAGTACTAAATAATTATTTTTTTAATTATTATTATTATTAATTTCTTTTAATTTACTTATAGAAAAAAATATATATACATCTTTTTTTTACTTGATGATAATTTCTAAAGAATTGATGGATTTTTTTCTTAATCTGACATTTTTATTACTTCAAATGTTATTATAATGGATACTTGCTATTTACTAAAATTTCTCAAATACACAAACCAATAGACATAATACACACTATTTAAAAATTAAAATGGTGATGGGTTTATTTTGAAATATCAAGTATCCATTACAATAACATTTGATGTGCTAAAAATGTTGTATTAAAAATAAATCCATTAGTTCTTTAGAAATTTACGGTTTTTTTTTTTTGTTTATGATGCAAAATTGATCAGATATGAAGCTTTCAAGAAAATAATCTGGGTGAAAAGGATGTGCTTCCTTAAAAAGAAAAAATCAAACCTTGCAATTGCCATCCTCTTTCATGGTTTAGCAGTAAAGCACACTGGATCTAATAGTGTTTTCCCCTATAAAGGTGGATGCAGGTTCAATCCCTGCTGGAAAACACATCTTTCTTTACTAATATTTCACAACTGCACAGGTCAACAGACATAATACACACTGTTTAATAAATAAAAATGGGACATCTATTTCAAATCCAAAGTATCTACTTTAATAACATTTGATATAATTTGACAATAATGTGATCAATATGGCCACCATATAAAATATGATATGAGAAAGTTCTTGGAAAAGAGTATAACGTATACTATTACCCTAGCAAATAATATATTTCATATTTAATTTAACTTCATATGAAAATAGTTCCTTTGGGAATGTTCTGTGTACAAAACAAATACATTGGCAATAATATTCCACACAAGTTCCATGAGAGCTCTTTATCTGAAGTCCACAGTTCAAGCTGTGTTTAAGTTTTTCATGAGGATTTCCATATAGAGCTCATAATTAACTCCACTCATGTGAGAGTGCTGATAAGATTTTTTCTTATCAGTCCACACAACTACCATGCTCCAAAAGCACCAGAGATACACTATTTACATTATTTGGACTATTGTCCTCATCTTTGTTACCATATTTATTACAACGTTTCAGCCATTGTACACTCCGGCCTTCTTCAGGTGGTTGGAATGTTGAACTGAATCATTTATTTCACTCCATGGGGTAGACTGTTCTAGTTCCACGTGCCATGTTTAATGGATGTCAGTTATCAGGTCTCCTGTTAATTCCCCTCTCCAAGTTCTTCACTGCAGAGTATTGAACTCACACTCTTTGGGTCCTGTAACAGGATATGAAGAAGACTGGAGCGTACAACGGTCAAAACGTTGTAATAAATATATCTCCTGACAGATGAAGAATAGACTTGAAGCACCAGAAATGTGGTTCTACAGAATGATGCTGAGAATATCATGGACTGAACATGTGTGCAACAAGGAAGTATTAGAGAAAATAGAAACAAAAAGCACACTTATTTTTAACAGCATAAATAGTTGAAATTTCTTAGGCACACAATGAGAAAGAAGAACTTGAAAAATTTGATATTGATGGGATAGATTGAAGGTAAGAATGACAGAGGAAGCCAACACATATCCTACCTAGTGAGCTTGAATAACTGGGTGATGGAACAAGGGAAGATAACAAAATAACAGAATTAATTAAGAGCTACAAAAGACAGGAAATTGTGGAGTGTTTCAAACATCCTGAAGGGATATGGTACATAGAAGAAGAAGAAGAAGAGCAACAACAACTCCCTTTCCTCCAAAGACCTCCCATATATATGGGTTTAATTATGGAAGCTATAAGGAGATATAAGAAAACTGATGTCATGTAACAATTCAGTACTCTTTTCTTTGTTTCTAACAAAATATCTTACTTCACTGTTGAAAGGTACCTTTTGCTATCAAGATGTACCTTCAGATTTCACTTGTCAAACTTTATGTCCTTTGTTAAGAAACTTACCAGATATTTAAATTGTTGTACTTCATTGATTTTCGCATCTACAAATATGATCTTTAAATGAATCTCAACCAAATTTGAACTTCACTTATCACTCATAGCCCTGTCTTCTGCTTCCACTTGTCAAAAGCTCACATAAGCATTTTAATATCATGCTAGTAGATTTGCGGAGTTTCACACAAATTTTGATCAGGATGTGTCTCAGATTTTTCAACTATTGTAAAGCTTTTGTTGTTCCAAGACAACATTCTAAAACGTCATAATAATTAAACATATCATGAAAGCTAGTAGATGATCATTGACATTTTTTAGTTAAAGTTATTTTGGCTTCTTTTTTTATATTACAGACTATTTTCTAGATTTCCTGTGAAAATTTGAATATAATATATCTGATGTCTGAGTTCTTTCAGATTTCACAAAGCATTATCAAAAAGACTTCCTTGATAATGTTGTGAATACAAGTATATTCTGTTTTAACCAAAGATTTAAAATAAAAATATTACAGTGGGGAAAATAAGTATTTCATACCCTGCTGAGTTTTCCACCTTACAAAAATAGGAACAGTCTATAATCTTCAGGGTAGTTCCATCTTAAAAGTGAGAGACAGAAAAAAAAAACCTTCTAAAAAATCACATTATATTAATGTTTGAATATTCCTTTCTTTTTTATTGAAAACATTAACAGCAGAAATAGTTGAGAGTGTGCAACAAGAAAGTCTTAGAGAAAATAGAAACAAAAAGCACACTTATTTTTAACAGCAGAAATAGTTGAAATTTCTTAGGCACACAATGAGAAAGAAGAACTTGAAATACAACACAACTACCATGCTCCAAAAGCACCAGAGATACACTATTTACATTATTTGGACTATTGTCCTCATCTTTGTTGCCATATTTATTGCCATCTTCAGTGTCCTGGCTGTGTCAAGGAGGTTTTCACTCAAGATTTCCCTGTACTTGGCCCCTTCCATCTTTCCTTTTGACCCGGTGTAGTCATCCTGTCAACTTTAGAAGAGAAACAACCCCAAAGCATAATGTTTCCACCACCATGTTTAATAATGGTTAAGATGGTGTTCTTGGGGTCCAAGTCAGAATTTCTTTTCCTCCAAATGCAGTGAGTCTAGTTAATGCCAAAAAGCTCAATTTTAGTCTGGTTTAACCACAGTACTTTCTCCAAAACCTCCTCTGAATGAACCAGAAGAAAAAAGAAGACAAAATGCTTGGACCTCAATGAATGAAACAGGACAAGATATGTTACATATTGAGGACATCAAAATCAAGCAGACAAAATTTAACCAACTGTTATGTATTAAGAGTTATGGTGGTTAAATGTTTGTGTGTATTTTAGGTGAACGTGCATGTTCAGTATAGAAACAAAGAAAATGGAAGCATACAAAAACTTTCATTTCTACTACAGATGTTTATTCTGTTTATAGTGACAACTTTGAAACAATGTTCTCTATGTCTCATGGGATCTCTGGTCATTTTCTGATCTAGAAGTTAAGGTAAGTATAAGTATCGTTTACAAGGTCGAGATAACGTCACTGGAAGGTTAAACATGGATATAGGATGACCATTTACTTTTTCTTTGTCCTGAAGTTAAGGTAAGTTAGTACACGCATCATTACTATTGTGGCACTCAAGTCAGCTTGTGCTGAGTTTGGACAACTAGAAAGAAATCTTGAGCTACTTCATAGGTTGAGGTTTTTGGAAGACATGTGTGAGTGCCATGCTTCAGAATGTGGAAAGAGAATCCAGTCATCACTAGACCAGGGAAACTAACATTCACTAGTGGGAACGTAATTACCATGTGGTTCAGATCTTGGAGCAAAGAAGAGAAAGAGAGTCAGACATGGAATGTTTGTCTTTTGTATAAGTTTCCTCAATGCTACTTAACAGTGTTTTTGAAACCAAGTGAAAGTGAAACCATATTTTCAGTTTCTTTACTCTCATCATCATGAGAAAATATATTTCATTTTCTTTTTTTATTATTCATTATTATTTTTATTATCAATTTTATTTCATTTTCCCACAGAGTCAACCAACAAAGAAAGCAAAAAAAAGAAAACACAAAGAAATTCAAAAGTACGTAAGAATAGTGTAAGATGTCTTCCAGAATAGAAACATATTAAGGTGACTCAGAAATAATTTGTAATGAGGAATGCTCTAACTTCATTAACGATTCCTTGAATATGTCATAACACGTTATGAAAAAATGGATTACTAAAAATGCTAGTGAATTTACAAGAATAAATCTCCAAAACCAGTACCAAAATCTAAGCTCCAGGAAAGAAAAGTAATGTTGTACATGTGATGAGATTGTTGTGATTTTATTTATTTAGAGTTCTTAAAACATGATGAAACACTTGTACATTTATAGTCCAGTAGCTGCAACCTGTCCATAAACATTTATTTGGAAAGTACATTGTGCTTGTCAATAGGAAAAACAATATTTCCCTCAGTGACAATGCAAAGCTGTCTGCAGCAAAAAATAAAAGAGGAAAATATTTGGAACTTGATTAATCTATTTTAACTCACCTTTGTTACCTTTTGCTAAAATTTCACATGTTTTGATGTGAAAAGTTTTTCAATGAAATCTTGAATCTGGTTTCATTAGAGAAAGTTTTCTCCAAGCATTTTGCAGCAATCAAATAAAGATTAAAACTGGTTGGCACAAGCTCAAATGAATATAGCAAGTTTGGTAGAACAGACCAATCATGTTTCACTTATTTTCTTGTATTATTTTGATTGTATTTGTCTTTGCATTTTCATGGAGGAGAAGAAAATTCATCTGTTAATCCACAGTTTAAACATGTCACTATCATACAAAATTTAGGTATTTCAGTGTACTCCAAATTTATTCTTAACTGCTATGAGTAATGATATTCATACATTTGTCTTTAGAAGTAATTCCCAAAGATGAGAATTACTTATGACTCAACCTAATAATTTAATTTCTAACTGAAATATATCTGAAAATCTTCACTTCTTTCAACTCTAAAATGTTTTCCTCTGTTCTTTTTTAAAACCGAGGAGTGTCAGCCTCATAATTAAGATTCAAAGCCAATAGTGCCATGCATTGTCACAACAGGTCATTAGTGATTATATTGATAAAGATTTGCTTGAAATATTATCAAGTTTTCATTTGGTCCACACAATCCCCAGTGCTTTGAACAGGAGTAGGGGTTTATCCCTTGTTTCTTGTTTAGCATCGGGTTTCTGGTTCCTTTTGAAGTCTACATCAAATCTATACTTCAATCTATACTTCAAATCTATACTTCTCCACTTAAACTCTGAAATTTTATTTACTATTTTTTTTTCTCAATGGAAGTAGATAAATTCACCTATTATCCAGTTCACACTCCTATTCGGTCTTTTAAATGGGATTAGAGATTTATCGCTTGTTTACTGTTTAGGGTTGGATTTCCTGTTCCTTTTAAAATTTAGTTCAACTCTATACTTCTAATAACAACTTGAAAATGTTATTTACTTTTTTTTTTCCTTCAACAGGGGTAGATAGGTTCAGCTATTGTTCAGTTCACACTCCTTGCCAATCATTTGAACAGAATTACAGGTTTATCGATTATTTCCTGTTTAGGTTTGGATTTCCAGTTCCTTCAAAATTTTTCTCTTTGTCTTTCCCTTCTAGTAGACTTTGCATCTTATTGGCATTATGCATTACATGGAGTGAATTGATTAAAAACAAAATTTAGCGTTTATTTGTTTACTCATTTTATTTTTACTATTTTCAGTCTTCCATGTGACTAGATCTCATTAAAATAAAAAGAATCTACTAAAGCTTGGTAATAGCAAAATTATTCTTTCACAAACACACACACATAAATAGATTCACTGACCTACAAAGGTAATTACTATATAAGTAATATGAAATTATTCACAGCAACCCATTTTCCCTGAATCACTAATTTCACATGATCACCAAATATGTCAGTTTAGAATTTACATTATTTTACTCAATTGCATCAATGGACAACAAAAATGTTAATTTGTAAAAAAGAAAAAGACTCATAAAAAAACAGCAGCACAAAACACTTCAAATTAGTCATATTTTTAAACAATCATCTATTTTGTTATTAGTTAACTTTTAATCTGAAGTGTTCCTTTTTTTATATCCCAAAAACTAAAAGATGCTTATAAAAATATTCACTCACGATTAGAATATTACTTCCACATATGTGTTCCTTCTCTGTATTTAGATATTCTTGATAAATCAGTAATATTACTGGGTCACTTTCAGTTACTTTTCTACCACTCTAAAATAGCTTTCATGGTCATTGTTTGGACAAGCTCTTTGATATAGCATCTAGACTTTAAGAATTTAAGCACAGTACTAGATTGGCAACTAAGTCTTATCAATTTACAGTTGAATTGGCTAGAAATAACAGAATTTTCTATGCTAACAGTTTCATTTCTTGAACTTCTCATTTATATAAGACTCTTCAGGCTCTATGATTTCCAGCAAACTTCAAAAATTGAAATGCAGTGCCAATTGCTATCTACTGTCCTCCTGATTACTCTTTCCTCTTGCCACTCATTGGTAATGTTTTTGTTTCTAATTCTTTCACACCCAGTAATCATTTGTGTCTTAGTGGCTTTTCTACCTTGCTTGGAGTGAACATGATTAAAAAAAAAAGAAAAAACTTCAATCCAAGGATCAGAATAAATTCATATATTAGATCTTTTGCCAAAGATGCTGAGAAAATGGTCAGTTCATTTTATCACTCCATGATTCATTGACTGATTTGATTTTTTTATGGTTTATAAATCCTTTGTGGATTATTTAAAGCCAAAACATATTTTAGATAGTTTTTTTTTAATGCTCACCATAGACATGAGTAATGGGCAATGTTTATGCAGATATGTGGGAAACATTGTAAAATAATTCACTTTTTTTTTTTTTGCAATTAATATTCTTTATGAATAACAAAGATTTTTTTCAGATACAGACCCTACTATTTAATCCATAGCTGGGGAGAGATCGATTCATAGCTTTACCAAGTGTATTCATGCAAAAATGAATATAATGAACCTGACTGGACTTCACACTTAGCTTTTCCATTTCTCATTTCTTGCTGCTATCCATTACACTAGCTACACATATCACTCCAGGAAGTGCCCACTTTCTTCTGCCACAGAGTCAGATTATACCAATAATCAATTACTTTTGCCATATTATGATGACCTCCTCAATCGTCACTTTATATGATGATAGTGTTTAAAATCATCTATATGGTAGGACCAATTTGCCAATTTGCTGCCTCTTTCCCACAGATGCAATGTCACAAGCCTATAACTACTGTATTCCTTTTCCAATCGCATATATTCTAATGAGATCCATTCTTTATTTCCAGCAGTTTAGTTTATCCTATACTGCTCGGACATGTCATGCTACTTCCACAATGTTGAATCACCATCATTTCCCCTGTATTCCAAATGTAAGGAGAAAGAATCACTTACAAATCTTTTTCCAAAGAACTGATACTTTGTGAAAAAATCTTAATGTCTTCAAGTCAAGTGTTAATCATTATATATCATCCTTATTCACATACAGTTCACTTCTTACCCCACCTCTATCTTTCAGATCCCACACCTCATACAATATGAGAAATTTAATTTTGAACTACACCCTTCATCAGTCCATCTACCTTTTTTGAGGCTCAATGCCCCTTGGTATCAAGAGCATTCTAAAAAATCACTCTCCAATATCCTGTGAGTATCTAATTCTCTAAGTCGTCTTTCTTCATTGTATGTTCTGAAAATATCATCTGTCTCATCTGATTCTAATTATAAGCATTGTTTTATTTTCATTTTGCTTAAAACTTTTTTTTTTAATCACATGTTCAATCAATGATATTTACAGCATCCTCTTTTAGACCCACATTTCATTTGCCTCCAGTGTATTCTAGATTGTCTAGCATTTGCTAACATATAGGAAGACTCATATTACATAACATTTCAACACTCCTTTCCTTGGTTGTATCAAAATTTCCCTGTTTATTAATACTTTGTTTATCTTTTGGAAGGCACCTTTTGCTAATTTAGATGAAACTTTGGATTTTTTGTCTCCTTCTATGTGCAATTTCCGTTCAGAACATTGGCGATCATAGCTCTCTCCAACTTCCATGTGACCCTCAGCAGTATTTCTCCTTTTGCTAAGCCTTCCCCTTTCCACCATCTATTCACACAAGCTTATCAAGTAGGTGGCTAGCTGCTTTCTCCTATCTCTCTTGCCCTTGACAAGCCCTGTGTGACTTAAGTTTTCCAAGCCTACCATCCTCATTATGTGTCTAAGAAATATGGATCTTTAACAGAAAAAAGAACAGATTATTTTCAACTTCAAATTATGAGGTAAAATAGACATGTTAAAGATTTTTGGGTTTATTTTAAAAATGCTTAACCTTTGACATTACAATTGGAAGAATTTATATGTTTTAATAAAATTGATTGGATTAAGCAAGGCTTAGATATGTTACTTTTAATTTTCATTTCATTCTCTGCATCTGGCTTTTTGTTTCTATATTCTTTTATCTCAGTCTGTTTCTGTTACTCTTTGCATTTCTGCCAATAAATACATTTGCTAAGCCTTGCTTTGTCAAGGCATAATTTATTTATAAGCCTATCATATCAACTATCACAGTCCTGCATCAAGGACAGAAGATCATTAGGGTTGCATTCTATGTCATAACAGAGCTGGTCAATGTAGAGTGTTTTCTGGGTAACCAATTCCTCTTCCTCTGTGGCTAGGTCTTTAGAGAAGTAAATCAGTCAAAAGTTCTTGATTCGTTCAGCAACAGTGTCTTGTAAAGTGCATTCTACATTCATATAATACTGTAGAAATACCAGGGATCATTCCATAGAGCTGTGACTTCGTTCGATGTTGTCTTCAAGAAATGTTAAGTATGACTTTCAGCATCAAGCTTAGATTGTAGGGTTTTAGTTAATGTCCAATACATGTACCATACATTAACATCACTTCTACAGTGGCTTAAAAGAATCTATGCTTGAGGTTGATCAGATTTCCAGATTACATCCATTTTATTCAAGGCAGTCCAGGCATTAGCTATGTGAATATTCACATCCATTTCAGTTGAATTTATTTCGTTTCCTAGATATGGAAAAGATTCAACTAATTTTATTCATTCACCTGAAACAGTTTTTCATGAGCCTTACTGATTGAAGCATATGAATTCAGTGTGAGATGCATTGAGAGAGAGTCCAACATCATTAGCAGCATTTTCTAGATGATGTAGGAGAACTGTGTCATTAGTAATGGTGTCTGCAGTTATAGCTATGTCAGCTGCATACTCCATATCTGTCAACTTTTTTGCAGGATATTGACATGAGAGCCTTGGTAATAAAATAAAACCTAGATGATGATGTTTGTCAAGGAAAGTTTGCAATACAAATTCAAAGATAATAATCAAGAGAAAGTGTGTAAAAGTGTCACTCTAAAAGGCCACTGCTTTGAAGAAGAAAGTTCCTCTTTCTGGGGATCTCACCAAAGATTTGTTATAACATCATTATGGCACTTACTGTCTAAATGGGGTGCCATATACCAGCAGGATCTTCTCCATTTTTACCCTATGTACAGAATTGAAGGCTTTAGAGAAATCTATAAAAGCCTTTTTTATAAGGCAGCCTGTAGATTATTTGCTCTGATGCCCTCAATAATCTGCTGAACTGTCAAGATTTGCCCAATGGTTGATCTATTTTTTCAAAAGCCATTTTCATTTTTTCAGAGCACCTTCTCTATTTTTGAGTGTATTTTGTTGAGAAGCATTCAGTTGTATATTTTTGCTGTAATGGAGCTGAGAATGATTCCTCTTTATTTTTATTTTTTTGCCAATCCTACGTTTTTTTTCTTTGGGAAAGGAAGTATTACACAAAAGAATATCATTGAAATCCTGGGTCTTCCAAACTTCTGGAGTATTGCTATCAAGTCTCATGGCCTTCCTATTTTGATGTTTTTTTTTTAGTTTTTTAAGCTGTTTCAAGTTCTGCATTTGTAAAGGTTCCAGATTTAATGTCAGGAGGATGTTCAATGATTTGCTCAATCCCAGTATCTAAAATGTTAGGTAAATTTCCCCAAGAGATTTTTTAAATGATCTTGTCATTCATTCAGCTATTCAGCCTAACTATTAGCTTTTCTCTTGGATTTATTTGGTTATTTTCTGACACTCATCTCATTAACAGTTTTCCAAGCAAGAACAGTTTGTTTGTTAACAGCAGCAGAGTTGATGAGCTGAATTTCTTCCTGGAAATATTCATCTTGTTGATCTTCATAAGATTTTTTGGACTGAGAATGTCTTAAGGGGACAGAAATCACCCTTTACTATAGTGAAATATACAAATAATTCTTCTACCTTATGGTCTAGCAATAAATAAATAGAAAATATTTATTTTCTCCCATGAACACCAGAAGAATTCACCACATCATTTGCTATATTTAATCATTAAAGTGAAATTTTTTATATATTTGTTTATATAAATTAGGACTATACTGGGAGAAACCTTGTGCATACAGATAGAAATTTAAGAGAATTAAGTACCAAAATATAGAAAGGAGTGTAAGAAAAAGATGTGTCTTCTCAATGGATTTATTTAACCTTGAAAGTGAACCATAAGATCACTGGAAGTCCGACCAAGACTTATTATTAATGTAAATAATCTTAACAACATAACATATGTGGTTTCAGTATAGATATACGGGCAATATTAACAACATTAAAATGTTAGTCTGTAAATTAAGAAGCTAACAACTCCCTGTCAATGTTTTCTATTATATAAATACTAAAAATAATTTATAGAAAGATAGTATGTAAAAAAAATTATAGAAATAATTAAGAAAACTGTTTCATTTTGATAGTATTTTATTTTGTACATGCCTTGCAAAAACTAAACAATCTATTAAAAAAACAGGAATATTTTAATAGAAACAAAGGAAAGAATGTTGGACTCCTCTTATATCACAGTGAATACTGTCCAATTTCCTCATAGATAGATAAAGAGGAGATTTCTGGCAACAGCAATATAGTTCTACAGAACAATACTGAGAATGTCATGGATGGTACATGTAATCAATAAGGAAGTTGTAAGGAAAGATTTCAAATTTTTGGGATGTAAAAGGAGGAAAGAGAAATTGAAACGCACAGCACGTAATGAAGGAAAAGGGAACAGAGAGAAACAGTGAGTGACCTACCTAAATGGAAGAACAAGAAAGGAAAAAGGATAGTGAAGAGACACGTATACGAGTTGCAAAGGAGAGCTAGTTGTGGGGAACCATGATTGCCCATATTCCGAAGTGATACAGTGCATGGAAGATGATGCCAGGTTCACATTCGGTGTAGATTTTGAACATTCAACTCTTAAGTAATATCAGCCCTCCTGTATGACAGTGAATTCCTTACAGATGGAGAAAAGACTTAAGACAGCAGAAGTGTGGTTCTACAGAAGGATGATGAGAATGCTATCAATGGGGCATATGACCAACAAAGGAAATTTTAAGGAAAAGGAAATCAAAAAGAACTCTTTAAGTATACCCAGAAAGAGACATTTGAAATTTCTGGTACACATACCTAAGAAAGAAGGCTTGGAGAATATTAAACTCACAGGAAATACTGAATGCAAAAGGGGCAGGGAGAAAAAGTGAGTAACCGACATAACAAGTTACTGTAATGGATGACAGAAGAGGAAGTTGGTGGTATAGTAAAAAAAAATGTTAAGAAATATGACGAATAGGAAGTAGTGGATGCCACGATCGCTCACGTCTTGAAGGAAAATGATATATAGAAAAAGAGGATATCATACATGACATAAACAGCTAATTCTATTCTATTCTGTCTTTTGTTAAAATCGTTCATTTGTTTTGGCAGAGGCCAACAAGGTATTCATTTTATGGCCACTAAAGTCTTCTCATCTCTCTCCACCCAAGAAAGGCAGTTTCTTTTAATAATAACTGACAAACAACATCCTTTTTTACCATGTCACTAAGTGCTTTAAAAATAAAACAAAGGATGGAAATAAACATGTCCATGTCATCTTTTTCATATTTTTAAATCTAAGAAGGTCTGATTTATTATAATGGGTATAGAAAAAGACACATCATGAAGGTTGTTTAAATCCTGGAGGGTTCTCCTTTGTTTTTAGAGATTTTTCATTTCAATTAAAGGTCACATCCTCCCTCCTTTTCTGCAGGCTGCACCCCCACCTCGACTGATGACTTTTATAACAATGCATGATTCGAAGCAGGGGTAGATTTTTTTTTTCTTTTAATCATATGAAATGTCACTTTGTGTTTGAACAGGGTGGAATTACAATCATTTAACCATTCTCCTCTTTTATAGTAGGAAAATTGTTATATTTTTGTTGCTGTTAATTGTAATAGTGATTTTTTAATACAACTGGAAGATAAATTTTATGATATTAAAGCAAAAGAGTATTTAAAATAATTTCTGCTTGCTCGTTCAAGTTTAAATCCTCATTATTTTCTTATGTTTTTAAAAAATTTTTAGTAAAGAGTTATGTAATAAATATTTTTCTTTTAATTCCAAACATTGTATGTATAGTACATGACATACCTTCAAATGGTAGATATATTATGAATGCTGCGAAATGATAAATACTCAGTCAGTTACGTGTCATGCATGATACACGCTTAGGCAATCATGTATTTTTTGATTCATGACTGACAAGGCAGATTTTTCCCCGCTGCATGTTATCATTTTGTTCTGTGGTAAACCAGTTGCCATCCAAGGCTATAGTACCTCATCTGTCCTGCTATTTACCCATAGCTGGGGGGAAATGAAAAGGATTTATACCTTTCCCAAGGGTATTAACATGTAAGTGAATGTAATGGATATGACTGGAATTTGAACTCGGCTCTCTGATTGCTCAAACCAAGCCGTTATCAATTACTTAACCATTCCTCCTCAGGTATGGTGAAGTAATGGATACTAATACTAATACATCAAATTATAACAGACTTTGTATAGTATATAACAAAATTGTATATAGAATAGACTATGCTGGGAGTAGTTTTTACCCAACAGTTCAAATTGCCACAAAAAGCATTAATCTAAGAACTATAATCATATATTTAAATAGCCTTCTCAGATCAATACTTTACTATGAATGCCATGTGTGGTGTCATACTCATTCAAAAATATCTAAACTATCAATTCTATACAACTACTTTCACAGATTAATGATTAAAACTGAATTCAAGCTCATGACAACTGTAGGTCTTAATGAGAATTGTCCTTCTTTGAGCCAATAGAATCACAAACAATGAACTTTAACAAAGAAAAGAAACCATAGTTGACAACTTGTAACAGCAGTAACAACTAAAATGTATATCACAGATAACTCAAAGAGAAAATAATAATGTAATCAACATGTTGATTTCCACACTACTTCAAACAAAAGGCTAGGAAGGAAAGCCTCCTAAATACTGTCAGGAGCAATAACAGGACTTAAGAAATCTAATTCTTTAACCTACAGTAGCACTGGGTTCTCATTTGATCAATGACGAATGTTAATATTACCAATATCATAAAAAATATGTATTAAAGAAGTATTTTTGATTACCAAAAGTGAGCCTTATTTAAATAAACAAGTTAAATAATATATAAAAGGCTTGAGGAAGTAAAAATAATTTTGCAGAATTATAATGACTATATTTCTTCTTTTTCTTCTACTTTATAAAACCAGACTTTTTTGAACAGTGTGGACTGGCACTATAGATCCATTAACAAAGAACTGTACAAAATAACAGAAACCACATCATTTGAGGACTACCAACAGCAGCAACAATTAAAATGGATAGCACATGTGACACAAAGAGAAAATAATGACATAATCATAATGTTGACATTTCACACAACTTTCCAGATAAAATGTTAAGAAAGAACCTTCTCACCATCAATACTAGTAAGTGAAATAAAAAGCTACTGGCCTTGAAAAATTGTTTTAAGATAAAGATTTTATAAATTCCAACCAAAAGCAGTACTGTCAATGAATGCCTAATATTCCCTGATAGGAAAACAGCTAATATTGCCATCACCATTACCATTATCCCATTTCACCATTCTTCAGTAGTCTAATAGATTAAAAAATTGGTTCATGAATTTGGTGTCATTGTAATTGTAACTTTAAGCCATAGATTGGGGAGTACAGACTTAGACTCTGAATCAAACATAGAGATTTTATGTCATTTATTGTTTTATATAAATTTTGATTGTTTACCATTCCTCTTTTATTCATATTCTGCTATGAAATCACCCAAATTTATAAGGTAGATTTCTCACTGTTTACTCCTGTTTCTTTTGCCTTCAGTAAAGATATGTTAGAGATGCTCAGCAACCTTGAAGTATTTTGGAAGTATATTAGAATAATCACAAACTTATACTGGCAGGAAACCACTTGCATATAGACAGTAAATGAATTCAGCAGATATATGAAAATAGAAAGGGGTGTAAGACAAGGATGTGTCTTTTCATCAGATTTATTCAATCTATACAGTGAGACAATTCTCAGAGAATTAGAAGTCCTACCATGATTTATTACTGGCAGCCACAATCTTAACATTATAAGATTTGCAGATAGCAGACATGAAAAGAAAATTGTAATAGCTCTTACAGAAAGTAACAAAGAAAACCAAGCTGAAAGGACTAAACATAAACTACAAAAAGAAAGAATTCATGGCTGTCAGAAAAAGGAAGGACCCAAATTGCAAATTACAAATTGGGGATGCAAAAATCAAACCAGCAGAAAAATTTAGATATCTGGGAAGTGTTCTTACAGTGGACAGAAAGTATGACACTGAGATCCAAAGACGTATTGGGATGGACAGAGATGCATTCCAAAAGCTAAGCAGAGTATTAAGAGACAGAAAAATCTTGTTACAAACAAGGAAAAGAGTACTGAACTGTTATGTCTGGCAGTGAATGCTGAAAAATTGCCTCAAAGATGAAGAAGAGACTTGAAGCAACAGAAATGTGGTTCTACAGAAAGATGCCTGGGTCAAACATGTGAGCAACGACAATGATTTGGAGAAAATAGAAAAAAAGGAAAGTTTTGGAAATTTCTAGAGCACATAATGTGGAAAGAGGGCTTGGAGAATCTGATACTCACAGGCCACATTGAGGGAAAGTGGGACTGAAGAAAGCAACATGTAACATACTTGATGGCTTGTGTAAATGGATGGTAGAATAGGGTTTAGAAAAAATAACAAAAAGACAACACTTGTTAAGAGCTACAAGGGACAGGAAGATGTGGAGAGCCATGATCGTCTACATCCTGATGTCAATTTTTTTTTCAACATCAGCAAAACTAATCCTTTGTTATTAAATTGTTCACACTGCTGTTCTTATCTTTATTGCCAAATTCACAATATTTTAGTCCATTGTAAACTCCAGTCTTATTCAGGTGATTGTAATTTCAAACTGAACCCTTTATTTTGTCCATGGGGGTAGATTGTTCTCATTTCACATGCCACACCTCTTTTGGATGTCTCTGTTATCTCCATTTAACTCAAGTCTCCATGATTTTGTTCACCACCTCTGTAGCCAGGTATTGAACTAACAACTCTTTGGGTCAAATCACTGGATTCAACTTTATCCACTAGGCCATATGTCCTTGGGGACATCCATGTATGAATTTTGGGACTCATAAATAGACAAAGAACATCAATGGAAAATAAAAAAAATATTTAAGGAATCAGCACATATTCTAGGTCACAAAAATCTCCTAAGCTGGGCAAGCATAGAAATAAATACAATATGAGAAACAGTAATACGGAATGCTCAAGAAAAGGAACAATAACAACAAAATATGAGCTCTGGTAAAAAATAAGTTTCTAAGACATTAGATTTATAACTCACAAAAATTCATACATGAATATCCGCAAGAAAACATGACCCAGTGGATAAAAGTGTTGGTTGGATCCAGTGACTTGGCCCAAAAAGTTGTACGTTCAATACTTGTCTACTGCAGTGGTGAACAAAAACATTGAATTAAAGGAGGATAACTGGAACATCTGGAAGGGGTGTGGCACGTGGAACTAGAACAATCTATTCCAGTGGATGAAATTAAGGGTTCAGTTTGAAATGCCAATCAGAAGAAGGCCGGAGTGCACAATGGCCAAAACACTGTAAGGACGAGAACAACAATCCAAACAATGTAAATAATTACAGTCCCTCATCTCAGAAATATAGATAGATATTGAAGGATTGGATATACTGAAAATATGGAGGCATGTACATCTGAATAGTTTACTCATGCCAAACTAAGATAAATCTAGTGCATATCTTCTATTTATAATGTTAGAAGTTGTTTTCATGTTGGTTTTAAAGTTACCGTATTTTTTGTGATATTATCACCATTTCTTTATTAACTATCATATTACCACTTACATTCTGGGTATGATGATAAGCTACATCAGACAACAAAGCCTCTGATCAGGATATCTAGAGGAGTGTGGAACCCTCTTTTAATTGCTGTTGTTCCCAGATCAACCTTCATTTGGGATGGTAGCCCTTGTTAGGTTCTTAGCAATGGGCCAATAGTGAACATCCAAACTGGGCTCAAAACATAAAAATATAAATATACATTACAAAAAATTACTAGTAATATATTTTTATAGAGTTCAAAAGTATCTTCGAGTCCTTGTTAGAGGAGAATTAGTTTCCATACCCTAACCTCCTTCTCACAAGTGGGTTGTAGTGGGTCCCTCACTGCTTTATCACTACTACCTTGAAAAATGCTCGGAAAAACTGCAGCTCCTGGTTCCACCAGGTCTGCCCTCCATGGCTAGGACCTGCCATACCACTTATATAGTAGCACCCATATTCTCCTTGTATTCTGCCTGAAAGAAGTAAGTTCTGCTCAAACAGCCTCTTCCTGAAAGCCACTGGCCTATGGAACAGACTTCCAAGAGGATGTTTCCTCAATCACTATAATCTTAACCTGTTCAAATCTAAAGGCAACAATTATCTTCCCTTCTTATCCACATAAACTACCCACTAATATAAGCTTCTACCTCGAGTGGTACACCCGGGCATTGTATATGATGAATCTTACTGAAAAAAAAAAAATAAAAGATATAGCAGCAATAAATTAAAAAATAAAACCAAAGCGCACAAGAAAATAAATTTCCAGCATTAAATGACCCATACAGAGTTGATATGCTGTTAAACAAATGAACTAAACCAAACACTTAAGTACATGTGTCTATAGAATATTGACTCTCTAATTTTGTAACTATGTTAAAAGCAAATTGTGGGAGTGCACTTCTCCAATATATTAACATTTTATTGATATATTAGCAAATATCAATAAAAATTTATGACTGCCTTCTGCATTGTTCAAACTTCCCTGAAAATGTGTTTCAGAAAGAGTGACTAATAAAAATGAAAAAGAAACGGGCCTGAAGGAGTTGAACAATAGTCAGAAGAAAGGAAATAAAAAAGGATTAATTACTACATTTGGCTGTCTATAAAGCATTGAATTTACAAGTGTATTTTTATGTTTTACTTGTGTTCAAAGCAACTCGTGCAGAAACTCGGTTCACAAGCTTATTACACAACTTTTTCTTCCAAAGACTCGCCCATTTGATGCAGTGCAACATTTTGAAAGATTTAACAGAAAAGGTTCTGTTTTATAGACTGGTTAATATGCTACTCAGTTTTTAAAACTGAATGTCATCTGCTCTCATTTAAATAACTTGGTTAGATTTTTTTTCCTTTTTGTTGAGCCAAAATTTCTTTAAAAATTGTTTTTTTTTTTAAATTTTTTTAAGCGTTTCCCCCCAAGCCACTAGCATGCAAGGGATTACAGAGAGTTGGAGCTAGAGCAAAGAGGAGTGATAGAGGAAAGGATGAAGAGAATGATAGCGGATAGATCAAGGCATCTGGAGACATCGATTGACATTACATTTGAATAGTTGGAGATTATCACTATCAGGGAAACAGGAAAAGGGGAGAGAGTTCCACAGGCGAGAAGTGCGAGACATGAAGCTATTGAACTAGAAGAGATGGCTACATTTACCCATTTTGACAGTGAAAGGGTGTGAGCCTAGTAGAATTCTTAAATTCATGAAGTCTCTGATAGCAAAGAATGATGAAAACATAATTCATTAAATTTTGTTTTTATTATTTATTTATGGCATGTCTTTTCAAGATGAATTTAATCATGTAAAGCCCTTAGCTTTAGCAGCACTTTTTTTAAATAAGTATTCTTTTTAAATGCCACATCTCTCCTGCAAGTAAAGAATCATGGCTGTCTGCAGATTCTGTTTCTTTACTTTCAATGAATTACCACCAATTCTAGGGGAAGATGATGGAGTAGTTTCATGTTGACTTGCACATGGTTTTCATTTGCATTTATTCTACTCCTACACTGGATATAAGACAAGAGGATATATTGCCTTCTGAATAAAACATACATAAAAATACATAAAATATGAGTATATACTAAATTATAATAGAAAATGTTTTTGTTAATGAAAGATAGAGGCATATGGAATAATTATAATTTTTAACATTTTTCTCATCATGTTTCTATTTATCTATTTGCCTAATTATGTACATATTATTATTATTGTTGTTGTTGGTTTTGTTGTTATATCTTTTACAAATTTCTTTTTTCCAGCCTTCTTTTTTACGTGCCCTCTCCTTTCAGGCCGTAGGCAATAATAGCTCTCCACTTCTCCCTATTCCTTGTAGTTCTCAATAAGTTTCGTCACTCTGCCACCTCCTCCAGACCACGTTCTGGCATCCACTTGCTTAAGCCCACCAGGTTTGTCATGCATTGTTTTTCCTTGTCTCTCTTTCTCTCTATTTGACCTGTGAGTATCAGATTCTCCAGGTCCTCCTTTCTCATTACATGTCCCCGAAACTTCAGCTGCCTCTTCCTGATGTTACGTATAAGCTTCTTCTTTGTTTGTCTCCTCTGCAAGATCTCATCATTGCTCAAATGCTCAGTACTTTACCTATATTCTATAATAAGCACACATAAATTAATATACATATACATTGCTACACACACACACACACATATCACTTTGTCTTTTAATTAGCAGTAGAGTTTTCTGAGAGGAGTGTGAATTTAGATTGTTCCTATGATTTGCATTATTATTGTCCATTTAATGACACAGATTCCTGATGAAAACAAATCATCCTGCAATTCTTGACATGTAATCATTGGATTTTGTTTAATTTAATGCATTAATTTCTTCAAATATCTTGAAGAAATCTTTTGTGGACAACCTGTTCTTCATTAGTTTTTAGCAGTTTTGAAATTTTCTTTATACCCTGCAATGAACGAACAAATGGTAGTATATGGAATACTCAGAAAGTTTGAGATTTTCCTGTAACTTTTACTTTTTTTTTTCCAAAACCTAAAAACCAGTTCTTTTTACAAATTTGTTAATTCTTTACCTCTTGCCATGATGATAACATTCTTGCACAAATATCAATTACAAAATGTTCTGTTTGTATTTTTTAGGCTAAAAATAAATTACTGATAAAATTATCGAAACGTTCTAGCATATTCCACTTCAATAATCTAGAGTATTGAAGCAATTTAAAAGTTTTAAAATCTGAAATTTGCATTGTACGAATATTTTTTCATCCATTAAATGGATAAATGGGATTTATTTCCATTAAATCAAACTTTTTCGGTTTTCTATGCATATTTAATTATTATGCATCTGTGTACAGTTAATTATATGAAAAGAATGTTTATTCATTAGCTGGAAATACAAAAAATTAAAAATTTCTATGTGTACGATTATTTGTTTCCCCCCGCTCTATATAAAATTAAATAATTGTGAAAAAAAGCAGTACAACCTCACTGTGATAATGGACAAAGTTGACACCACCTGATATTGGATTTAAAGTCTCTGTAGTTCTTTTGGGGACAGTAGCATAGGGGATATATGTTGGTTAGTCATATGTTTATGAGTTCAATCTCTGTATCAGTTAGTGAATAAATATTCTCCTGTTTTAAAAGGAATGAACAGAATAATTAATATAAAAAAATACCATATATTGATCAAATAATGATCACCTGATTATGTTCAGAGAGTGTTTGGCTGAAACATTGTTTCTGTAATAATAATAATAATAATATCTATTGCAATCAAAAATGGAGACAATAGTTTGTATAATCAAAAGTATATAAGCATATAGATTCAATATTAGTTTTTATTATACTATGAGATGTATAGGTATTAACAAGAATATGGATATTAACAAGAATAATAAATTGACAAGCTGAGTTCAAATGTCAGGCAACATTGTTATTCTTTCACATTAATCCCAATGAGGAAGGCCTTAATCTATCTGTCTTCTTACCTGATATAATGGAATAACCTGTCACCTCCATGAGTAACTACACTATAGGTAGTAACTACCTATGAATATTGATAAGTCAACAGACTATGGAGCCTCACTGAAATCTTTTTTTGGCTAAACAGTTGTACTCTCTGCCTTCTCGCAGAGAGGAACCTAGACAAGGCTCCGCTGAAGGGCAGAGTCTCATTCGGGGAGGCTGACTGACCCTAAAACAGTTTATATGAGTTCGAAAGGAAATATTTTTGGCCGAGCCTATGGGTTCGGGGAACCCACGTTAAAGCACATACAACCCTCATGGGTGAGGCTAAATATAATAGCTGAAATCTTTTTCAGCTATACAGTCGAATTCTCTGCCTTTGGACAGAGAGGAACCTGGATGAGGCTATGCCGAAAGGCAGTATCATTTAGGGAGGTAGATTAACCCAATTGCTTTATGCAGGTACTACAGGGAATTTTTGTCTGAGGCTACAGGCTCGGATACCCCACATTAAATTCGACCTTGTGCCACATCTGACCACATGGGGTGGTTGGCAAATATTCTAACTGAATTCTTTTCAGCTATACGATCGAACTCTCTGCCTTTGGGCAGAGAGGAACTTGGACGAGGCTATGCCAAAAGGCAGAGTCTTATTCTGGGAGGGAGACCGACCCGATCCTGTTTATGCGAGTTCTACAGAGAATCTTTGGCTGAGCCTACAAGCTTGGATGACTCACATTAAACTCACCCTTGTGCCACATCTACCCTCTAGCTGAAATCTTTTTTGGCTCTGCTGGTTGAACTCTCTGCCTCTGAGCAGAGAGGAACCCAGACAAGGATATGCTGAAGGGCAGAATCACATCCAGGGAGGTAGACAGACCCAATCTCATTTATGTGATGTCTGCAGGGATTTTTTGGCCAAGTCTACAGACTCAGGAACACCACATTGAATTCGACCTTGTGCCACATGTGACTGCGTGGGACATTTGCTAGATACAGACTAGCTGGGATCTTTTGAGTATGACTCAGACTTACACAAGAACTACCAACCTTCCAATAGTAGCACTCACTGCTGAATTGACTTGCAGCAATGGTGCACATAACTGTTACCCTATTTCTTATTGTACTGTTTTTTTTTACAATAAACCTTTACTTATTTTATCTACCATATTTTTCAAGTATATATTCCTATTAGCACGGAATATAACATTACCAAATATGGGTTACATAGCAGAATAAAGGAGAAGGAAAATACTGCTCAGGAGAAGGCAATGGTGTAGCACTCCACTATCTTTCCCAAGAAAGCACAGCATTTTATGGATAATAAAGAAAAATCTGTACAGTGTGATGGCATTAAAAAACATTCTCTTTCTTTTTAAACTGGTGCTTTTAGAGAGAGATGGTAGTTGAAAGCATTACAACACGAAACATAGAGAATCAAAGAGCAGGGGTCATTTATATGATTTATGTTGTTTGGAATGATGTCCTCAACATTTTAACCATTGTTTGTTCCGACCTTCTTCCAGTGATTTTATTTGAATTTAGAACCAAACTCTTTATTTAGTCATTGGGGGTAGATTGTCCAAATTCCACATAGCATGCCTTTGGATATTTAGGTTTGTCTTGGTAATCTCCAAGTTTTTGTACTCTCTACTGAGATCAGAGACATAACTCACAACACTTTGGTCAAGTCACATTTGAATAAACCAACCAACACTTTTATCCACTGGTCTATAAAAATAATTGTAATATCAGCTCTGGTAAAAAAGAATAGTTACTGAGACATTAGATTTATAAATCCACAAAATTCACTCTCTAGTGTCTCAAAGGACACATGGCTCACTAACCTGAATATGATAATATAGACAGATGTTGAGCAGAGACCAACTGAAGAAATGGAGAAGCCCAAATATCGGTTGAAATCTGGTGAAATAAACACAATGTATTTTGCATTTGATAACTGAGATCTATATGGAATTTGACATTTATTCCCATAATTAAAAATATGTAAATATTTTATATTTTTATATTTAACAACCCTTTTCACATTTGCTTTTTTTGTGGGGAGATTCAAATCAACTACTGTTGTTGCTCCATAAAACAATATATGATATGCAGATGACATTGTATTGATGGTTGAACCGAAACAAAATTACAGGACTTCAGAGAGAGTTGAGTAAACAAAAATGAGATAAAAGGACAACCTATCAACTGCAAGAAGACTAAGTATTAGTCATTAGCAAGATTATTAAGCATTAGTCATCAGAAAGATTATTAAGTATTAGTCATCAGCAAGATTATTAAGTATTAGTCATTAGAAAGATTATTAAGTATTAGTCATCAGCAAGATTATTAAGTATTAGTCATTAGCAAGATTATTAAGTATTAATCCTCAGCAAGATTATTAAGTATTAGTCATCAGCAAGATTATTAAGTATTAGTCATTAGCAAGATTATAAAGTATTAGTCATCAGCAAGATTATTAAGTATTAGTCATTAGAAAGATTATTAAGTATTAGTCATCAGCAAGATTATTAAGTATTAATCATCAGCAAGATTATTAAGTATTAGTCATTAGCAAGATTATTAAGTATTAATCATCAGCAAGATTATTAAGTATTAGTCATCAGCAAGATTATTAAGTATTAGTCATTAGCAAGATTATTAAGTATTAATCATCAGCAAGATTATTAAGTATTAATCATCAGCAAGATTATTAAGTATTAGTCATCAGCAAGATTATTAAGTATTAATCATCAGCAAGATTATTAAGTATTAGTCATCAGCAAGATTATTAAGTATTAGTCATTAGAAAGATTATTAAGTATTAGTCATCAGCAAGATTATTAAGTATTAGTCATTAGCAAGATTATTAAGTATTAATCCTCAGAAGGATTATTAAGTATTAGTCATCAGCAAGATTATTAAGTATTAGTCATTAGCAAGATTATTAAGTATTAGTCATCAGCAAGATTATTAAGTATTAGTCATTAGAAAGATTATTAAGTATTAGTCATCAGCAAGATTATTAAGTATTAATCATCAGCAAGATTATTAAGTATTAGTCATTAGCAAGATTATTAAGTATTAGTCATCTGCAAGATTATTAAGTATTAATCATCAGCAAGATTATTAAGTATTAGTCATTAGCAAGATTATTAAGTATTAATCATCAGATTATTAAGATTATTAAGTATTAATCATCAGCAAGATTATTAAGTATTAGTCATCAGCAAGATTATTAAGTATTAAATCATCAGCAAGATTATTATTAGTCATTAGTCATCAGCAAGATTATTAAGTATTAATCATCAGCAAGATTATTAAGTATTAATCCTCAGCAAGATTATTAAGTATTAGTCATTAGCAAGATTATAAAGTATTAGTCATCAGCAAGATTATTAAGTATTAGTCATTAGAAAGATTATTAAGTATTAGTCATCAGCAAGATTATTAAGTATTAATCATCAGCAAGATTATTAAGTATTAGTCATTAGCAAGATTATTAAGTATTAATCATCAGCAAGATTATTAAGTAAGATTATTATTAATCATCAGCAAGATTATTAAGTATTAATCCTCAGCAAGATTATTAAGTATTAGTCATCAGCAAGATTATTAAGTATTAGTCATTAGAAAGATTATTAATTATTAGTCTTCAGCAAGATTATTAAGTATTAGTCATCAGCAAGATTATTAAGTATTAATCAGCAAGATTATTAAGTATTAATCATCAGCAAGATTATTAAGTATTAGTCATCAGCAAGATTATTAAGCATTAGTCATCAGCAAGATTATTAAGTATTAATCATCAGAAGGATTATTAAGTATTAGTCATCAAGATTATTAAGTATTAGTCATTAGCAAGATTAAGTATTAGTCATTAGAAGATTATTAAGTATTAGTCATCAGCAAGATTATTAAGTATTAGATTAATCATTAGAAAGATTATTAAGTATTAGTCATCAGCAAGATTATTAAGTATTAATCATCAGCAAGATTATTAAGTATTAGTCATTAGCAAGATTATTATTATTAGTCATCTGTAAGATTATTAAGATTATTAATCATCAGCAAGATTATTAAGTATTAGTCATTAGCAAGATTATTAAGTATTAATCATCAGCAAGATTATTAAGTATTAATCATCAGCAAGATTATTAAGTATTAAGATTATTAAGTATTAATCATCAGCAAGATTATTAAGTATTAGTCATCAGCAAGATTATTAAGTATTAGTCATCAGCAAGATTATTAAGTATTAATCATCAGCAAGATTATTAAGTATTATTCAGCAAGATTATTCATTAGTCATTAGCAAGATTATAAAGTATTAGTCATCAGCAAGATTATTAAGTATTAGTATTAGAAAGATTATTAATATTAGTCATCAGCAAGATTATTAAGTATTAATCATCAGCAAGATTATTAGTATCATTAGCAAGATTATTAAGTATTAATCATCAGCAAGATTATTAAGTATTAATCATTAGAAAGATTATTAAGTATTAGTCATCAGCAAGATTATTAAGTATTAATCATCAGCAAGATTATTAAGTATTAGTCATCAGCAAGATTATTAAGTATTATTAGAAAGATTATTAAGCATTAGTCATCAGCAAGATTATTAAGTATTAGTCATTAGGAAAGATTATTAAGTATTAATTAAGATTATTAAGTAATCATCAGCAAGATTAAGTATTAGTCATTAGCAAGATTATTTATTAGTCATCAGCAAGATTATTAAGTATTAGTCATTAGAAAGATTATTAAGTATTAATCATCAGCAAGATTATTAAGTATTAATCATCAGCAAGATTATTAAGTATTAGTCATTAGCAAGATTATTAAGTATTAGTCATCTCAAGATTAAAGTATTAGTCATAAGATTATTATATATTCATCAGCAAGATTATTAAGTATTAGTCATTAGCAAGATTATTAATTATTAGTCATTAGCAAGATTATTAAGTATTAGTCATCAGCAAGATTATTAAGTATTAGTCATTAGAAAGATTATTAAGTATTAGTCATCAGCAAGATTATTAAGTATTATCATTAGAAAGATTATTAAGTATTAATCATCAGCAAGATTATTAAGTATTAATCATCATTAGCAAGATTATTAAGTATTAATCAGCAAGATTATTAAGTATTAGTCATCATTAAGATTATTAAGTATTCATTAGCAAGATTATTAAGTATTAGTCATCTGCAAGATTATTAGTATTAGTCATCAGCAAGATTATTAAGTATTAATCTCAGCAAGATTATTAAGTATTAGTCATCAGCAAGATTATTAAGTATTAGTCATTAAAAGATTATTAAGTATTAGTCATCAGCAAGATTATTAGTATTAGTCATTAGCAAGATTATTATATAAGTATTAGCAAGATTATTAAATATTAGTCATCAGCAAGATTATTAAGTATTAATCCAAGATTATTAAGTATTCAGCAAGATTATTAAGTATTAGTCATCTGCAAGATTATTAAGTATTAGTCATCAGCAAGATTATTAATCCTAAAGATTAGCAAGATTATTAGTCATCAGCAAGATTATTAAGTATTAATCATTAGCAAGATTATTCATTAGTCATCTGCAAGATTATTATTAGTCATCAGCAAGATTATTAAGTCATCAGCAAGATTATTAAGTATTAGTCATCAGCAAGATTATTAAGTATTAGTCATTAGCAAGATTATTAAGTATTAGTCATCAGCAAGATTATTAAGTATTAGTCATTAGAAAGATTATTAAGTATTAGTCATCAGCAAGATTATTAAGTATTAGTCATTAGAAAGATTATTAAGTATTAGTCATCAGCAAGATTATTAAGTATTAATCATCAGCAAGATTATTAAGTATTAATCATCAGCAAGATTATTAAGTATTAATCATCAGCAAGATTTTTAAGTATTAGTCATCAGCAAGATTATTAAGTATTAATCCTCAGCAAGATTATTCATTAGTCATCAGCAAGATTATTAAGTATTAGTCATTAGCAAGATTATTACATTAGTCATCAGCAAGATTATTAAGTATTAATCATCAGCAAGATTATTAAGTATTAATCATCAGCAAGATTATTAAGTATTAGTCATCAGCAAGATTATTAAGTATTAGTCAAGATTAAAAGTATTAGTCATTAGCAAGATTATTTATTAGTCATCAAGATTATTAAGCATTAGTCATTAGAAAGATTATTAAGTATTAATCATCAGCAAGATTATTAAGTATTATCATCAGCAAGATTATTACGTATTAATCCTCAGCAAGATTATTAAGTATTAGTCATCAGCAAGATTATTAAGTATTAGTCATTAGAAAGATTATTAAGTATTAGTCATCAGCAAGATTATTATTAAGTATTAGTCATTAGAAAGATTATTAAGTATTAGTCATCAGCAAGATTATTTATTAGTCATTAGAAAGATTATTAAGTATTATCATCAGCAAGATTATTAAGTATTAATCATCAGCAAGATTATTAAGTATTAATCATCAGCAAGATTATTAAGTATTAGTCATCTGCAAGATTATTAAGTATTAATCATCAGCAAAAGTAAAAATCGAAGATACAAGTTACAAATTTGGGATATCAATATTAAGCAAATCTTCTATGTATTAGCAAGATTATTAAGTATTAATCCTCAGCAAGATTATTAAGTATTAGTCATTAGCAAGATTATTAAGTATTAGTCATCAGCAAGATTATTATGTATTAGTCATCAGCAAGATTATTAAGTATTAGTCATCAGCAAGATTATTAAGTATTAATCCTCAGCAAGATTATTATGTATTAGTCATTAGAAAGATTATTAATTATTAGTCATTAGAAAGATTATTAATTATTAGTCATTAGAAAGATTATTAATTATTAGTCATCAGCAAGATTATTAAATATTAGTCATCAGCAAGATTATTAAGTATTAGTCATCAGTAAAAGTAAAAATCGAAGATACAAGTTACAAATTTGGGATATCAATATTAAGCAAATCTTCTATGTATTAGCAAGATTATTAAGTATTAATCCTCAGCAAGATTATTAAGTATTAGTCATTAGCAAGATTATTAAGTATTAGTCATCAGCAAGATTATTATGTATTAGTCATCAGCAAATGTACAAATTTGGGATATCAATATTAAGCAAATCTTCTATGTGCCATTTCACTTAATGATGTTGAGATCATGGCTCTCCATAACTTCCGGTTCTTTTGTCGATCTTAATAAATTTTGACTTTCTGGTATCTCTCCTGAACCTTGCTCAGCCATCAATTTACTCAAGCTCGCTGTGTAGGTTATGTGTTGTTTTCTTCTGTCCCTCTTACCTTCAATCAGCTCTGTGAGTCTCAAGTACTCCAAACCCTCTTTCCTCATTATATGCCCGAGTAATTTATTTTCTTTAAATTCTAAATGTAAAAAAAAAATTAATTAAATTAAATTTTTACTTTTGTGCAATTTAGATGACAATTTATCTATTTTTGAAATAGATAAACAGAATTATTAGCAAATCAACATTTGCATATAAATCATCGGCATGATATAAACATATTCTTTCAACAGAAGCCTCTTCATGTCCACATGTAATAATGTTCTCAAAGAGTGTATTAAATAAGAGTAAGTCTTCTATCCCTACTCTCTTCATTTAATTCGAGGTGTCATTACATTCTGCTGATAAAGCAGAATATTTTACACATAGATTCTCTTCCAATTCATCTCTTGACTCAACTGGTGTATCTTTATCTCACCTCACAATTAGAATGGAGTCTCTCATTTGTAATATGCATATAACTTTGTCTATGGTTTCAGTTATCATCTCTAAACTGGAGCCTCACAAACTAGATTTGATGCTATCCCTGCAATAGCCCTTAAGAAATATGCTCTTGAACCAGCACTTGTTTTTGCTAATCTATACAATAAACATCATGTTGCTTCTTGCTTTTCTCCTGGTTGGAAATCCCCTTGTCTAGTTCTTGTATTTAAGAACTTAAGTGAACCATCTGATCCTTTGAACTATCAGCCTGTTAACTTTCTACCACTTTTTGACAAAGAACTAGAGGTTCAAATCATTTCCAAATAGGTTAACAATCTCACTTCACAGGGTTTTCTTTCAAACAAGCAATAGGGCTTTTGCATATTTAGATCAGCTTCTGATGTGTTAGCCGTTATTGCTGAAAGAGGATTAAGCTTGAGATAGGAATGGTGAAGCTTGGGCTGTTGCTTTGGATATCACAAACGCATTTGACTGGGTTTGGCCTGCTGATCTTCTTCACAAGCAGAAAGGTTATGGTATCTATGAATGAATTTTTGATCTGATTCAAGCTTTCTTATCAAAACTCGAAATAAAAGTTGTATTAAACTGCTACACTTCTAGCTCTTTTTTGCATTAATTAAGGATGTCAGCCATAGCTCTATCCTCTGACCTGTGCTGTTACTAGTTTTCATCAACAACCTTCTCAATGTTGTCAAATCTCAAGTTGTTATCTATGCTGATAACACAACTATTTACTACAGTCTTAAAGGTAAATCTGATTGTGAGGTGATCTCAAAAATGGCTCCAAAATGAAACTTCCCTCTTTCAATCATCTGAGAGAACCTTTTTGGATTGTCATCAGCATGATTGATGTTAATCTCTAAGAGAGAGACTCAGTGTACTTTCTTGAACTAATGTTTTCTACCAACATGATGTTGGAAAATTATATTGAATCAGTTGCTAGGTCTGCCAATAGGAAAGTTGGTTTACTATGTCAAGGTAGATAACTCTTCTCACCAGAATCTATCTTATTCATTTATACATTAACCATTCATTCATTTGTTAAATATCGCTGTCACATCTGATCTGGTTCTTCTGTTTTGTATTTAGTCATTCTTGATAAAAGTCAAAGAAGAATCTGCAATATTATTGGTCTTAACTTGACAACTCAGATTTAGTCACTTTCCCACTACTGTAACTTAGCTTCCCTATGCTTTTTCTTTAAGTATTTTCATGGCAATTATTCTGATGAAATTTCCTTATTTTTATTCTCCAATCCCCAAAGGCAAATTGTACTTATGGGAACTAGTGAATTTGAGGTATTATTCTGTCTATAGTAGGCATGGTAAATAATGAGTTATTTTGGTGTAAGGAAAACTATGCTATCTTTGGGTCAGCAATTGTAGCTAACTAAGTTTAAGATAAAACAAATTGAAGACCAGACTCTCTTCATCTCACCTTTGGTCTTGTGCCATATTTTTGTATTTTCAAATTTAAATAACACTTTCCCTTTTGATACCTAGACTTTATGAATTTAAGTGCAGTATTAGATTGCCAGCTAGGTTTCATCCTTTTAATGTTGAAATTGTTATGTACAATCATAAGTCATATCAAAACAGTTTCTTCTCTTGCACTTCTCATATGTGGGACTCTCTTCTGGCTTCTTGTCTTTCAGTCAACATTGATCTTCAAAAGTTTAAATTCAATATCAATCGTACTTTTCTGTCTTCTTAATGTCTGTTCCATTTTTTTTTATCTCTCACCTTCATAATGGTTTTCTTTTTCTCAACTTATTTCACAATCACCAAACCCCTTGCATTGCCTTGCTTAGGGTAAAATGATTTTTTTTTTAAAAGTTAGTATATGTGACCTTTGTCAAAGATAGACTTGTTCTATGAATTGCTTATATGTCAGAACTCAAAACGGAAACATATACTCAAGCAACCAACACCAAATCTGTTTCTAAATGAACCTAACAAAATGAAAATAATTGCAACCCAAAGATAGAAAGCACTCAGCAATATGATTATAAAAAAATTGCCCGCTTGAAATACATTTTAATATACTGAGTTTCTAGCCAGTGACAAACCTTTTTAGCAATTAATAATATATGGAGCTGTTAACATCAGTATACGCATGAATGCAAATAATGATTCTTTGATGAAGAAACCCTTCAGTTGTTCACAAGTGTATTCAGATGACAGCAGATTGGGGATTGGCCATTGAAATTAAAAAAAAAAAACAACAAAACAATTGATGCTCCATTTCCCTTAGAGCATTCATATGTAGGAAAAGATATTAATTCATATAAATTCTTAATGGTTCACGAGATACATTTTCAACCATATTATTAATGAGTAACCTCATCTAATAAGTATGATAATCTTCTAGAATATTACCCATGAATATTGAAGTATTCATTTGGAGTGTTGTATTTGAATAAAGAAATAATTTATTTTAAGTTTGTGGTTATTATTAATTTTTTTTTATTATAGAAAACATTATTTTTCTGATTCACCTTTGAGCAATCTATATCCCTCCTCATTTCTCCCAGTCGTCATATATGAGCAAACTTCAGTACCTAAGTTCTTAAACTGATATGATGGTTCTAACCCAAGGAGCAGTTCTATTGCCTTGATTTTCGGGTAGAAGAAACATGTAGACTTGGAGCATTTTACCTGTATGTTATTTTCTGGATTATTTGTCCTTTCATTAAGGGTGCTGAAGCTAAAAGTTTTCTGGGCTTTGGAGTTATTTACTTGATAGCCAGGGATCTAAACCCTTGAGTAATTTCAAAGGAGGCTTTCCTATCAACAGGTTTATAATATCAGGGCTATTGTACTGCCTTTTTGTGAATGGATTCTGTTCCATGCAGTAGTCTCTGGTGGGACCTCTTGATGTCAGGATGAAAGGTATCGTTACAGCTGTATGTCCAGGTTATAGAGGCATGCCTCTCCCATAGATGTATCTGTCTCACTACCTAGTATCCTACAAAGCATACTATTAACTACACATGACCACAACTAACCTGAACAAAAATATTAAACCAAAATTCACAAGAATAAGAGTAGACCCCATGTTCACCATTTCCTACACATTTCAACTTCCCAGAGGTGGTGTGGAATCGCGCATGGATTCCACCTATTTTCGCGCGCACATTGCACCCCTTCCTTTCACGATCAGCTAGATATAGCAGTAAACAGCCCCTTTGTGGCCATCATGAGCAAGTTTGCTGGCTGGCTGCTGCTGCTGGTTCCAGCTTGAATCAGAATTTGAAGTTTTCCCACGCATTCTCTGACGTTACTGACAAACTTTGTTTTCAAGTCAGTCGCGGCCTGGTTGTCAAGTAAGAAGGTCGACTCATTTATTCCGTGCCCCTAACCCATACGCGAGCCGGGATATCTTAACTAACCAAAAGTTCAACATGTCGTGTGATTATAACTTTTCCAAGACTAATTTCCTCGTCTTGATGCGAACAACTTATTCAAACTTTCCTCCATTTTCTGCTAGAAAACGTAGAGACTACGACACTGTCGTCATCACACTTTTCCAAGACTAATTCCTCGTCTTGAAGCGAACATAGATTTTTTTCTTCACTGAAGATTGATGAACTTTTCATACACCTCTTTTGATTTCTAACCTTTACGAACCAGTTTAAGAAAAAAGATAACATTACACACACATTATAAAACCTTGCAGTGAGAATTTTTCCTTGTTGTGTATGTTTACACCTTTTGTACAAGTAGACTATATTCCAGAACCTTCTTTCTGAAGAAACTTTTCCCGCCTTAGCCATTTTGATTTTCATTTTGGCGCGGAACATTAACATTCTACTTGTCACTACATTATACAATTTGCCTACTGGTTAAGAACAGCCTTTACTTTTTCTGATAATCTCCACTGTTGAGACAGAATATTTGTTATTTAAATAAAGTTTTATATTTGTCTTCCACCGGACTCGTTTTCATCGTTTCCTCCTGGCTATCTATATTTTACTATTTTTGTGCACGTGTTAAATGACCCTTTTTCCTCACTAAAGATCACATATTTATTATTTTTACTTTTTAGTGGATTCGGTAGTTGTGAGTAGTGTCTGGCTCAAGGCCACCTTTTCGTAGGTCAGCACTGCATGCTACCAGGTCTGTTACAGTGGAACAACCACATCTTGATGTCAAATCTGCCCTCCTATTCCTTTCCAAAACTGGTATTAATAACACTATCCATTACAGGACTAGTGAGATTGACCATTTCCTTATAGAAAACATTTGGCATTCTTTGACCAAACAGTGTTACTGTCAGATTAATTTAGTTTTAAAGAAAATAAGTTTCTCATGTATGGTATGGCTCTTTTAATATTGATGGTGTTTTCACAGGGTATGCATAAGGAAAAGGCTTAGATGTGAATTATAAAGATAACAACATTTATTATTATTCAAAAAGCTAATACAGACATATGTCCTCTCCTACATAGAATATGTAGTGTGACTTATGAGAGGAGTCCATTGTTAACAAAGATAACAGGTATCTGTTTCCTCAAGTCTGTGATTCCTTTCATCTAGGGTTAGTATTTTGGCCTAAGAGCAGGTCCTAAGTCCTTGTGTGAGCATCTTTCCTCAACACTGGTTCATATGTGTGTCTGAGCCTTAATAGCACATCTATGGGGGAAGACTACCTTTTTCACCAAACCAGCAGAGGCTTCCTTCCTAACCTCTTGTTTTAGGTAGTTGGGAATGTCAATATCTTCATTATGTCATTATTTTTTCTTTGAGTTACATGTGCTATGTGCTATATAAATCCATTTTTAATCATTCTTCTAAGAAAAAAGTTGTATATAGCTGCTAGTTTAGACATTTCAAAATTAGTTGGATGGCAGGTATAAAAGTCCTGATTTGACAAGGTTATTTAAGAACAAGAAGATAAGGTTTTGGTTTTTTAGCATCGTGTAGTTGGACTATACTACTTCTAGTGCAGCTGGATATAACTGATGCATACAGTGTGGTATTTGAAGTGTTTATCCTTCTTGTATAAATAGCTGACCGGAGAGGGTGTGAACAAAATGATTATTTATATACAAAGGACAGGAAATTCATTTGATTCATTTTGACAGACAACATCCTGGACATTGAAGGATGAGGAGGGAGGAATATGAGGTGGAGGAAGGTGAATAAGAAAGAGAAGAATAAAGCAGATGAGGGGGGAAGAAGAAGCATTTCAAAAGTTTCTAGATTAATTTTAAGAAGGATTCATATGGTGAAATTTCACAGCATTTCTTTTAAGCATATGGTTATTATTAACTTTTTCATTAAACCAAGCACTTCACAATAATGGAGAAGGTTGAGCCATGGCTCTAGATATCTCTAAAGCATCTGATAGGTTTTGGCATGCAGGCCTTCTTCGTAAGCTTCAGGGATACAGCATTCCTGTCAAACCGTGAAATGAAGATCACCCTAAACAGGTTCTCTTTCAGCTCCTTTAGCATGAATGCCGGTGTTTCCTAAAGCTCCATCTTGGGTTGTACACCTTCATTAACAACCTTCTCAATGACATTACTATTTATTCATGCCTCAATAGTAAATCTGGTATCATTGACTAAACTAACCTGACTGCCAGTCTCAAAAAGAACTTCCAATCTGTTGTTGACTGGGGCAGAAAATGGCTTGTAAACTTCAACGAACTCCAAAAAAAAAACTGATCTCATTTAACCACCACAGAGAACCCTCTCTGCCTCCCATCAGAATGTCTGATGCCGAACTCCATGAGAGTGCCTCACTGTGCCTCTTTGGTCTCATGCTGTCCGCTGATATGAGGTGGAACAAATACATAGACTCAATATCTTTGTCTACAGCAAGAAAAGGTGTGACAGAAAGTTTTTCTCACCTGAGTCCATCCTTCAAACTATAAATCAACCATCCATTCTTACATGGTCTGGTGTCCTCGCTGTAAGTGTCAAGGTCCTCAAAAACATCCAGAGACGGATATGCAATGTGATTTGGCATCCAGTCTACAGTCACTTTCTCACAGACGTGTCCTGGCTTCCCTCTGTCTCTTCTATAAGTATTTTCACAGCAACTGTTTTGACGAGTTGCTTTCTCTTGTTCCCAGACTGCATGAATTTAAGCAAACTACAATTTGGCATCTCGGCTCCACCCTTTCACTGAAAAAAACGGTTAAATGTAACCATATCTTCTACTCAAACAGCTTCTTTTCTCGCACATCCAGTCTGTGGAATTCTCTTCCTCTTACTTGCTTCCCTGATAAGTATCATCTTCAAATATTCTAGTGACATCTTCTGATACCTTGATCTTGTTCCCCATCCTTCTCTTTATCATCTCCCCAAACATGCTACTTTCCTCTTGTTCTCTACCCTCTGTAACCCAGTGCATGCAAGTGGCACTCCTGCCTTGCTTAGGATTATAATGATCATCATCACACACATACATACATACTTACACAAATTCAAATTATACAACAAGAAGCATTCATTGGATAATAAATTGACACTACTTTGTAATAGACAATTTACAAATCGCAGCTATGTGACAATTTTGTAATTGCTCTGTTTTCATGTAGTCAGTTTTGTGCACTTTTCAGAGAAATGGATTCCAAGAAACTTCTCAGTTTAGTAAATATTTTCAGGAAATATCAGCTTGTAATTGGTCAATAAGCACACAAGTGGGCGTTGCAATCCACCCACGTACAATATATTTTTCCAGTATATGACTATGTCAAGTTTCCCACGAAGTTCTTTTGTTCCTGTCATGTGATTACATTATCTATAAATAACAGACACAAATTCACTCATTCTCTTTTACTCTTCCAAATTCCTGCAAAGATGTGCTCTTCAGCATTCTTGTCTCAACGATGATGGTCAGATGTTAAAGCATATTCACGCATTCATGTATGTACGAACCTTCACAAACTTTTCCAACCTGCATTACAAACATACAGAACATTTCCAAACATGCAACATGCAATTTATTCTTCTAAAACTACAGTTTAATAATTAATTCAACTTCGTAAGCTCCGATAAAAATATTCCCAGTCTAAGAGACATGACTCCATCAGATCATTAACTTCTACGCATCTACACTTAAATAAATACAATGTTATGTTTTTTAAAACCATTTTGTTCCTTCTTGTATTTCAGGCTTTGTGGTATTTTACATTTAATATGAATTGTGTGGGCATGTTATTCACGCAGCCGTAAACAAACATCCACAATGGTCATTCCTCTTAACATGCCTCTACAGGATGAAACCCTTAAAAAAAAAAGATTTTGTCCTTGGTTTGAGAGCATTCAGCCAACAATTCTTTTCAGCATGAAGAGGGATGATAACATCAGCAAAATTATGTAAATAATTCTATCTTAATTGAATTAGAATTTTTTATAAGAAATATTTCCAATATTTTATTACTGGTTTTGTTCCATTTTATTATTATTATTATTGCTTTTATCTCTGCACTTGGTTGATATCCTCTCTAAGTATGAAATTAAAAATGAAATATTTTCACTATAAGGAATTTATTATCAAGTGAGTGCATAATTTAAAGAATGATTAGAATATCCATCTATGATTAGAGTACAAACTGTTTAGTATCAGAGTATCTGTTGAGGATAAGAGCGTATTACTTGTGCACTCAGATAAAAGTATTATGCAATATATTTATATATAGAGTAGAACCTCGGTTCATAAATGTAATTTGTTCCTGAAGAAGGTTTGTAACCTGAAATGTTTGTAAACAAAAAAAATTTTCCCTATGGAAATCAATATAAAATTGCTTAATCCATTCCTGAACACTGGGTGATTGCTTATTTAAATGTGTACAACACTACTTTGCACAATAGTTCATATATAAAACCAATGAAAACCATTAAATCTGACACAAAAAAGATAAACACTATACTAAACAGATAAAATATAGACAAAAATTTAATTTAATTTTACAGTACATGCAAAGAGGAGAGTTGATGGTGTAAGTAGAAAGTGGTGTCGAAGGGGAAAGAAGAGAGTTGTTACAATTTAGAAGGAGAGTACATTTTCATTGAAAAAAATCAAACTGTCTTTCTGGGGTTTCTTCTCTTTCACTTTTATTTCTCTTAGCGCCATTTGACTCTGCTTGAGATTTACTGGGCCTCTGTCTTACTAAAAGTTTTCTAATGAGATTTCTTTTTATCTACATTTTAAAATGTTTCTCAAGTGAAAAATGGCATTGTCATTGAAAATGTTTATGCTGCCTTTTACTACTGCCTTTTACTACTGCTTTATCAGGGTACTATCATTCCATGAAACATTGCACCTCACCACATTCTGCACAAATATTGTCAGCTTATGTTTTCATTGCTCGGGGCACTATTTTGTCACCTGAGACATTTTTTGTTCAGATAATTTGTTCATGAACTGATTTCTTCATGACCCAAGTTTCAACTATACAAAAAAATTGGCTTTTATTTGGAGCCTGTAACTGGACTATATGAGAATGGACTAAAATCTACAAGTACCCACAGCAAGCATACATAGGAACATTCACAAGATGACTCACAGCAAGAACACACAGATTTGCCCTCAAGAGTACCTCCAGCAAGCACACCTAGGAGCACATAGAGCACATTTCCTTACACACGTTATGCCATACAGAGAGATCTGACTCAAGTCAAATAAAATACTTGCCCAAACACACAACTTCCTAAATGAGTTGCATCTATCCATAAACAAACATACAGATATTAGTGTTTTAGCCATTTTATTATATGTATATAATATAGTATATATATTATATACATATAATAAAATGGCTAAAACACTAATATTCCATGGTTATAATTTATTACATTGGAATCGTAACTATGATCCAATTCATCAGACCTACATATATATTTACCACTATATAATATTATCTATATATATATATATATATATATATATATATATATATATATATATATATATATATATAAATAATGTAATAATATTATCAAATCAATAACACAAAATTCTACAACTCAGTTTCATGTAGCAACAATCATAAATTCATTTAACCTATATACCCTGGATCTGTATTTTTTTAATTAAATATTTGTTTTTATAGCAGCAAGCAGCCATAGGCTTGTTTCTGATATATATATATATATATATATATATATATATATATATATATATATATATATATAGTAATGATGCAATATGGCCAACTGTATGTAATTTCCATGAGGATGAAGATCCAAGGAGAGCTCTGTGTCAAAAGACAGAGCAAAATTATTATTAATTAATCTCTGTGTGGCTATCCATTACTGTTTTTACCTTATGAGTTGCACCCCTGATGATGATCTCAGAAAGAGATAAAAAGTACTTGGGAAATAAAAGTGATTCCCAATGTTACAGTGCATTTCTTGACTTATCCAATATATGGAAAAATATTTGTGAATATGAAAGGATTATGATGAAAATAAGTAGACATAATCTTTGTAATTTATTCAATATATATATACATATATCTATACATATATATATATATATATATATATATATATATATATATATATATATATATATATATATATATTTAGTTGGATTTTATATATATATATATATATATAATTATTTACTTAAAAAATTATAACATAAATGTGTTATAAAATCACTACAAAATAGCGATTTTGTTTCAACATGTCTGGTGTTTTATCAAGTGATGATGTTGAGTGTAGATTGTAGAATAAAGGTTTTAAAAGGATCAAATTAATTAACCACCCCTCGCAAGGGGAAACCCTTTTACATGAGCTGAAATGACCAATCAAATTACAAGTATATGAGAATACTTGTATTTTGACTGGTCAGTTGAAATATGAGCCACTGGTAAAAAATGGTTGCTGAAGACATTAGGTTTATAATACCCAGAAATTCATACACAGATGTCCTCAAGGACACATGACACAGAGGATAATGGCGTTAGTTAGATCGAGTGACAGGACACAAGGAGTATGAGTTCAATAAGGTTAAGGCAGTGGAGAACTTTCAGAGGTGATTTAACAGGAGATAACTGATAACTGACATCCATTAAAAACATGGCACGTGGAACTAGAACTGTCTACTCCAGTGAGCGAAATAAAGGGTTCAGTTCAACATTCCAACCACATGAAGAAGGCTGGAGTGTACAACGGTTGAATTGTTCTAATAAATATGGCGACAAGATGAGGACAATAGTCCGACTAATGTAAATAGTGTACATAATATCTCATCTCAGAAATATAGACATATATATATATATATATATATATATATATATATATATATGTGCGTGTATATGTATATAAATATGAATATATATATATATGCAATTATTTTATGTGAATGTACATGCATGTGCGTATGTTTGCGGAAGTATGAGTGGCATCCCAACTGAAATTTTTCCTCCCACTTCCATAAAAATACCGATATATGCAACCATATATAAATACAAACTTTAAAAATTAATCAGTTTGTCTGACGATCACAAATAGTGTGAAACCCAGGCTCACAAACTCACATCAATCCAATATATATATATATATATATATATATATATATATATATATATATATATATATATCTTCACACCTACATACCTGTATATATTAGGAAAACACTTGCATCCATACATATATAAACCTTTGATTTTGCCAAATTTTATTTCTCTAGACAATTTATGAATTATCTTTAACACTTATCCTTCACTTAATTGCCACCATCGTTGTTAGTAAATTGTATTCAAATTCATTTGACAATGTTTTTGTCTTATTCATTTGGAGCATGCAATGCATCATTTGCTCTTTCTTTCTCGCATCTGTTGTTAGACAAAACATCACCTTCGATTTTTTTTCGTAAACAGATTAGTAGGAAACACCTATTTTTGAACAGTTCTTTTCTTATTTCATTTTTCTTAAAAGCCAGAAAGAGATTTTAACATTTGGAATTCACTTTAAAGTAAAAAGGAAAAGTCAACTTTTAATAAAAAATGTTAAAAACAAAATTCATTTATGTCTAATGAAATCACTGACCTTTGTCATTTAATTATTATAATTTTTCATGTGATTTCATTTTATTTTTAATAGAAAAATTGCAATGGCAGGATATTTTGAATTGCTGATAGCTTTTTATGAGTCATGTTATTTTCTGAAAATAAAAGTCATGATTTCTCTTCATTAATTAGACAGTTAATGAATTAATTCTAATTTTAATAAACAACAATTTCATGTAGCTTAATAAAGATATATTGAATGGTATACGTATAGTAATTTCATTATTCTTCTTCTATTTGCTGTATCTTTTCAGGACATTTTTCGTTCATGACTCTCCAAAACTTCCTATCCTTTTAAGCTCCTTAAAATATTTATTTTGTTACTATCCTTCCCACTCCTTTATTCTGATATGTATTAACAAATGCTCGTTAGGTAGGTTACTTGATGATTTCACTGCTCCTATGAGTGTTTAATTTTTCAAGTCTTCTTTCCTCATTATGAAGCCTAAGAAATTCAAGTGTTTCTGATTTAAGTGTCCTTTTCTTTACATTTCCTTAAAACTTCCTTCTTGCTCACATACTTAATGCATGGTATTCGTAGCATCCATCTGTGTTGCAATCAAGTCTGTTCTTCATCTGTGTAGAAACTGCCAGTAGATTAGTATTCTTTTCTTTGTTTCAAATGAATTTTTCCTATTTCTTAATATTTTGCTTAGCTTTTGGAAGGCATCTTTCATTATTCCAATATGCCTTCATACCTCATATTTTGGACTGTTCCTCTTGCTTATAACCAGACATTCTGCCTTCTAAGTAGATGATGAGTTGTCATGTTTTTCACTTTCCATTACTAACTTGTCTAGGACTTCTTCCAATTTTCTTTCTATGTATGGCGTAAAACGATAATATAAATAAGTTTTCATGTGAATATTTCAAAACTTCTTGCCTGAATTTTGTTAAATTATGTTTTTTAATCTTTGTATATGGTTAGTTTGAACTAATTTTCTCATCTTTTTATTTTTATTTTTAATTTTTTCTTTTTTTTTTTTGTTAGTGTGTATCCTCCTGAGAGGACAACAGTGAAATACTGTCATCAGGAGTAAAAATAAAATTGCAAGAAAATAAAACCCCAGTCACTGGTTGCAATATGTACAAGAGAAAAATTGCATGACTCGGGGGAAGCCAGTACTTAACATTCCAGAACCAGACAAATACCCAAGGTAGACCAGAGGGTATACAACTGAAAGTGTGTAAAAAAAAAGAAAAACAAACACAAGAAAATCAATGAAAATCCACATACAATGAATTTCAAGATTTGTCTTCCTTTTTTATCAGGTATTACTGTGAATATTGCAATAACATTTTTATTAATCAAACATTGATATTTTCTTCAGCAGTGAATAAATCTGATGAACATAGTCAATTCTTTTACCTGGTTTTATTATCATTATTTCAAATTGCGAAAAAGATATATCTTGAATAAAAGTTTTAAAGGCTTTTGATCCTTTTGTGGAGGTTAGAAGAAGCATAAAAAAATCAATTTTTAAGTTCACACAAAGTGAACCATTGACATTTTCCTGAGTTGTGGTGCAACTTGTCTAGACAGACTTTGTTTACAAGAAATCTTAAAACCCATTTTTAGTAGAAAATACAAAAAGAATTACAGTGCAATCGCTTATTTTTTTTTAAGCTTTTTTGTTCCTGCTAGCAAAAACAGATCTCTGGCATAAAAATTCTAGCATTTGAAGTTATATGTATAATTTATCTGAGAACACAATAATTGAAAAATTATGAAGACTGTTTCAGAAAAAAACATGCAAAAACTACATCACTCCTTTTTAGCTTATGGAACAAAAATTCTTACTACTGCCAGATTCTGTACTGTGCACCTACTGTCCATTAACTCAAAATATTCTTTATTAAACATTCCATTAAGTTCCTTTAATAAAACAATATCTGAGATAAATTCCTTGTTTCACTATACCATTCTCTAATAATGCCAATTAAATTTTTTTTCCACAGGATTTACAATGGGTTCCATAATAACACTTTAATATTTAAATTTTCAGATAAACTCTCCAAATCCTCAAGCAAAACTTATGCCAAAATTAATTGACCTGGGCAAATAAATTATCATTTTACATATGAAAGATTTAATCCCATGTTCATATTAGTTCTTACAATCATAACATTATATAGGCATTTGACAGTCCTGGCTAATCTATCTTCCTCCATCCCTCCCTCTCTCTCTCCCGCCCTTCCTCCCTTCCTTCCCTCCTTCTGCCCTTCCTTCCTTCCCTCCCACCCTTCCTTCCTTCCTTTCTTCCTTCCTTCCTCCCTTCCTCCTTCCTTCCCTCCTTCTTTCCTTCCTTATTTCCTTCCTTCCTTCCTTCCTTCCTTCCTTCCCTCCCACCCTTCCTTCCTTCCTTCCTTCCTTCCTTCCTTCCTTCCTTCCTTCCTTCCTTCCTTCCTTCCCACCCACCCTTCCTTCCTTCCTTCCTTCCTTCCTTCCTCTTTCTCTTCCTTCCTTCCTTCCTTCCTTCCTTCCTTGCCATGTGTGATGCATGCTTGGGCGATCATGTCTCTTTCCAATTCATGATTGACTTGACAGAAGAATTCCGACAGTAGGCCGTTACTTTCTGCGGTAGACTGGTTGCAAAGAAAGGCTATACAATCTAGTCTATCCTACTATTTAGCCCATAGTCAATGAGGAGAATTGATAGAGTCATACCTCTCCCAAGGTTATTTACCTGTAAGTGAATGCAATGAACTCCTCTAGTATTCAAACTGAACACGTCAATTTTGCATTTCAAGCCATTAACCATTACACACACTGTACATCTACCTAGAAAGAGTTAAAATAAAGACAGCATCAGAAAAAATAGTTTGGAGAAAGTGGAATTATTACTGAAAGAATTAATATCAGATATATTGCATGAAGATTTTCATTGTCCAATTTCTGCAATATCTGGATAAATTTTCTTTGACATTACTACTTGCTGTTTTAGAACTTTTCAAACATTTAGTGATAAAAGAAAGAATATGTAAGCAGAATAATGGTTATTGGTGCATAAAGGGAAATCAGTGAATTTACGGTCTTGTTCATTGCTTTCAATTTGCGCTAATGCCTTTTGGAAACGTATAATGACATTACTTCGCACCTCACAAAAACCATGAGTTAAATAGTAGGCTATACTGGACACCTTAAACATGGATATCAAACCAATCATGGAGAAAGACTATTTTGAATTCAAAACCATAAAGATAGCAAAGGGAAAGAACTCTATTTTTCACAAGATGACGTTACAATTCATGTAAAATAGAGAAATCTCTGGAATGACATGTGATTAAAATAAGTGTATATATATATATATATATGTGTATATATACTCAAACAACCAAAAGTTTGGGGATACATTAATTTTTTCCTCTAAAATTAAAATTATATAGTTCCATGCCTTTAAAGAAATAAATTTATTTTTCTATGTTTGCATTCAATAATTTTAATCACAATGAATATAAAATAATTATGATTTCAATTAAAGCAAATTTATATTTTCTTTTCATCAAAGAATCCACCACAAGAATTTAGTACTGCAGGGCAAATTCTTGGTATCCTTTCTAGTAACTTGTAAAAGTCTATTTTGGTGGAAGTGATTGCCAAGTAAATGTGTAAACAACTCTAGTTTATTCATAAGCAATTCACTTCGAACTTTACAATCAATTTCATCCCAGACTAGTTCAACTGCAGAAATATCTAAAGACTCAGGGGGCCAAGTCATAATTTGCAAAATTCCCTTATCTTCCTTTGATTTTAGATAATATATAAACAGTTTAGAGCTTTGTTTTGGATCATTATCTTGTTGCCAAACAAAATTTTGTCCAATAATGCAGCAGCCAGAAGGAATTGCATGCCTCTGCAGTAATGAATGATACACTTCCTTTCAAATAATGCCTCTAATTTGAAGAAAGTTTTCAGCAATCTCACTTCCAAAACAACACCAAACAATCATGGCACCAGCACCATGCTAAACAGTTGGCAGAATGCAATTTTAACTCATTTGTTCGGAAGGAGTTTGTCTGATAAACATTCTTCGTTTACTTCCAAAAAATCTCAAATCTAGACTTATCATTCCATAGTTCCTTTTTCCAATCTTCTAAAGTCCAATCCTTGTGTTGCTGTGGCCATTTTACTCTTTTCAACTTATTTTCCTTTTTTATTAACTGATACACATCCTTTAAGCCTAACAGAAAGAAGTCTTTTTTTAACAGTCATAATAGATATTGGATGTTGATGAGTAGAATTAAATTGTCATAAGTTGGAAGCTGTTTTTCTTCTCTTCCTTTTGCTTGGAATGATCAAGTGTCTATCCTCCGCAGTAAATGTTATTCTGGTCTGCCCAGATCTTTTTATGTCAACATTTGCATCATTAATAATGCAATAATGC
Source organism: Acanthosepion pharaonis (assembly GCA_903632075.3). Classification (NCBI taxonomy): domain Eukaryota; kingdom Metazoa; phylum Mollusca; class Cephalopoda; order Sepiida; family Sepiidae; genus Acanthosepion; species Acanthosepion pharaonis. The sequence continues at coordinate 1,891,145 of CAHIKZ030005447.1, forward strand.
ACACCATTTTTTATGTGAAATTTTCTAGTAATCTGACTTTCAAAACACCCTACTATTGAATGAATTTCCATTTGGGCCCTTTTTTCAATACTGATCTCTTTAGTTCCTGGCATTTTATGATCCTGGAATAATATATATATATATATATATATATATATATATATATATATATATATATATATCCCTCATCTATTGTACCTTTTTCCAATCTTCTAATGCCCAATCCTTGTGCTGCTGTGGCCACTTTATTCTTTTCAACCTATTTTCCTTTTTTAATAGAGATTTCTTAACTGATACACATCCTTTAAGTCCATCAGAAAGAAGTTTTCTCTTAACATTCATAACAGATATTGGATGTTGACGTCTCAAATTAAATTCAGCAGTTAGTTGAAGAGCTGTTTTTCTTCTTTTCTTTTTACTAGACACGAGAAAGTGTCGACTCTCTGCAATAGTTAATCTGGGCTTCTCTGATCTTTTTCTGTCAAGATTTGCACCAGTTTCTGCATGTTGCTGCAGGCAATAATGCACCTCATTTTTTGATATCTGTAATTTTCTAGCTATCTGGCATTCAGAATATGCTTCTATAGAAATAATTTCAACTTAGCCTCTTTTTTCAATACTAATGGGTTTAGTTCTTAGCACTTTAAGGGTTTCTGAAAATCAATTTCAATCACACATTAATCTAGATGGAATTGAACCTCTACCTCTCAGTAGAGTTGAAATATTTGTAAATTTCTGCTCTACAATTCAGAAAAGGTATCAGGTTGTAGCAAAATTTCTAAAGCTTATTCAAATAAATTTAAAATGCTTGTAGAAAAATATGTTTGAATTTTATATATGGGTTTCCATATTGTTATATTCCATGCTAATAGGAATATATACTTGAAAAACAAGGTGGATAAAATAAGTAAAGTTTTATCGTAAAAAAACCAGTACAATAAGAAGAAAGTTAACAGTTATGCCCAAGGTTGTTGCAAGTCAATCCAGTCATGAGTGCTACTATTGGAAGGTTGGTAGTTCTCAACAGATTTCAGCTAGTCTCTGTAGTCTGTTGACTTACAGATATTTATAGGTAGTTACTACCTAGTCACTCATGTGGGTTACAGGTTATTCCATTACATCACATATATACACAACAGGCAAATTTATTTATCCAAATATGCTAAATTAGACCTTTTATGAACTTAGAGAAACAATTAATGGTGGCCCCACAATTTTGATTGGTAATATATATATATATATATATATATATATATATATATATATATATATACACTATAGATGAAAAGTATATATATATATATATATATATATATATATATATATATATACACTGTAGATCAAAAGATTATATATATATATATATATATGCACAATAGATCAAAAGAGTATATTTATATATATATATATATAAATATATATATATATATATATATATATGATACAAATTAATTAAACCAAACCAAACACATCAAATTACTAAAATTTAATTCATTTAAAGGTAAAGAGACATTTGAAAAAAAGGTTCAATTAAGAAAACAAGATTTGCAATATTTAACAAATGGCAAAATATCAAATGACACACACACACATATATATATATATATATATATATATATATAAATTTTATATATATATATATATATATATATATATATATATGAAGACAGAAAGAAAACTATACTTTATCAATGTATTTAATCCTCTGTTGGACTTTATCAAGGTAAACTGATTTTATTTTGTAATGTATTTATAAACAGAAGTAAAAACAATATTAGTTTTTTGGTTTTTTTTAACTGGGGAACCCTCAAAACTATTCTTAATGCTAACTGTTAAATCATCATAAACTATAGAGGATACAAATGATGTAATTTAATGTCTAATAAACAAAAGTGTGTAAATGTTGTTGTTTATTTTTTGATTTCTTTTGGGAAAGAATAGCTTTTCTTTTGCCTCTCTGTGTATTGTCTTTTTACAGATATATTTGACATATTCATAAAACATAATTAACATAGACCATATTCAATTCAACATGAAAAAGACGATGGACATAAAAGCAAGACCAATCCAAACAGATAACTGAAATAAGATCAGCATTCCGTTTAAATATGATCACGTCGTCGTCACGTGGGCGATATGAATATGTCCTGAAGATGATCTATTAGACCAAAACGTCCGATGTTGACATTACATTAAAACAGCATAATTGCATATTAGGATTTTTGTTTGTTTTTTCCGTATATTTTCTTCATACTGTCGGATATATATCCATATATTTGCTTACATATATATATATATATATATATATATATAGATACACCTAGTGAGCCAGACAAACCTACCTAGGTTTCACCTAAACGGATCGTCAGGAAAGTTTGGCCAAACTTTTTCCCTGACGATTCGTTTAGGTGAAACCTAGGTAGGTTTGTCTGGCTCACTATAAATATCTAGGTTTAACTCTACAGTTGTATTGAGCTCTTTTGTTAGTTAGTTGTTACTGCGTATCGGGGTTTTTTCTTTAGGCTTCAGACCTGCATCTGTGCGATTTTTGTCGGCAGAAGTTCATGTTTGTAGCTCTTTCTTTTTTTAAAACCTTTTTTCCTCGAGATTGATTTGATTAGCAAATCAAAAATTCGAGGGTTTTCGAAAACGAGTCTAGTTATATATATATATATATATATATATATATATATATAGGTGTATCAAAATACTTTTACAAATTTTGGGGGCTAGTAAATCACACCAAAACAAGGAGAAAAGCCCATATAAACATGTCTGCAAATCCTTCATTTTTGAGTCATTAAGTTTAAGGTAAGTTTACAGTATAGATGGTGCTGTGTTGTTATTAGACTAAGTTACATTTGTTATTCGTGTACATTTCTGGCTAGCCTCTATTCAAAATTTAACATGTGTACTAGTGAGTTAACTGAGAAGCATTCCATTTAACAATGGCAGGATATTCATATCATAAGCAGGAAGATATGATTCTTACATACAGTTACCTGTTAATGAACATGAGGATTCACAGCTGCATCAGATTGTGTTTTCAGACCAAAGGCAACCAAGTCATCCAAAATTTGCCGCTGTTTATCCTCACATTTTAAGAAAGGATCAGCACCACTAACTATGGATTGAGGAAAATTGAGATATATCTGACCATAAAGAATACATCCTACAGGGTGTCGAAGATGTTCCAATATCAGCATATGTCAAGTGGCCCAAGCATATTGTACATCTCATAGTACTATATTAAGGATACTTCAAGAGCAGTTCCTCTATCCGTATCATTTGCAACATGTGCAAGGCCTTTCGTTCTCTGATCACTCACCACAGGAGAAACTTTTTTTTTTGCACAAACTGCCAATCTGTTGTTTGTTTCTTCAGTTTTTTTTTATGGATGAAGCAACATTTGGAAAAAATGGAATAACAAATTTACATAACCAACATTTGTGGACAGATCAGAATCCCTAAGGTACAATGTAGGCTAGGCATTGGCATCTGTTTATGATCCATTGGATGCAGGTATGTGTAGATACAAGCAGATAACATTTTGAACATTTGTTGAGTTGCACTGTTGAGGTACAACGATGGCCTTTGGGAAATATGATTTTATGAACATTTTCCCTTGTTTTGGTGTCAGTCATCTGCCCTCAGATGTTTAGAAAAATAGTTTTGATACACCCTGTATATGTGTGCATGTGTCTCTCTATGAGATGCACTATATGTGTGTTTGTTTGTTTGTTATATATATATATATATATATATATATATATATATATATATATATATATATATATTATGTGTTATATATGTATCAAGTTAACTGGAGATGTCGATTGACATTACATTTGAATACTTGGAGATTATAGCTCTCAGGGAAACAGTAATAGAGAAGGGAGTTCCACAAGGGAGAGATGCGAGATATGAAGCCATTGGAGTAGAAGAGACGGCTACATTTACTTATATACTAATATACTTATATGCTAATATATTTATATTAAGATATAAATGATACTATATCATTTATATCTTTACTATGATCATTAGTATGATCTTAAGTAAGATATAAATGAACTTTTTCTCATCCTCCCATTATCTATGAGGTAAAAAGCTGGGTGTGCTCAGCTCCCTAGATGTGGATGGCAACCAGTCTCAGAAAAAGTCTATTATGAATTTAAAAAATCTGGGGAAGACAATGGAATACCACTAAACATTTTTTTTTTAGCAAGAAGCATGGTATAAGACAAAAAATATAATGTAAAATTTTAAATAAATGTTGTAGTGAATGCTGCACAATCTACTCACAGATGAAGAGGAGACTTGAGGGAGAAGAAACGTCATTGTACAGGAGGATGCTGAGAATACCAAGAGCCAAACATATAAGCAATGATATAGATTTAAAAAAAACAGAAAGAAAAAGGAAACTTATAGTTAACATCAGAAACAGTTGAAATTTCTAGGGCACATAATGGAAATGGAGATTGGAAAATCTGATACTCACAGGAAAGATTGAAGGCAAGAGGGACAGATAAAAATAAATAAATCTAGAAAAGTTTACTGAATGACCAAAACAGAGGTTGGAAATGGAAATGGTAATCTTTGTAACATCAACAAAATACAATACTCACCAGCGGCGTGAAATAGGTAAACCACTGCTAGTGGTGGAATACTATGACAGGATATTACCCCAACTTACTATAGCGTCCAATGTATTTATGAGGATTGGAACATACCCATTAATGTTCATAGATATGGTATCTAACACTAAATTTATTTCACAAGTTTTTGTATTCATTTTTCTGCAAAATGTTTCATTAATAAATATACTTTGTTCATTAAGTTTCCCAAACCAACTGTAGGGCCTGAAAATAAATACTTAAGTGATTTATGTAAAGAAATTGTTCTTTGTTTAAACTCTTACCCATTTTTTTAAAATAAAAAGTATATCTAACTGTTGTAACCTAGAAAAGTTTACTGAATGATGAATAACCAAAATGGAGGTTAGAAATGAAAATGCTAATCTTTATAACATGAACAAAATACAATACTCGCCAGCAGTGTGAAGTAGGTAAACCACTGCTAGTGGTGCACTACTATGACAGCATATTACACCCATTTACAATAGTATCCAATGTATTTATGAGGATTGGGACATACCCATTAGTGCTAATAGGTATGATATATAACACTAACACATAACTTAGTAATTTTGAGTAAATAAATGTTGGAACAAGTTCTATGCAAGATAACAAAAAGACAAAATTTATTAAGAGCTAAAAATGACAGGAAATTGTGGAGAGCCATGATCTCCTACATCCTGATGGGACACAGCACATTGCAGAAGTAGATGACATAAGGGTTGTATAAAGTGATTAATTTCATTTATTTAAATGTAGACAAACAAAGCAAATAATGGTGCAGCATAAAATTCCTGAGACGGATATCTATTCAAATAAAAACAACATTCAGCCTTAAAAAAATTATTTTAGATTTATTTTATGTAGAATGAATCAGATAGAAACTGAATAAAAAAAAAACTAACTTTTTTCTTATTCCAATGAACTGGCAAAAACCTTATAATACAAAACATAAATATTTTTATTATAGAACAATAAAAAAAATAAATAACAGAAATATAATAATAAGGATATTAATTCTCAGTTGGATCTGTCTATCCTTTTATATCAAAATATCATTATCAATAAATGTATATAAATCTATAGATTTTTAAATACATATACATATATATATATATATATATATATATATATATATATATATATGTGTGTGTGTGTGTATTAGTGAGTGTGCATATGTGTATAGAATGAAAGCGTATAAAGAGTTAGGAAAACAAGAGAACAAACAATCATATTGATTCAAAATAAGTCTGTATACTTAAAAAACAAAGAATATTTTTTTACATTCTGAAATGCTTCTACCGTATTCTTTAAAAAATAGAAGTTATGTCCAAACTTTGTGCCAACAGCTGAACAGACCTCCGTCTATATTCAGGATTAATAAGATTGCTTACATTTGTTTATTTTCCTCTGGTTGGAATGTTGCATTTTCCTAATCCTTTTATTGAGATTACATTTTGTTTATTTTCTTTTTCTTCCATGTTCCTTGTTCGGCTGTGGTCATCATTTAAGTTCTGGCTACATTCATTTGGACATATTAAATAATCTAAGACATCTCATTTGAATCATTCTTACCTTTAAATCATAATCAACATCAATGACTTAATTTGTTTTCCATTTTTACATCTTTAACAATCTTCTTCTCTATGCCATTGGCTATCATGTCTCTCCACAACTTCCTATCCTTTGAGGTTCTTAGTAATACCTTTTATTACTCTCCTTCCCACTCAATGTTCTGCTATAAATTCAAACTTTATTAGGTAATTTTTTCAGTTTTTTTTGTTCTCCTTGATTTCACTATATCCAGTGAGTGTCAAATTGTCCAAGCTGTATTTCTTCATTAAGTGTCCCCCAAATTTCTACTGTTTTTTTCTGATTCTAAATAAATGTGTCCTTCTTGTCTTCATTTGTTCTTTAAAACTTCCTTGTTGATTACATTGTCAGTTCATTGTATTCTCAGATCTGTCTGACAATATTTCTTTTGCCTCAAGTCTTCTCTTCATCTGTGAAGAAACTGTCCAACATTCACCACTGTACAGAAAGATTTATATTACAAATCAATTCAGCACTCTTTTCTCTGTTTCTAATGAAAATTTCCTGTTTCTATCCTGTGTTACATTTTCCATCCTTTGTTAAAAAACTTTCGAGATATTTAAATTTCCGTACTTACTTGATTTTGACATAGAATAATTCCTGCATGTCTTTGTAAGAAGATAAGCTAAAATATATTTGTGTTATATAATATATTAATGCAATAAATATATATATATATATATATATAGTTCTATACACCAATCAAGTACATTAGTAAAAACTTGGTATTACAATTAACCTTGAGCAAATGTCACAGCCCACAGTCTCAAAGATTACATCAAGCATCAAGTCCAATACAAAAACTCTCCAAAATAAAAGAATTGGTAAAATAATAATGATCCATTCAAAACAGGAATGCTTCTGACCAATTAGGAAAAATGACAGCCATTTTTGATTTGGGAAAAAGAGAAAAGGATAACTTTTTTCTATCCACTTCTATATTTTGACATTGAAAATAGCTCAGATTAGTCTTTTAAAAAATATTTATTAATACCAAATGAAAACACACCCACTGTTCACTTCTACATTATTGGCTGCCATCTTGTAACACCAGACTAAAAATAAATTCTATAAATTTGAGGTGTTATTGTATAGAGTATCAAAATTTCATTGTTATTCTCATTGAATCAAGAAGGCCATAAAAAAAAACATCATTTTCTTGTTCAAAGCTGCCATCTTCATTGTTATTATTCCAGTAGCTAGCATCGATAATGATAACCTTTGTCAAAGTGTTCAGTAGCTTGCTAATATTCCATTGAGTCCATCTTTTCTATGTAAATTCTGTTTTCTGATATCAGTTTCTGTCTGGATTTCTACATATTTCACTTTCCTTTTATTTGTTGTTTTGCATATGCTCTGTTTTTTTGCTATTTTTTCTATTGCCCATGTTAACTTTGACTACACTAACATTTTAAACAAAAACTTGAAGACTTTCCTGTTTACAGTCTTTTAAATGAAATGTCATCTATGATTTCAGTACACAATTTTCAATGTGGGGCAACTATTTAATGTATATCTGTTACTTTATGCACAAAACATTTTCTTATTTTTTGTTTTCTTTCATACAGATGCAATCTCGTCTATGATGAGAGGTCCTCATTTAAACACATTAGCCAAGTGAAACAGTGTCGTCTAAAATCTGATCTACTCTCATTTTCATCCACTGGTCCACTGACACACTCTCATCTAAAATCAGATCCTCTCTCATTTCATCCACTGGTCCACACACTCTCATCTATAATCTGATACACCCTTTCTTCACCCACTGGTCCAATGACATAATGTCATGTTAAATCAAATCCACCCTCATTTTCATCCACTCACACTCTCATCTAAAGTATGATCCACCCTCATTTTCATCCACTGGTCCACTGATATGCTGTCATGTTAAATCTGATCCACCATCATTTCATCCACTGGTCCACTGACACACTCTCATCTAAAATCTGATACACCCTCTTTTTCATCCACTGGTCCACTGACATAGTGTCATATCAAATCTAATCCACCCTTATTTTCATCCACTGACACACTCTCATATTAAATCTGATCCACCCTCATTTCATCCACTGGTCCATTGACATAGTGTCATATCAAATCTAATCCATGCTCATTTTCATCTATTGGTCCACTGTCACACTCTCATCTAAAATCAGGTTGAGCCTCATCTTCACCCATTGATCCTCTGTTAAATCTCTATCTATAAAAGGCAGGATGTGTATGTGTGTGTGTGTGTGTGTAATGAATGCACGGCTGCAATTTTCAATGGATTTGCACTAAAATTTACATGCACAATCTCCAAGTTAGTGAGAAGACCAAGAAGGACGTTGCATTTCCCAACTCCCATCGATAGTAGAAATAATTGATTTTTTCATGCTTCTACGGCGGTTTTCATGTAGTTTGCGGCCATTTTCTACTGGCCAGAGTGAGAGCCTATAGCTGGATGACACGAATAGGCAGGAAGATGCTATTGGCCAGCGTAAGAGCCAACAGCTGACTGACATGAATGTTAACTAGCATGCTATCATGCAAAAAAAATCGATATCTGTTATTTTTCATGTTAATTTTTTCTATCATAAAATCACTTCGTCACTCTCTCTGGTCTGCTACGTATTTGAACAAGGTTCAAAGGTTAATAACTACTTTCTTCTGTCATTCTAGCCTTCAATATGCAACTGTGTTGTCAAATTTTAAAAACCTTCCTTACTCAGTATGCATGTTACCTCTTATATATTTATTTTACTCTACAGCAAATGTCCAGATTTTTTTTTATTGTCTGGCCACTTGATTTCATTTGTTAGCAAGGGATTTTTCTTCTGACCTAAAGTTATATCTGATATCATTATGGCAATACTTAACTATTTTGATCACTATCTTGATATCATTTTTACTTTTAGAATATAATCAAAATATGAAACTATCTTGTTGGTAGGAAAGTCCGGGACTCATATTAAGGATGACTAGAGGAATTAAATTGTCTTATGGCTTTCAATGTTACAACTTAAATGTTACTAAAAGAAAATTGTCTTCTTTTCCCATTCAAGGGCCAGCGTACCAAAAATGGGAGGAGGCGCTATGCCGATGACACATGTATTCATATTTGGGATGAGAATGATCTTGAATCCCCCAAAAATCATTTTCTACTAAGTAATCCAAGAAATAGGACACAAGAAAAACCTTTCCAAAACAGAAAATATGACCTGAAATTGGGATGAAAGTAGTGATAATACATCCTAAAAATTCAGGAAAAGAAATTAATAAATACTAAACACTTTAAATACCTCTGTGTATGAATCAGTTTTAAAACAATAAAGTATAGAACATTAGAAAATTGAATGTACAGTAGGTAGTGATTGTATGAGAATCAGTGTTGCAATATGATATGGTTGTAAATGAATTCTCTATAAGAAAAATTATTATTATTAAGTTTTATATAAGTTAATATGGGGTTCACTTTGCTCTGCAATTCATTGTAAATTGATCCACATACATACAGATGTCAAAGCAAAATAGTCTCACAATAAGTGAATTCTTAAAATTAAAAAAAAATATATATATTTTAAACATCATAATTTGGAGTGCTTAATCAATAATAATAAAGTAGAATCCCTAACAACCAGACTAAGAAGGCCTTCTGGAACTAAGGAATTGGTTACAAAGTTCGGATATGAGGGTTTATATTTAGATTAAAATAAAGAACTGAAATCAGTTTTAACATTTATTTTCAATGTTTTATAGTAAAAAAAATAAGCTAACAGTGAGTGAAATAAAACAGAATTGATTTTAAGCAAAAAGAAATAAATTATGTAATTTCAATGAAAAGTCATTAAATTTAGTATGTCACTTTTGCAAAACAAATTATGTAACAATGATTTTGTAATCGCTGTTGCGTGTTGATTCTTTCTCTTCTAATGTCATTCTCAACTTTTTCAGCATTTCATTTTGCTTTTGTTCTTGGAAGTTTTTAAAGGAAAGACACTTTTTAACTCTGCATGTATTATTGCAATCGTCATAGCTGAATGCTGCCTTTCTTTCCATAAAACTAACAACCTTTGCAATAGCTTTTTCCATTTTAGTCCAGGCTTCATCAAAATCATGTTTTTTTCTTTGTTAATGGTGACAGTATGAATGCTGGAGAATAGTTTCTTTGGAAGATTTTATATCATACAATGTTGACTTTCCTATGTTGAACTCAGCTATTAGTTACAATGAACTTTCTCTAGCATCTAGTCTGTTTAAAATTTTCAATTTTTGCGACAACTCCAAAGTTATTCTTTCCTCCTATTCCCATCATCCTTTGCACCAATACAAGCCATTAGGTTGTAATAAATATAAGCAATTATCCAAAGTAAATTTCCTGAAACACAGAAATTTCAAATCAGTTACATATCGCAAAAATAGGTCAAATATACACATCAAAATCATATCTGGACATGCAGGATTCCAAATATGAGGCACTCCGGATATTAGTGATTCCAGATATGAGGCACTCTAGATATGAGGGATTCCAGATAAGAGGCACTCTAGATATGAGGGATTCCAGATATGAGACACTCCAGATATGAGGGATTCCAGATATGAGGGATTCCAGATATGAGACACTCCAGATATGAGGGATTCCAGATATGAGGCACTCCAGATATGAGACAATCCAGATATGAGGGCTTCCAGATATGAGACACTCAAGACATGAGGCACTCCAGACATGAGGCACTCTAGATATTAGTGATTCCAGATAAGAGGCACTCTAGATTTGAGGGATTCCAGATATGAGGCACTCTAGATTTGAGGGATTCCAGACATGAGGCACTCCAGATATGTGCGATTCCAGACATGAGGCACTCTAGATATGTGCGATTCCAGATAAGAGGCACTCTAGATATGAGCGATTCCAGATATGAAGCACTCTAGATATGAGCGATTCCAGATATGAGGCACTCTAGATTTGAGGGATTCCAGATAAGAGGCACTCTAGATTTGAGGGATTTCAGATATGAGGCACTCTAGATATGAGGGATTCCATATATGAGACACTCCAGATACAAGGGATACCAGAGATGAGGCACTCTAGATATGTGGGATCCCAGATAAGAGGCACTCTAGATTTGAGGGATTCCAGATATGAGGAACTCCGGATATGAGCAATTCCAGATATGAGGCACTCTAGATATGAGAGATACCAGATATGAAACTCTCCAGATATGAGGGATTCCAGATATGAGACTCTCCAGATATGAGGGATTCCAGATATGAGGCACTCGGAATATGAGGGATTCCAGATATGAGGTACTCTAGATATGTGGGATTCCAGATATGAGACACTCCAGATATGTGGCATACCACATTTGAGGCACTCCGGATATGAGAGATTCCAGATATGAGATACTCTGGGTTTGAGGGATTCTACTGAATTTAATTTTTTTTTTTTAATTGTAAGAAATATGTTATGAAAATATTTTGTTTTGGCTTCAATAAGAGGATCAGTTCAAATGGAATTTTCATAGCAAAGAGAATATTAACGTTTATAAATTGAATAATTTTTTTTTATATTAATGATCTGGACTGTTTTATCTATAGTCATATTTTTGAAACATTGAAAAAAATGTTTATTTTTGATCACAGTGCCTATTGTACAGCACCATGTTTAATGAAGAACATCAGACAATATTTTCATCTTTCTGGTTGAATTCTATCAGACAGTTCCTAATATGAGCAAGACAGGCATTTTGGACAAACAAAAATCTTACATTTCAATTCATTTTTTAGAAAAAAAATAATTCCTTGAACAATACAAAATTAAAATACTTTTTCATAGATGAGCACAAGATAGTTGAGGTTGCAATTTCAGTTTTGACTAAAGGATTATGTTTTTTATTTTTATTTGATATCATTTTTTTTATTGTCATTATTCTCTCTTCCAATTTCATGTACTTTTCACTTTAGTTGTTGCTGTTGCTGAAAGTCCTGAAGTGATGTGGTTTTTGTTATCTGGTGCATTTCTTTGTATAAACATTACCTTTCTTCTTCTATCTCTTCCTCTTATTCTTCTTCTTCTTATTCCTCCTTCTTCTTCTCTTCTTCCACTTCTTCTTCCTATTCTTCATCATTTTCTTTCTATTCTTCTTCCTCTTCTTCCTCCTCCTCTTCTTATTCCTCTTCTTCTTCTCATTCCTCTTCCTCATATTCCTCTCCTTCTTCCCATTCTTCTTCCTTTTCTTCTTCTTATTGTTATTCCTCTTCTTCTTCTTCCTATTCTTCTTCTTCTGTTTCTTTTTATTATAATTATATACTTTTTCCCTGATTAACAGTTTAATGCAATCCCTTACCAAGTGCTCTTGAGCAACCTTTAAAATTTCAGATAGTAAGAAAATTCCACTTATTTTCTTAGTGTATATTTCAGTAATTTTCTTAATCATTCCTAGTGCTCCTATTACTACTGGAATCACCATTGTGTCTAAATATCTTATTCTTACAATGTCAATTCCCAGGTCCATATATTTTGAAAGTTTGACAAATTATTATTCAAAGATGATTTTAGCAGGCAGAATGGCCATGTTTTATGAGATATCAATCATGTTTTTCAAAGTCGTATATTATTATATCTTTTTATTATTATATATTTTATTATATACTCAAACGGGTTTCATTGAATAATATAGACATATTATATCTGTTTATTTTTATAATAATCCTTTCTAGTTCTCTAATCAGTTTTTTGATGTTAAGATGAAATTTGTCAAGGAAGGCACCAAAGATAACTAGAAAAGATTATTATAAAATTAAATAGATATATCTATATTATTCAATGAAACATGTTTGAATGAAGATATGCTGCATAAGTATGCACATTTATTATATATGCATATGTGGCTTATATAGTGCAGTTGTTATAAATGGTGAAACTGAAGAGGACTGTAACATTTACACCTTCAAGCACTGCTGATAGTTTGTATTCATACCATTTATAAGCCTCTGTTTCTCCTTTATGTGCTGTGTCCCTTCATGCCGTAGACAATCATGGCTCTCCACATCTTCTTGTCCTATGTAGCTCTTAATGAGTTTTGTCATTTTTTTATTTCTCCCAAACTCTGTTCTGCCATTCACTTGCTCAAACCAATTAAGTATATCACATGTTACTTTTCCCAGTCCCTCTTTCCTTCTATCTGTACTGTGAATATTGGATTTTCCAAGCCCTCTTTCCTCATTACATGTTCCAGAAATTCCAACTGCCTCTTCCTGATGTTAAGTATAAGTTTCCTTTTTGTTTCCCTTCTCTCCAAAACATTATCACTGCTCACATGTTCGCCTGATGGTATCCTCTACAGAACCATATTTCTGTTGCTTCAAAATGTTGTCATATTCTACAATCCAATTATTTCTTGAGCTTATCTTGTTTATATTTAAATTCATGGCTCAGATAGTAATGGTAATATTTGCAATTTCCTTATAAGCAAACATTCAGCTTTCAGGGACTGAGTAGCTTGTTGTTGTAACCTAAGGAAGGTTACTGAATAAAATCATCAAACAAAGGTTGGTAATAAATGATAATACTTAGGACAAGAACAACACATAGAAGATTTACCAGGGCTGCATAAAAGTAGTCAACTGCTAGAAGGGAGTCAAGTGAATTCCACAATTAATCTCCCACTCTAGACCATGTACATTATTCACTACTGTATTTATAGGAATGGGGGCATAGCTATTATCTTCCGTAGGTATGCTACAACACTTGTACTACTTTCAATTGAAATTTATGACATCTTTTCCTTAAAAAATATTTTCAGAAAAACAAGTTTCTCAAGTACAGTCACTGTTATCACTATTGCCATTAACTGATGGAAGTTTTCTTCCTTTCCTTTTATTTGAAGTCATGTCTTCATCTTGATTATGTTATTATTTTAGTTACATGTTTTATCTATTTTAGTCATAGCTTCTGCTGAAATTCTGCAGTTCTTTGTTTGGGATCCTGTAGTGCCAGTCTACAAGTTTCAAAGAAGTGCAATCTTCACTATGACCTATAGGCTTCACTTGCTTAAAGCCATTTTTAAACATTGATCTTAGAAAGTGATTGTATACAGCTGACAATATAGATATTTATAAATGGGTTTGGTGCCATACATGACATCCATACTAAAGTTTGTTACAACATCCAGGAATTAGATGATGAATATTTTCTTCAGTATTTGTACAAAGAGATATTTGGGATCTGTCTGATTCATTAAAATTTGTGCTTGGTAGAATCTTGTTAGTAATTTTTGATCTTAAACATCTTTTTTTTTTTTTTTCACTGTTTGGTTCACCCTGTACAAAAGCAAAGGGCTACTTGAGATAGAGGGTTAATTTAACAGGCATTTTAGGTGAATAGGAGATGAAGATAATGATTAACTGTAGACTTGAACAATTTAAGATTGTAGTGATCAGGAAGATATTCTCTTGGGAGTTGGTGCCACAGAGCAGTGGTTCGTGGGAAGAAGTAGTTTGAGTGGAACTTAGATCTTGCCAATAGAACTTGGAGAGAATGTGAGTGATTTGCTACAATATGAGTGGCATGGCAGTTCCTAGCTATTAAGTTTAGAACTGGAAGAACCAAGGAATTTAATTCATCCAAACACTTTCGTTGGAAGTAGTGATAAAGCAGTAAGAGGCTTGCCACATCTCACCTGTAAGAAAGAGGTTGGAATTTGGAAATTATTTTGTCACTGACAAGGACTGGGAGATGCTTTTGGACTCTATCAAGACTGATGAGTGAGAACTGAGCAGCTTCCACCCAAATACGACAACAGTACTCCATTTGCGATCTGAGCTAGCTCTTATAAAGTTAGAGGCTAGCCTGCAGAATCAGGTAATTCCTGGAGCCAATCATTATTCCTTTATCTAGACTGAAGCTGTCTCTTTCAATTTCCAGTCCTGAGCTCTGCAAGCACTGATGCCTCAGATTATTTCAACAGTAGGGTCTTCTGATGAAAATGGGTATCAGCCATTAAAGGACTTCTTTTCCAATTTGATTTTAGTTTAATTACACCCTTACACATTTGTATTTTGTTTGATGTTTTTGGCCACTTATATTGGCATTCCAATTTTGGCACCCCTTATACTGTCACTAATATTGGTGTTCCCCTTCCAGTTTTGGCATTCACATTCTAATTTTGGTATTCCCTTTATATTGCAACTTATATTGGCATTCCATTTCCAATTTTGGCATTCCATTATATTTCCACTTATATTGGCATTTTTCTTCCAATTTTGGCATTCCCCTTCTAATTTTGGCATTACCCTTATATTTACACTTATATTGGCATTCCTCTTCCAATTTTAGCATTTCCATTCTAATTTTGGCATTCCCCTTATATTGCCACTTATTGACATTCATCTTCCAATTTTGGTATTCCCCTTATATTTCCACTTATATTGGCATTCCTCTTCCAATTTTGGCATTTCCCTTATACTGGCATTCTTCTTCCAATTTTGGCATTCCTCTTATATTTCCACTTATATTGGCATTTATCTTCCAATTTTGGCATTCCCATTCTAATTTTGGCATTCCCCTTATATTGCCACTAATATTGGCATTCCCCTTCCAATTTTTGACATTCCCTTTATATTGCCACTGATATGGGCTGTTCCCTTCCAATTTTGGAATTCATCTTATATTGCCACTAATAATGGCATTCCCCTTTCAATTTTGGCATTCCCATGATATTGTCACTAATATTGGCAGTCCCCTTCCAATTTCATCTTGTTTGCATTGTTGTGTTCATAATGATACAAATTTCGATGAATATATTCCAGATTTTTATAAAGGCCAGCTTTTTCCTTTCTCGTTTTACATGGTACTACTTTCATCCCCTCCCTTATTTTCCCTACCCAATCGTCATTTATTTATGGTATCTCCTTTTTTATTCCTTTATATTGCTTTTCACATTTACACAGTTCTTTGCATCGCAGTGGTCTGCCTGTTCTAAGCATCCATTACACCAGCCCTTCTCTTCTCTCAACCCACTTACTTTCACCTTTACCCTCCATCCCAACTTCAACCTTACTCTTCTCATCACTTCGATTCTTTCCACAGAGTGACCTTCCAAACTAAAGAAAGTTACAAGCCATTTGCTTTTTCTCATTTTGTTTTTTATCGACACAACACTCATCTATTTCAGTGTCTGACACCGCCTCTCTGAAAATGTCAGAAGCCACAAAAAGAAAGAAAATTACAATTTACCTTTATTTTTAGGTGAGCACAAAGAGTACATCCATTTGATAATATTCAAGATGCAGCATATGATAAAAATGAACGACAGCATCTTTGACCACAACCAGTGAAGAGCATTCTTGATAATAATTCATACTTTGCCACCCATCTCCTTATGGCCTCATTGTGTACAAGAAGCAGCAAGAAATGCACGAAAATAGTTATGAGTTCAAGTAACAAGAAGAAGAAATTGCCCATTTTTTCTTTGCTTTTTGGAAGAGTTACTTATTCAAAAATAAAGCTCAATCAATTGAACTTTCGTCTTTACCCTTCAAATATTTTACACTATTATGAAAGAGATTGGTAAGAGAGAGTCATTGAGGAAATAGAGAGAGAGATTGTGGTGATAATGAGAGAGGGGCTAAGGAGAGTTTTGCAAGATAGATAGATTGGGGAAGTAGAGAAATTGGGAAGACAGAGAGATTGTGAAATATAGAGGAGATGATTGTAGTAATAAAGAGAGAGAAATTTACTAGATAGAAAATGTAGTGAGATGGAGTGTGATTGGAGAAATAGAGAGGGAGAATGTAATTTTCAAGAGAGAGTGATTGAAAAAATAGAGATATACTGAGAAGATAAAAAAGAGGAAATAGATAGATAGATAGATAGATAGATAGATAGATAGATAGATAGATAGATAGATAGATAGAATGGAGAAGAAGATAGAGATCAGGAGACTAAAAAGAGAGATTTTTAGATGTAGTTGAAGAATGGAGAGAAAAAAAGGATATATTGGGAATGTGGGTGGATGAAAAGTTATTGAGGAGAGAGTGGGAAGAAATGGATTGAGGAGATAGAGAGAGAGTAAGATAAAGAGAGAAACATACGAGAGTTAGAAATGGATAGATTGAGAAGATATAGAGAGCTAAATATAGCTTCGGGGAGATAGTGAGAGACTGGATATAATAAGATATAGAGCTGGAATGATGAGAGAGTGAGTGTAGGGATAAATAGACGGGAGAAAATCTTCGGCAGAGATAAAGTTTGAGGAGTTGCGGAGTTTAGATGTTTAGATCTTAGTGAAAGAAAGATTGCAAAGATAGAGGTAGGTAGATTGTGAAAAGAATGAAACAGAGAGAGAGAGAGAGACAGACAGACATACAGAGACAGAGAGAAGTGAAAAACTAATCTATAGATAGATAGATAGATAGATAGATAGATAGATAGAATCAGACTAAGATAGATAGATAGATAGATAGATAGATAGAAAGAGAGAGAGAGAGAGAGAGAGATTTGTATATACATTTTCTGTTACCCTTTGTGCATAGTAGCTGTTTTCAGATTGTTGCATAACTGTTATAGAGTAGCTGAACACCCCCACAAGATAGACTGGTCTAAGACTATTTAAACAGAATTCTCTCTTACTGAGAAGGAGGAGTTAATGATTAATTGTTTATTACATTAGCCTGTGTTCTCAACTATGTAACATATTATTCTCCAGAATAAACTACTTCTTATTTCTATATATGTGTGTGTAAACTTTTCTTATTTATGACACAACAATAAATGGTAATAAATTACTAAGTAATGTAAGTAATATGTTTCCATGTTCAGGAATTAAGGAATATTCATGCAGTTGAAAAGGCTATGGGATAATAATAGGTCTCCAATGTTTTTTTCTAAAGAGGTTCTAGAGTTAAAAATAATTCATTGCAACATTGTGTGCAGTGAATCTAGTGTTGCCTTAAATGTAAGTCAAAATTTTTCAAAACCGAAGTGATTTCTTTTAAGTGATGAATTTGTATTTCATTAATGGATTTTCAATTTTATAATGCAATTGATAGTTATATGTTATTAGCAATTGTAGGGCATCTTTGCTTGAGAAATCTCTAGTTAATCAACTCAAAGCATTGGACATGGGCTTCTACAAACAGATGATGAGAGTGCCGTGGGTAGAACATGAGAGCAACAAGGAAATTCTAAAGGAAAATGAAACCAAAAAGACCATCATACTTAAAAAGAGAGTTAAAATTTCTGAGACACATTATGAAGAAAGGGCACTTTGGAAAGATTAACACTATACTTATTGAAAGAGAAAATGATTCAAAATCAGCAAAGGTCTGTAGGAATTTTGTAACATCAATAGGCTTTCCACAGCCAGAGCCTATAGGCATACTAAGTCTACACATGGAGGGACACTAAGCTCATGAGTGGGTATTTGTTCCCTTGAAGTTCTCCTTCCACAGTCTCTTAGAATTGATGCTACCAGATCTGTCCATCTCCTATCATAAAATGAATAAGAAAAATAAATTGTCTTTTATTGATACAATCTATGGAGTGGCATCTGAGGAGCTGAAGTCAGTGACAATATGGAATGCGACATTAGCCTTTGGATAGAAAATAAGAACACTGTTTTCTATTAACAGATTTGACATAGACTATATTTAGATAATCAAGGTTCAGTTTTCAAAACTCATGTATTAGAAAAATATCAATTTTATGATGAAATACACCTTAACCTGGAGTATATTAAGTTTTCTGTTTGGGAACATTAAAAACAAAACAGCCCATTATAATGTATTATTTGGAAACAGGTCAGTTATATACTTCTAATTTATGTGTCCTTCAGGAGATGGACAATAATGACACTCCACAAGTTCCTCTCTTTCAAGCTTACTACATGTGGTACAAACTCCCAAGAGGATGCTTTCCTGATCACTACAATCATAACCTCATCAAGTCTAGAGTTAACTATTATCTTTCTTACATAAACTCATGAACAGCACTTTTTAGTTCCTCTTCTATATGCATATATAACAACACCATCCAATGCCCCCCTAACTTGACAGTATCTTTGGCCTTGTATTGGTTAAAAATTATTTTAAAAAATATATCCCATTCAGTTTCTCTTCTGTCATCCCATTACAAAAGCTTACAGAAAATTTCCCATGGATTCTCTTGTTTTCAGTATGTTATGTGATCATCAAATTCTCCAAGATCTCTTTCTTCATTATGAGTTCCAAAAGATTTAACTTTCCCTTTCTGATTCCAAATACCATTGTCCTACAATTTTTCTTGTTGCTCCTATTTCCTGTACATAGTATTCTCAGCATCTTTCTGTAGATCCATATTGTCTGAAATATAGATAGTAGTTAGCATCCACTGCACTATAGGAGGTGTGATAATACACAGCAGTTCAATATTCGTGTCTTTGCATCTAAATAAATTTTCCTGTTTTTTAATATTTTGTTTAGTTTTTGGAATGAATTTCTGAGTTACATTTTCTGTCAGTTGTTAGAACAATTCCTAGAGATTTAAATTTCTGTACTTCCACAATTTAGATATTGCCAATTCATAGCTCTCATCTTGGGTTACTACTCTTGCTAACACCTTGGCCTACTCCTTTTGTTAACATCTTGGGATTCTCCTTGTTCTAAAATCTTGGACTACACCACTTGATATAATGTTGGGCTTCTCCTTGTGCAAAAATCTTGGACCACTCCTCATGAGACATCTTGAGCTACTCCACTTGCTAACATTTTGGGCTGCTCCACTTGTTGCCATCTTGGGCTACTCCTCTTGCTAACATCCTTGTGCTAACATCATGGACTGATCTTATTGCTAACATCTTGGTCTACTACTCTTGTTAACATCTTGGGCTTCTCCTTGTGTTAATATCTTAGACTACTCCTCTGGCTAACACCTTAGGTTACTTCACTTGGGCTAATCCACTTGTAGGAAGGAAGTTTTGTATAAATAATTTCTTCCCACGAACTGCTGCTTTGTGGAACTGACTCTCTAGAGAAGGCTTTCCTGACCATTACAATCTTAACCTCTTCAGGTCCATATTTAACCATTAACTTTTCTACATATCCTCATAACTTAATACTTACTACTACTGCTCATATAAAAATCACCTTCAGTAAACCTCTAGCTTGAGTAGCTCCTGGGCCTTATATAGGATGATCATTAGTAAGAAAAAAAAAAAAAAAAAAAAGACAATACGGCATCAGACCTTATAGACAGTTTCATGATAATCATGAAAAAAGAAGTTTACCAGATAATAACTACTGCATCTCTTGAAGACTTCCAGCAGCTGTTACATTTAAAATGGATAGTGCAAAAGTTTTTGATAGAAACTCCCATTAATACTAATAAGAGAGATAGCAATGAGCTTAAAAATCTTTTTTCATGAAAAATTGTTTTTAAGAGAAAGATTTTATAAATATTAAGCAACAGTAAAGTGAAATGTTTGGATAATAAATGCAGAATGTTTCCTTATAAGGAAACACCTAATCTTACCTTTATCCTTTGCCACACATGTATGCAAAGTGTCAAGAAGATTATTAACTCAATGAAGAGGGAAATAACTGAAGAAAACAAAAATAACTTTTCTGCTGAACTGATAAGCATCGAATATGAAATACTAAAGCAGTTGGCAAATGAATTATTCAACATTGGGTATCAGGCCATCAGTCAAACCCACTTTTTGACATTTTTTTGCATTTTCTTATGAATTTTTTCCCAAGAGAGTTAGGAGCATACAAAATGTCCTCTTTTATTCTTTTTTTTTAAAATTTTCTTTTTCCTTTTAAAGCTAGACATAATGGTCCCCTGAAGTAATTGAACCCTTGATCTGTTGACCCTCGTCGGCTTTGATATTTATCTCTTTCTTGATTTCTGTCTGGAGTTATTTGATGCGCTCTAGCCCTCAACTGTCTCCATTAAATATTTAAACAGATTTCAAATAATTTAGTTGGTTGAGCATTCTGTATGCCTCGACATGTGCACCTATCTAACTATATGTACCTGTTGTATGTAAATCAATCTGAGTGAAATATCTGAAGAATTCATTTCAACTTCTTAATAATTAAATTATTAAGTTCGCATTGAGGTTGTAAATGTAAAATGTGGTATGAACACTGAAACACTGCATTGACTTATTAAACAATGAATTACTGTAAGCTTCAGATTTTAATTTTAGTTTATGAATGCAATTTCATATATATATATAGAGAGAGACTTAATTCTAAATGTGAGATAATTCATGAGATCTACATGAAAATCTGCAAATCTGAGAAAGCAAAATACATCTTTATAAATTGATTATATTTTTTCAAAATATGGAACTATCAATAAATGCATATTAACATTTATTAAATTTGAAAACTATATCTGTTGTACATTTCTGTCATTAAAACTATTTCTTTCTGGCAATATTTCTTCAAAAATCTATTATGGTAATAATTTTCCTTTGCTGGTAATATTTTTTTCAAAAAATGTATTGCTAGTAATATTTGTTTTCCCCTTAATATATTGCTGATGAAAGCTTTATATTAAAATGTAGGATGTCAAAGCACACATCAGATTCATTATTTATAGTAAAATTTCAACTTAATTTACTAAATAAAGCATAACTTGTCATCTGTAGTAATTTCTGATGGCAACTCTAGTAAAAACATAAAGGGCATTATGTAAAGATTCAGATAGCAATGGTGTCAGTGAATATATTAAAAAATTTAATTTAATTTACAAAATAAACTATAAATAGTCTTATGTATCTTGGTTTGTTTTTTGTCTCACGGCATATCAACCTCACTGGGTTATTTAATGCCAACAAAATTTTCATTATTGCTAATATTTTTTTCCAAAAATCTTTTTCCGGTAATATTTTTTCCTTCAAAAATCTATTATGGTAATAATTTTCCTTTGCTAGTAATATTTTTTTCAAAAAATATATTTCTGGTAATATTTTTTTCTAAAAATATATTGCTGGTAATAATATTTTACAAAGTATTTCTGATATTAAAACCTATTTTTACACTTTCATAGTTTTTGACCCCAGTTTGGGGGTTAACTATTTGCCCATGGCTGGGACCATAACAGGTGCTACAACCCCGTGGTCAGGGTGGACCTGGGAACACCAGCAATTAAGAGTTGGTTCCACGCTCCTCAAAACCTCCCCATCAGAGGCCTTGCTGTTGGACGTAGTTTATCGTCTTACCCAGAACACGGATGTAGTTTCTTATGTAGCAATTTCTGATGGCAACTCTAGTAAAAACATAGAAGGGATGATAGATTATGTAAGGGATGAAATAGCAAAGGTAGCAGTGAATATATTCATAAATTTAATTTAATTTACAAAATAAACAATAAGTAGTCTTATGCAGCGATTTCTGATGGTAGCTCTAGTAAAAATATGGACAGCATTATGTAAGGTTTTATAGAATATAAACTCCTATATTTTACAATAAATGAAGCACAAACAAGTAAGAGATGCCTACAAATAAATCTTACTAAATTCAATAGACACAAAAAACCATTAGACAATTCACTACAAGCAGAGCTTCAAATTAAATAAGAGATTTCTAGAACCTAATTGAATAGGACACGTCACATGCTGTGCTTTTGATGTAATGGAATAACCAGCTACCCCCATGAATGATTACACTATAGGTAGTAAGTACCTATAAAGTCAACTGTCTACGAGAGTCTTGGAGATGAGTGAGAGAGAGAAGACGCAAGCACGTCCGATCTTCCAATTAGTGGCACTCACTACTAGACTGACCTGTGTATAACTGTACTGTATTTCATATTGAACTGGTTGTGTACAATAAACTTTTCTTCTATTATCCACCTGGTGTTATGTATCTATTCCCTTAGCATGGAATATAACAGCTTTCTATGACGACCTTACATTGGAACTCCAATGCTCAAATGGGTTGAGGCTCAGGTTACTCAATACATTTCCTTGCAAAACTCAGGTAGTGATTCAAAGCCAAAGCATAGCAATAAAATGGCTCACCGTTAACAGAAAAATGACAGTCAGCGAAAAACAGTCAGTGAACAAGGCCCAACCTCAACACATGTTACCATGACAACACATCAGTGATAATTTTTCTACACTGAAAAACATACAAAGCTGTGATGAAAGTAAGTGCAGTCTTCTCTCTCTTTTTTCACCATATTTAAAATTACTATCAACGCATTTTGTCTACAGTCACGCACATTATGATAGCATGTACTTCACATTTATATATTGACATAAATATCACTGAACTTTGCAGACCCACTAGCAACAAAATTACTTTAAACTTTGCAGACTCACTTACAACAGAATCACTTCGAACTTTGCAAACTCACTTGCAACAAAACCACATCATACTTTGTAGCCTCACTGCTAACAAATCATTTCAAGCAATCAAACTATTGATCTCTTTATGGACACAACAAATAACATTGATTTTTAATATGTAAATACATGTATCTGGCTGTATAAATGTTACTGTCATATTTAGCTTGGTCTTGTTCCTTTTCTGCAAAGATCAGTTCATCACACTGTTTATAACTTTGTGTTGTACTTGGAGACATGACATTCAGATTTTATTTTTCTACCTCAAATCTTGGTAATCTGACCACAAAGGTTGAAATAGTGAAAGTGGCAGGAATATGTTTATAAATTTAATTTCACTTACCAAAATATGGCACAAGACATCTCATGAAGAAATTTCTTGTGGTAACTATAACAAAAATATAGATGGCATTACGTAATTCAAATATTAAAAATAGCAGTGATCATGTTAAATGAAATATTAATGATTTTGGCTTTATATTGAATTTTAAATCATTTATATCACAGGTTTGCTGTTAATTTCTATCAATTTTGTTGCTTACAATGCCCAATTGTGTCAAAGTTTAGTTGATTTAGAGTTCAAATGTTGAGATTTTGCCAAGATACCATTATTTTATAAAATGATTTCTATTCAATAAATTAAGAATTCAAGTGACTTATCTAGTCAACCAAGAGTTTCATATTGAAGCATTCTTCAAGTCAAGATGTTTGATAAATAATATGTAATCAAAAAATGAATTAAGTAATGCATCATATATTTATCCTATAAACAGAAGGATCTTCTTTTACATAACATATCCTTTCAGTATAACACTGATACTGACTATCCACAACATACTGCTTTATGTAACTCTCAACCCTTTACTACTCATCTTTGTTCTTCTTCTGCTGTGTGTTCACCCAATTTTTTTCTCTATTTCTCATACCCACAATATATCATGTGAGTGTTAAATTATCTAAGCCTTCTTTTTTCATTGCATGACTCAGTTAAAAATCTAAATTAGTCTAGATTATGTTGTATCAAATACAAAAAGAATCTTACTCTTTATTATAATATTTAAGTATTGGGTTGGTGCATAATTATCAGGCTTTTTTGTAGGTGAGTTATTTGTTAATATAAATTGCTGTTTTGTTTGCTTTTTTTAATAAAGATATTTTCTTTTCAGGTTATAAAAATGCATGTCAATAAGCATACACAATGGAATAATTATTTAAAAATGTTATTGTTGAATTGTTGTTTCTTTTTTCATTATAAATATTGTTTAAAAATGCCTGATAATTATGTACCCTCCCAATATATCAAATAATCTGTGGTGTTGTGAATGACTTAATGGTAAACTGTATTGAAAATGAAAAGGTCAGAGTTCTAATTCTAGCTGAGACATTTTATATTCTCTTCACACTAATGTTGAGTATTTATATATCCACCAAACAACAGTAGTAGGATGTAACAAATAGTCAGGCTAATGTGGTCAAGGGTTATGGGCCAAGCTAAAAAATTCCCTAAAAATAGTCACTGTTGTACTACCATTGATATCCACCAAACCTCTCTATTTAGTGCAATGAGGTAGGTAATGCTACAGGGTTTGAAACCCAAGAACTAAGCAAACCTCATTAGAATGACAGCAGAATGGAGAAGAGTTAATATTATACATTGATCTCATATTTACTCACCTCCACACAGTGGCAAGATGTGACACAAGGTTGGCTCAATGGGGAGTGCCCATATACACACACTGGCTAAGGATAAAAATTACCAAGTCCCTGTATACTCGGTCATCAGGTATCTACAAATTCTTCCACTTTAGGGCAATGGGAAAGTGTTGTCACAATGGTGGAATCCCCAGGACCCGGCTTCCCTCATAATTTTAAAAGGAAGAGAGAACAGGTACTACATTTTGATCCTGGTTCAAAGGCTAGGTAAAAGCACGTCTACTTAACACTAATGCTGAGTCACTATCCAAAAATAAAACAAGGTATGAGACTAAGACGTGCCTTCCCAGATTAAATTAGCTACTACAGTGATGTTATCTTAAAGGAACTGGAAGCTCTACCAGGATATATTATTGGTGAGCATTATCTTAACAATACAAGATACAGAGATAACACTGTGTTGATGTCTGAAACAGAGAGAATTACAGGATCTCTTAGAAAAGGTGGTAGAAGAAAGCAAGATAAAAGGACTAATCATCAACTGCAAGAAGACAGAAAGTATTGTTATCAGCAAGAGAAAAAGGTCAAAATGTGAGTTTGAAGGTGGAGAGGTCAACATCAAGTGGGCGCAGAAGTTTAAATATTGTAGAGGACCGTGTTGGCGATGTTGTTGAGTAAAAGTAGAAAAATACATGTGGGTTAAGATTTTCCTGCTAGCCGGTCCAACTACATGAGAAAGTTGGACTTTAATTAAGTTCAAAGAAATCAAAGAAAACCAAACACAAGACCGATAAATATATGTATACAAATATATATATTAATAACAAGAAAGGTTACAAGTTACATGGACAGAGTGTGTGTGGTGAATATTGTATGTGTGTGTTGTGGTGAGTGTTCGTACGTACGTGTATTGTTCTTAGCATGTTCCCAGCATTTGGAAAATGTTGTCTCTGTGAGCGTTCACATCTGCGAGGTGGTAAGGCTAAAAGCCTGAGCAAAATGAGGAAGAGACAAAGGGTCAGCGAGTATTTATAGCCAGGAAAGAGAGACCCCTGGTGAAAGGGTTAACGAACTAAAGGAGGAGCTAACTCCGACAATATCTATGAAACGTTTTAACAGAAGATGAAAAAATGCAATACTGCAATATTTTTAAAGAACAAAGTTTATTGGAAAGCATATAGCCAGACACAAGTTCAATGAAAAGAGTAGTGTGAGAAAAGAAACATATAGCATAAAACGTATAGTTATATCTAAGCAATTCAACTTTAAATTGATATGACCTCACCAATCATGTACTATGCTTAAATTCATAAAGTTTAGAAATCATAATGAAGAGCTCATCCAAACAATTATCATGAAAGTATTTATAGAAAAATCACAGGGAAGCAACTTTACAGCAGAAATTAACACAGTTTATAGAAGTCAAGGTACCAGGTCATAATATTGCTGATTTTTCTTTGAATTTTACCTAGAATTTCTAAACATACAGCAAGAGCACCAGATGTGGCAGTAATATTCAAGTATGGAAAAATCATAGAAATAGATATGTAAGATAGACTCTGGGGAGAAAAATTGTCTAGCATGACACAGTGAATCATCTTTCCTACCAGCTGATAAAAAAATGGATTCAATGTAGTCTTTCCACTTTATTTCAGCCAAGCTGTTAGCCCGAGAAGATGCAATGAGTCACTCTCCTGGAGGTTAGCATCAGCCATATTGATGGAAGGAAGAGAGGGGGCTCTCAGGTGATTAATGAGCAGTTTTGTTTTGCAGGTTTTAAAATTAACAAGCCATTTTTTGCCCCATTTAACAACAGGCTGTAATTAGTTTTTGACATAATCTGCCAATTTGATCTTATCAAACTGATCCTACTTGCTATCAAGGTATGAGTAAATGATTGTGTTAACAGTATAGATGCTAAGTTGAGAGGTGATGCCATCATTATTAATGAAAATTAAAGAAAAAGTAAGACCAAGGATAGAGCCCTGGTAGAAACCTGCATTAGTACTAAATGATCTAGAAGTGTGGCCATTCAAGATAACTTTCATTTCATGATTGCTCTGAATATGTTTATATTTCTGAGATGAGGTATTATGTAAACTATTTACATTATTCGGACGATTGCCCTCATCATTGTCACCATATTTATTACAATGTTTTGGCAGTTTTATGCTCTGGCCTTCAGTTGCAGAAAGAAATATAAAAGGGAGACAGGCTGCCCCTTTAAGGTAAGGCTTCAAGAACACCAAAAAGCTGTAACATGAGGGGAAGTGAAAAAATCAGATGTGGCTGACCACATATGGAGAGAAAATGATCACCGCCCTATGTGGGGTCAGGTTGAGATCATAGACAAAAAACACCATTGGAAAATTCGTAACCTTAAGGAATCAGCACATACGCTAGGCCACGAAAATCTCATGAGCCAACCAAGCATAGAAAGGAATACAATATAGGAACCATTACTAAGGAGTGCCACAGGAAAGCAATAATAACAACAAATATTGGAATATGAGCTCTGGTAAAAAAAAAAAAAAATGAAATGATAACAGCAAAAATTGTGATATGAGCCCTGGTAAAAATGATTGCTGAAGACATTAGGTTTATAAATCCCAGAAATTCTAACTAATAACCTACATCCATTAAACATGGCACGTGGAACTAGAACTGTCTACTCCAGCAAGTGAAATAAAGGTTTTAGTTCAACATTCTAACTATCTGAAGAAGTCCAGAGCATACAACAGCTGAAACATTCTAATAAATATGGTAACAAGTCTGCATAATGTAAATAGTCCTCTGAATATTCTTTTTCTTTTCTTTGTGGGTGTGTTGAATATTTTGACAAAGCCAAATCTTCAACCAAGTTAACCATCCACAAACTTCTTTTCCATCTAGTTATGAGTAAAATAATAAGACAAATTGAACTGTCAAGCCTTGATTGGCAACCAGTATAGGAGAAGAATAAATGTCTCCCCTAGCTAAGGGTAAAAATTACTAAAGTTTTTAAAGATTCATACTTCCAATCCCATTTCAACAAAATTTATATAGCTGAAGAAATCATAAAATCCAAGATGAAGGATATTCAGTTATTTGTTTATTTTTATTTTTACAAGAGAGGATATATTTTTATAGAAGTATGGGACATATCTTTATGGTTTTTTTTATTCTTATTATGATTATCATTATCTTAGTGGTGCTGATTGGCATAATGGTTATCCACAAGAAAAATGTAATTAGCATTGTGCGTTCAAATTGTGACCAAACCTTCTACATTTACTTTGAACTCCTTCTAGCTATGGGTAAAACAGCAGGACAGACTGGATTGGAATTAGAAACCTTTGAATTTAAAACCCTTGCCAATATATGGCCCATTACCAAGTGTAGCAAGAAATGGGACCCAAATCAGAAACTATGATCCAAAATTTTATTGGAAACTACGAAGGTATGTACCCTGAATCGATTCCAAACATTTAGAATATGGTATTAATAAATATTAGTCACTTGAAATACCTTAGTTTATGGATCAGTTATAACAAATTTTAGTCTAGGAGCTAAGGAAACTGAACATAAAATAGTCTGTGATTCAAATAGTTTTCTCTGACACCACAAAATATAAAATCACAAAATAAATCTAAGAACTTGAGTCATGATCTTAAATAGGCTCATCATATCAAGACTCTTATATGGATGTCATGCATGTCACCACACCCATTCAGAAATGTCTAAACTGTCAGCTCTACACAACTGCTTTCAGAGATCATTGTTAAAAAAAATGTTTCAAGCAAATAAACCTTGTGTATCATAGTGAAGACCATAATTTGTTGAACTTTGTTGACTTGAACTACATAACATTACTTGAAGACTTTCAACAGCAGCAAGAGCAATAGTTAAAATGGATACCACATATAACTTGAAGATAAAATCTTAAAATGAGATTTTCACATGACATGACTTCAGACAAAAGGTTAGAAAGGAAACTGTTCAGTACTAGAAAGAATGTTAACAGTTACTGGACTTGAGAAAAACTTATTTTCCTGAAAAATTAGAAAGATTTCCTAGTGGCTTGTGTTATTTTTACCATAACTTAGAATGTGTTATGGGGCATGAGAAATGCAGTCTCTGTATGAAAACTATGTGATCTACTACCAGACAACCTAGACAACAGGTTGAAACTGGAACTTGGAACAGAAGTTGAGATGGTGTGTTTGCAAACTCTTAAAGAAGAAACTCATGAACATACCTTTCCTGCTGAAGTAACTTCATCATCCCCAGGGATGTATAGTCTGCAGTTAATTGTAAAATGCTTTTAAGATATAATTTTCCAAATCCTAGGAGAAAATATGTTTTATATTGTTATTGTAAAATTTAATGTCTTCTTAGAAGATCAAACTAAATACAGATTATAATAATATCAATACTGTCCATGAAAAACTAAGTGAGTATAAGGTTTTAGTATAAGTAAAAAGTTCATTTTATATTTGACTTTATACTATAGCTGTCATAGTTTAGACACAGAACTTCTGGCCTTTGAATGCCTTCATTTTATAAATTGCCGTCATCTATTTCAAAGCATATAGGGGGAGATAGATATAAGGATGTGCACAATGATGACAGTCAGTAGGCATAGAAATTGCAATCAGTGTGCTGTGTGTATTTACTTTTGAACAAATACCCATGAGAATAGCATAAATCCATCTTATTTTGCCTCAGCTATGGCTTAACTTGGTTGAAAAGCAGCCTAGGAGAAAGACAACTTTGGATGTGTGGCTACCTAATTTATACTGTAAAAAAACCTACTTGGTACAGAAACCTCAACAGCAACACCTAATCTAGTGAGGCTGTGTGTTCATTTTCCAGAAAGGATCCTAATGGTATAAAGTAAGAAACAAAGAAAGGGAATTTATTTTTAAACGAGACTACCTGTGACCCATTGGGCTACTGACAGTTCATATTATAAAACTCTGTAGTGGATTTTAATGTTCTATTGAAATGAAAGCTAATTTTATAATGATTCAGTTAAATATTTCAATTCAGTTGTGTTATCATTGGTCTGATTTACAAATTCATGTTTTAACATTTTACTGATTGTTTACAGCATTTAATAGGAATAAAACTTCCGCGATAAACTTGAACTTTAAATCAGATTAACTTAAAAATATTTTTAAATCATATTTACTTGAAAATATTTTTTAATATGCCAAAAAAATTTTTAAATCATATTTACTTGAAAATATTTTTAATATGCCAAAAATTTTTTAAATCATATTTACTTGAAAATATTTTTAATATGCCAAAAATATTTTTAAATCATATTTACTTGAAAATATTTTTTAATATGCCAAAAAATATTTTTAAATCATATTTACTTGAAAATATTTTTTAATATGCCAAAAAATATTTTTAAATCATATTTACTTGAAAATATTTTTTAATATGCCAAAAAATATTTTTAAATCATATTTACTTGAAAATATTTTTTAAATATGCCAAAAAATATTTTTTTAAATATTTAAAATAGTTTTTTGTTTAAACAAAGCTGAAATATAAATAATTACACTACAAACAACTGGATGAAACAGAAAAGCACAATCTCTTTGTGTCTGTCTTTCACTTAAAAATATTTTAATTAAAAGAATTTGTCTGTTTGAAGAAAGTTAAAATATAAATACTTACTGTATAAACAAACTATAAATCATTATGGACGCATCACACAAGCACGCACACAATCACAGACTTTTAGTATTATATAGTTTGTAATATTTACTAAACTTAAAAAGTGAAAGTTCAAAAGCCAGATAAATCAGGCAGGGTTTGTAAAATTGCCACAAGCTAATCTTCTTCCGACTTGAAGTCTATATTCAAGCATGAAACAGACCATCACTAGTTGGTGTTAACCTCAATGCCAACTTTTATATATAATAGCCAGCCACTCATATTCAAGGATACCCGTCTTACTAGGGTGGCTAGCCAATCCCCATTGCAGACCCTTGCTCAGGCGCATTTTTTTAATCAACACTCAGAGACAACACATGTGGTTTATACTGAAAATATGCTGAGCAGACCTTACTTACACTCTCTGGAGGAGAGCATGTTATCTAGTGTGATCAACAATTTGAACAAGATCAGCACGCTTAAGCCCTCAGCCACAATGACTTGTGGCTTCATGCTAGCACAGCTATTGACGGACCCCAAGTGTTCCATCTTCCCAAGGCTTGGATCAACCCGTGGCATGGTTTTCTGGCATTTTGCAAAGTTGCTGCACGCTGGGATCGACCTTGATCCAGTCTGATAACATTTCTGAGAAATTGACCATGGTGAGATTCGAACCCAGGTCTCATGGTCAGAAAGCAAATGTTCTAACCATTGTATATATATATATATATATATATATATATATATATATATATATATATATATATATTACCAGGTTCTAAATTTAAATCTTGTGATGTTTGTAACCAAACTCTGGTGTCATACAATACTAAAATTTGGTAATTAGAATTAGCATTTGGTTCTTTAAAATAGAGTATAAATATGAGATTTGTTAATAAGTTTTATAGATTTATAAATTATGTGGCTCTGATGAGCATACTTAGTGAGGCAAAACTCATAACTTGGTAAATCAGATAAGTCAATTGAATTTCAGTCTGTTTCATGGTTGAACACAATCTTCAGGCCTGAAAATTGTGTTCAAGCATGAAACAGACTGTCGCCACTTAGTTTTGCCCTCAGTGACAACTTTCATATTTACATACACTCTGTCTATGAAACTGAGCACTTTTAAGACTATAAAAAGAATATATAGTAATCAGCAAACAATACAACCCAAATTATTAGCTACATATTCAAGATGTTAAAATCAAGCATTAATTATATGGATTATGTAGTAATTGATGATTTGACACAGAATGCTGAGAATAACATGGACTGAAAATGTGAGCAATGAGGATGTTTTAAGGAGATGGGAACTGAAAGAACACATACCTTCAAACCTAAATTTTTCAAGTTCAAGTTTCTGGCACAGATAAGGAGGAAAGAGGGATAACACTCACATGACATAATAAGTAATCTACCCAATCCATTTATGTAAATAGATAGCAAAACAAGAACAATGAAAGATGATAATAAGTCAAAAGTTATGGAAAGCATTAATGTTTAGAACAGTATTTTTTTTAACTGACTAGACTGGTTAATGTTCAAGAATTGAAGAATAGGATTTTTCATTATGTTGATCTCCATGTCAATAGTGAAGAGAAAAAAAGTCACTGGACATTTTGAAGGCAAATGGGAAAAAGGTAACAGCAAAAAACCTACCTAATGCATAATGTAATATCAATCCTTCTATAAGGCAAATGATGAGGGGGACTTCAAGTATGGATGGTGTATACAAACAATGTGTAAACAAAAATGGCAACAAAAAGAGTCAGAAAATGACCATCAATATTTTAAGATGTATAATGACGAAAGAGGACTTGGAGATTTTAACACTCATAAGACATATTCAAAGGAAGAGGGGCAGATGGAAACATTGAAAAACCTAACTTGTGTAGATGGATGCCAAGACAGGGACAAGAGGTGATGTTAGGTAGAGAAATATTGCTTAAAGATACAATGGATAGGGAGTTGTGGATACCCACCGCCATTCATATGGCAGGACAGAAAGAAAAAGGGAAATTATTTCATTTTATACTTTATCACATAACATATGACAATATTGAGATTTTAACTTTATGCTACAAAGAATTGGAAGCTGTGGAGATCCATGATCTCGTGAAAGGATACAGAACATAAATGAAGACAAATGGAAAACATTGAATTTTATATTTGTCTCAGAACATTGAGTTACTTTTCATTCAAGACTACACAGAAATGGGTAATTGGTGCAACTTTATGCTACAAAGGATAAGAAATTGTGGAGAGCCATGATCTCCCATGTCCTGAAGTAATACAGAACATAAAAGAAGAGTAATGTTAATTATTGCACTTTACGCTTTGTCTACTAATTTTGATTTCATTTTTATTCTGGGATACACAACAAATTGGTAATTGATATAATTTCATGCTACAAAGGAAAGGAAATTGTGGAGAGCCATGCTCTCCCACATCCTGAAGTGATATAGAACATAAAAGTAGAAGAATGGAAATTATTGCATT
Organism: Acanthosepion pharaonis; assembly: GCA_903632075.3. Taxonomy (NCBI): domain Eukaryota; kingdom Metazoa; phylum Mollusca; class Cephalopoda; order Sepiida; family Sepiidae; genus Acanthosepion; species Acanthosepion pharaonis. Next base: position 1,924,497 of record CAHIKZ030005447.1, read on the forward strand.
TTATACTTCATCTCATAACATTAGTTTTCATTCTGGGCTACACAAGAATGGGTAATTGGTATAAGTTCATGGCCACAATTTTCTGGTTGCTAAGGGATCTTGAATCACTGTCTGATTTTTCCCCTTGTCAGTTAGTTGAAATCTTACATTGAAATCATTCCTTACATTTTTTGCTATTATTAACTGACAAATTATCCTATTTGGCAGTTAGTAATGTGTTTTACGGTGCAATTTAGGATCCTTGTTCATGGCATTTCATTCTGAATCTAAACTATTTCCATTTTTGACCTTTCATCCTAATCTGACAGTAATGGATATAGTATGATATTTGAATAGCATTTTTGAAGAAAGCAAAAAGTACACCACACATGGTGGTAAATGGGCTTCATCAGACTTTATGGGATCAGCCATAACACTTACCATTCTATGGAAGCAAACTTATGAGAGTTATACTAGATGTTAAATACTTCATGACATCATTCAGTTGCAAGTTCATGGCATTTATAATTAATTAGCAAAATAATTTTAGTTTCTGATGACAGTAAAGAAAATTTGGAATGAGTTAAATGAGTTTTTGTGAGAACATTCTCATATCAGTATTAACGCCACAGTTTTATTAAAAAATCTAGATGACCAGAACTTAGTACCTGACCTAGCACTTACAGACCAATGGAGGTGTAGGGATATAAAATATGATTATATCCTTTTGGTTGAGATAAGTCATATAGGTTATGTGATGGACCACTTGGTAATGTCACTCTATACAGTGATGAAAGTGGCAGTCAATTTCAGTTTGTTTACAGTCGCCAAACCTAGTGGTTGCTAAATCTGCCTCTCTGCAGGTTACAAGTCTACGGTGGCATTTCTCTTTGGGAATATATCTTTCCCAAACACAGAAAGAAATTCCAGCTTGCAGTCCTCAATTTGGGAAAACCCACGACTCACCATTTTCCCTTCATGGAATATGTCCTCACCTTGGATAGAGTAGATGAATCCTTCCAATTTGAATTATTTGGAGTCTTAAAAATGACTACTTCAAACACAGGTGTATCTCCATATTATATGTAAGACCTTTCCTTTTTTTTACTCCTTACACTCTGCTCACTGTGTTAGATATATGTTATATATAATTTTTGTCATGTGGGATACATGTAGATATGTATATATACAGTTTTGTGTATGTCTTATTAGTATAAAAGTTTCTCTGAGAATAAAGCATATTTGTCATTACTTTTCCTTTCAGCCATTACTTTCCATCAATGACAGTGTTCAAAAACATTTATGCAGTCTTGTAGGTGATGATTTATTCTTCACCCTGCAGCCCCTCTACTGTCGAAATAGCTTAACACAACCTCCACTTCTACTCTAACAGCTTTTTTTCTCGCACCTCCCACCTGTGGAACCTCCTTCCAATTTCTTGCTTCAAAGGTTTAGATGCAATGTCAATCACTATTTTCTCACTTCTTGGATCCCATTCATCTTCTGTCCTTTCCTTAATCCACCTTATTGGTAGTTTTCTCTTTCTCTTTAACTTTGGCTCCCTGTAATCCCCACCCCACATTCTAATGGTATTACTGCTTTGCTTGGTTTGAAATAATTAAAAAAAAAAGTTTGATTAAACTGACAGGTAGAGTTGAGTTGGTGGATATATCAACTCTTGTTAAATTATTTTATAATCAAAATAATCAATCCTGACCATGCACAATCTCACCGATGCAATATGGATTCCCTCCATCTTTTCTACCAATATTTTCAAGGCAACTGTTCTGACAAGCTTTTTTCCCCAGTGCCCCAAATACATGAATTTAAGGTTGTTACTAGATTGGCATCTAGGTCTCAGATTTTTACTGTTGAAATACCTAGATGCAACCGCTGCTTCTGCTGAAACTGATTTTTTCTTGCACTTCCCACCTGTGGAACTCCCTTCAGATTTCTTGCTTCCCTGATAACTACAATCTTAAAAAATCTAAATGCAATTTCAATTCTGTGTTCTTGGACTCTGTTATTTTTTTTTTTGGTCTTTTCATCAATTCGCTCAACTCTCAGCCTTCTCATTATTTTACTCCCTGTAACCCCCTGCACGCTAGTGGCATTCCCACATTCTTAGGGTGAAATGATTAAAAAAATATGAAAGTGGATCTTTTTTATTTAGAATTTATAACAAAAAATAAAAACTATTTAATTTTATTAGATTATTTATTCATAGGAATATTTCATATTTAACAATTTATACACTATGTAAAGCAACAATTTATTACTTACGATATTATAATTTTTTTATTCATAAATGTATAAAACACAGTCTATATATTCTAGTTGCAAGTCAATCACTACTCAACTGCCCTTTCCATAACAATTGTTTAAATGAGCTACATTCCTTATTTAAATCAATCCATGGCATTGACATCTAGGACTGCCATTCAGCTCACACAGTGTCAAATCATCTACATTCCCTTCATATTCCTTTGGTAAGGATAAAGTTCCACTCAGAAATCTTCTTTTCAACAACTGTTACTTTATGAAATAGACTCCAGATAGAATTCTTCCCCAATCATTAAGATCTTAACAACTTATGGGTCAATTGTTATTAATCCTTCATAGCACTATAATATGCACGCATTACTTTTTCCATTTACGACCTTACAACAAATTAATTCAGTTACCCTGTATCTTGAGTGACTTTTATTAGGTGAACAATAGTATTAAAGAAACATACATTCACATATAAAGATAAAGAAGCCTTGTCTTCTCTATAGTCTTTTTTTGACAGATTCAAAACCACATGCTTATTACAATTCTATCACTATTTCCATGGCAAATGTTCATATGATCTCCATTCTTTAGTTCCACCAGTTCAGGCATTTACTGCTAAACCTCTCTCTATTGCTATTTCCATGGCAAATGTTCAGATGATCTCCATTCTTTAGTTCCACCAGTTCAGACCTTTACTGCTAAACCTCTGTCTACTCTATTACTATTTCCATTGCAAATGTTCAGATGAGCTCCTTTCTTTAATTCTACCAATTCAGACCTTCACAGCTAGGACTGGATTTAAATTACTCTAATTTTCTCTGTATTCAATTTGGAATGATTAAGTTCCTCTCAGAATGCATTACCCTGAGAACTACTATTTTGTGGACAAACATTTTCCATGGATGCTTACCTGAACAATACAATCTTAACTTCATCAAGTCCAGGGTCAATTGCTATCTGTCCCCCTTATAATCATAATGTTGACTTCCTTCCACCTCTTGCACCACCTTCTACCTTGAATAGCTCTTGAGAATTATATTTGATGAGCTTTAGCATAAAAAATTTTAAACAATGAGTAAATATCTTAAGTTTAACATAAGAAAATTCTTTTGATCTCAAGGAAGATTTCACAATCAAACCTATCAGAAAGATTACATCCTTTTTTAACGTGGTTCTACAGAAGGATACTGAAAATACCATGGACCGAACTTGGGAGCAACTACAAAGTTTTACAGAAAATGGAAGCAAAAAAGTCACATACTTCATATTAGAAAGAGATAGTTGAAATTCCTAGGGTACATCATGAGGAAAGAGAGCTTGGAAAATTTGACACTCACAGGACTGATTAAAAGCAAGTAGAATGTTTAGGAGTTAGCAAAAAGACAAAGTTTATTAAGAGCTGCAAAGAAAAGGAAATTGTGGAGAGTCATGATCACCAATGCTTGAAGGGGTATGGCACATAGAAGAATAATAACAACAATTTATCAGTGTCATTACAAGCAAATCATCATAGGTTTTCTTTCTTATATCCTTTAAAGATGTGGCCAATGAATGAACTCTGATAAAAGAATTTCTGTTTCTTGCTTTTACTTATCCTTTTGCTGATTTTTGAATGTCTTCTTATTCTAAGAAATTAAGAAAATGTGAAAGCAATTTTACCAAGGAGAGAATGATCAGATTTTGTTATTGAAAGCAGCTGAAGCAATCAGACACCCTGATTTGTATCATTTGATTAAACGCAGCTTTTTTTAATCAGCAGTAAGACAGGTTCAGATATTAAAATTATCTTGTATACCGACCAATAAAAAAAGTTAAATGTAGGGAAGTTCAAAGAAATAAAACATTCCTTCTTATCCTATGCGCTCTCTTCCATTAGGATGTGGGTGATCATCGTTCTCCAGAAATTCCAGTCCTTTGTAGCTCTATAGTAAAATTTGTCTTTTTCTATATGTCCTAATCCCTGTTTTGCTAACAACTTGCACAAGCTTGTTAGTTCATTTACGCATTTTTTTTCTCTATCCCTCATAACTTTATTATGTCCTGTGAGTATCAAGTTTTCAAATCCTTCTTTCCTCGGAAATATCAACTATCTCTTCTTGATGCTATGCATAAATGTCTTTCTTTGTTTCTAATTTCTTTAAAAGCTCCTTTTTGCTCAAATATTAAATCATGGTATTCGCAGTATGTTCTCGTAAACTGCATCTCTATTCCCTCAAGTAACTTCTTCAGCTTACTTATTATAAAACCAAGGTTGTGTGTGTGTGTCTGTATGTTTATATATTGCATCGGATTTCCTACATTTTTCAACTGATTTCAACAAAACTCCACAGGACAACGTAAAATTACCTTGCGGTGGTTCTGACAGTGCCAAAAATTGGAAAAACACAATTGTTTTTGCACAAAATCAATTTGAAAACACGATTAAGAGGCATCACGAAAATGAAAGGGGGACAACTCATATCGAGTTATACTTATTATAAAACCCAGGTTGTTTGTGTGTGTGTGTCTGTGTTCGTTTATATATGGGATCGAATTTCTTACATTTTTCAACCGATTTCAACAAAACTTCACTATTTTTTTTTGACAGGTAGTGTTTCTTATTGTCTTGCACACTTTTTTCTTTATTTTTACATTCAGAATGCTTTAAAAATTCCATTTACAAGACAATTGTTTATAATAATATTCTATTCAATCGGTAGACTCATAATGATTGAAAACAATGTTTTTCTTTGAGTTTGGGTTTGACCAATTCGTAAAAACAAAACAAAAAAAACAAAACAAAAAAAAACTAATTAAGACATGCGTGTCTGTCAACCTTAAACAATAATCTTTATCAATTTTATTTTTCAGTCTTTATGATGATCGATACTTGATCTATCTCTTACTGTTACATCCTCAGGCAACACCGGGCTTTACTGCTAGTCAGTGATAAAATGGTCAAGCATTCACTGCCATAGAGAAGAACTAATACTATGTAAAAGTTCAGTACCCTTTTCTTTGTTTCTAATGACATTTTCTTCTTTCTTCATACTTTGCTTAGCTTTTGGTAGACCACTTTTCTAATACCAATGGGCATTTGGATTTTGGTATCAAATTTTCTGTTAAAACTCTTCCTGCATATTTAAATTTTTGTACTTGCTTAATTTTTGTATCTCCTGTTTGTAATCCACATTTTGTGCAGTTTCTTTGATTGAAAATCATGCATTCGATTTTCTCAGAGTTGATGTTTAGTCTCTTCTCCTCGTTTTCCATCACTATCTTCTGTAAGAGTTCTTGTAGTTTCCTTTTTTCTGTCTGCTATCAATACTGTGTCATCTGCATAAGTAATGTTTTTAATGTTTCAACCAATAAAATCCCATCACAAGGTTTATTTGCTAAACAATAATTACTAGGGCAAATACTGCCAAAATACTTGGTGTCATAGTTGTAAAGCTACCATGCATTATTTTTGAACCATAGAAAATAGCAATAATAAGCACTCGTTACCCTTCACCACCCCTGCAAATTTGAAAAAAAAGATTTTCATGAATCAATGTGAAATTATTTTCTAACTAATGAAAACATTGTATTCAAAATGTTCTCACATTAAATTTTGAATCTCCCTTAAAGATACAAAAATAGAAGCATAATGCTTGCTGGGGTTCAAATCAATTTCAGAGGCCTGTTTGATCTACATGTGCATAAATGCACACACACACACACACACACACACACACACACACACACACACACAATGGGAGACAACAGTCATCAGCTGCCAACTAAGGCTTTGTCCATGCACTGACAGCAACAGTAGGCTTACTGTCATAAAGTAAGCATGTTCAAATATTTCACACTGCACTATGAACACTTAATTACTTTATAAAACTTAATTTCTTTATGAAAGGAAAATTGAACTTTTTATTGTTATTGTATATATCTGAAAACTGACATTCTATTTTTACCTTTTCTTTACCTTTTTATATTTCATTTAAAATATGTATTGTTGTTTTTAAATGTCTGGCATCTTGACACTCAGATATAAACAAAAACCTGGGGAAATGGATCCCAACTGAACCACAGTTTAAATTGTTGGATGATATGCATGATATATTTAAACACACTCGAGTAATAATCTTCCACTGTATACAAAAGAATTGTCTTTGTATGTGTCATGTTTCATATAGTGTCTCTGGATAAAATTTTGAACTGATCCATTCTTTCCTATTTAATCATGAAATGAAGTAATCCTGAAAGGCTACATTTCCAGATCCTTTTATACTAATGCAGGGGTCTCCCAGGGCCTCATCCTTGGTCCTTTTTTTTTTTTTTCATTCCCGATTGCATCAGCTCTCAACTTGGTAAATACGCCATTTAATAAGTAAGTCTGATTAGTTTGATAAGTTCAAAATGGCAGCTGATATCTAAAACAACCTTTAGTCTGTTGTTAACTGGGGCAAAGGATGGCTTTTTAATTTTAACATTTCCCAAAGTAATCTTTTCTCTGTTAATCCTCAGAGAGAACCCATTCTGCCTTTCATTCAGCATTGTTTTAGAAGAGGAAAGGGCAGAGTTTCTAAAGGATGGAACAATGTTTTAACAGATGACAGAAAGTGTAGCACTGAAATTCAAAGGCACATTGTGATAGCAAAATATCCCTTGCAAATGTTAAGTAAGTACTGAGAAACAAAAATATCATTAGAAGCATAGAAAAGAGTACTGAACTGTTATCTAGTATTACCCATCTTCTATGGCAGTGAATGCTCAGCAATTGCCTCACAGATAAAGAAGAGACTTGAAGCAACAGAAATATGGTTCTACAGAATGATGATGAGAATACCATATACTGAATATGTGGGCAACAACAAATTTCTAGAAACAATTGCAACAAAAAGGACACTGTTACTTAAAATCAGGAAGGGACAGTTGAAATTTCTGGGTCACATACTGAGAAAAGAGGGGTTGAAAATATGATTACTAACAGGACAGATTGAAAGTAAGAGGGAAAGAGAAAAACAATGCACAACCTACCGGGACAGCTTGAGTGAATGGATGCTAGAGTAGGGTTTGGGAGAGATGGTAAAAAGTTAAAAGTTTTTAAGAGCTCCAAATGACAGGAAATTGTGGAGAGACATGATTTCCAACGACCTGAAGAGACATGACACATAGAAGACTATCACCCTGATGAGTAGATACCATCTGTGATACTTGGATAAGAAAGATAAGTTTTGAACATTTTATTTTAATTTGTTTACTAATAAATTTTTAAAGACAAATTTATTTAAATGTTAATTTACACAACAATAAGGAGCAAGTTCTTCAAAGTATAGGGTTTTAGACTGAGCTGAATTTTAACAAAACCATAAGACTCATTAGTACAATGAGTATATGGAAATGTAGAAAAGAAAAATGTCCTGCTAAAGTGTATAATCAATGGAAAGATCACTTCGGAAGCAGACACTAAGTCTATTTGACCGAAAGTAAATTCAAACAGGCACCAAAAAGTCATGAGCCAAAACTTATTAGTAAATCACTACAGACCATTCATTCAAGATAACAAAGAAGCAAAGTGCCTATAAATTTAAGTCACCATTAAACAAAATTGGCTGGCTTCACCAAAATTCTCCCTGGTATAAATTCTCTCAACCTCGTTTGACTGCCAATGTGTCATGATTTTTCTCTATAGCATTTTAAGATTGCACAAATCATCCAACAAAGCCATATCTTCAGTTGACAGTAAAAGAACATTGTTGTTTTGTTAAAGAGGTTTACAACTAATTCTTTACTATAGACATTTGAATAAAAACTCAACAGTAGTCAATGCATCAATTCAGTTGGCCCACTGGTGGAGTCGATTCAAAAGTGACACTCCCACTCTTCAATGACATTCATGTCCAAAAGAGAAATGGAACACTGAGGAAAGCATCAATCAACTAACTGATAATTCCTTTCTAAAATATGCACCACTGAAAAAATCTGGAAAAAAGAATCTGTGCCATTTTTAACAACTGAATTCTTAAAAGAAAGAACCCATTTTTATATTTTACTTTTCCATGAATGTTTGAATGATTAGTGGCAGTGTGGTCGAAAGGTTAGAATGTTAACACTCTGATCATGGAAGCTTTGGGTCAAATTTCACCATGGTCGATTAGACAAGAAATTCTTCTTTATAATATCAGACTAGGTAGACAATCCTATCATGAAGTACAATTAGGATTTGCCTTAAGGACGCAATGTGGAATAATGGATAGTGGCTCAGATTAAAGAATCAAAGAGTCGAGTTTGAATTCCACTCAAATCCATTACATTCATTTACATATGCTGATACTCTTGGAAAAGGTATTAATCCTCCTCTCCCCCACACAGCTATGGGTAAGTAGCAGAGCAGACCAGATTCTATAGTCTTGGATGGCAACTGGTCGACCACACAAAGAAATGGCAACCTGCTGCTGGAAAAAACCTGCCTCATCAGTCATGAATTGAAAGATACATGGTCACCTAAGCGTGTATCATGTATAGCACATAACTGAGTTAAAACTCTACTTCAGCTTGATCCAAGCTTTGTGAGTGAAGCTGGGGAGATAAAACTTTGTGAAAGCCTCTGATAGTTGTGCTAGCACAAAGTCATAAGTCATCATGACTGAGAATTTAAGCATACTGTCCTTGATCAAATTATTGCTCACACCAGATTAAGTGCTCTTGTTCCTAGAAACTGTAACAGAGGTGTTCAGAATAATTGCAATAAAAACTACACTTTGACTCAATAGTTGTTGAGGAAACACTAATATACTTGAGCAGGGATCTGTATTAGGTATTAGTTAGTCACCCTACCAAGCAGACATATTTGGAAATAATTAAGCAGTGCTCTTGCATGTATGAATTGGAATTTTTTATATCATTCTAATCAAAGAAATTATGAATTTCCTATTTTTTTTATCCTAATGCACTTATTTATAAGTGAGGTAGTTAAAACTGTTTTGTTTGTAAGGGCAACCCATCTAGAAAAGGAAAATTCTTTTCAAGGCTTCATTGTCTTGACTTCTACAAAGTTTCGAAATTTGAGTTGTCATTCTTTTATATTGGTTGGTATCCAGTGTTAGAGCACATAGTCAGCCCTACTATTTAACACATAGATAGTGGGAGAAGATATAAATACATGCCTTTGCCAAGGGCATTTCTGCAAATGTGATCATAACAGACTAGGCGATAATTTGAACTTGGTTCATCCAATTCTATTTATTTTGTTAATAAACATTGCGCTATATACACATGCCTTAGTGGAGAAAACTTTTCTTTAACACTGCATGTGCATATGTTTTTTTTTTACCTGGGTATCATGGTATAAGACTCTGTTTCAATTTGCCCTAAACCAATGCCAAATATTAGGCTGGTGTATAAACTAGTGCAATACTGCCAAATCAAAAAGAATTACAAACTTGAGAATGCCACAAAGCCAGAAGAGCAGATCAGCAACCGAGAACAGATGAGACAGAAGCAATTAGGGATCATTCTTTCAACCTCTGACTGGTTTGTTACATGCAATTAAAGGAAAAATTAAACATGGACATTCAAATTTGAGCTCATATGTTAGTGAGCACTCTGCCATGGGAAAAGAAGATGTATGAAATGGCATTTCCTTCATATTTTATTAGTCCAGCAGTTGTTGTTTATCTCACATACCAAGAGCTACTTAGCTCTTATTACTTGGGTATTTTCATAGTCTATGCGTTAGATTTGCTAATTAGGCAGTCATTTAGATATCAATACAAGAAGTGAATGATGATGTATACTGATAATGATATTAATTTGAAGATTTTTTGATGATTAGACAAGAACTTTATTTTATACTCTAAGCATTATGCATACTGAATGGAATGGTGTCTGGCACTCACTTGCATCTGAGTGCAAAGAAATAATGCTTTGATTCTATAGTTACCAATGACACACATTCATAGAATATTTTCTGATTCAATCTCCATTCACAAAAACAAAAGCCTGGAGCAAAATTTACTCATTTGAGAAAGCAAAATATTATTTTCTATGAATTTTTGCAATGAAAACTGATACATAGGTACATGAAATATCTATAACATAGGTACATGAAATGTCTATAACCTAATGAAGAAAACACCATTTATTTTGCACATCAAATATATATTTTTCAAGATAATACCTTTCTTTTTAACTTATTAATGCATACTTTACCATTATTGAAAGGTTGGGAATTAATTAAAGGTAAAAGTCTATAATTAATTTTGGAAACCCCACTTGCATGGAGTATTGCTGCCATATATGGTCTGGAGCCCCTTCTGTTTGCCTCAGGGTTCTTGATAAGATCCAGAGGCGGATATGCAATATAATTGGCCCTGCTCTGACATCTCGTCTACAGTCACTTTCTCACAGACGCGTCCTCACCTCTCTCTGTCTGTTTTACAAATACTTTCATGGCAATTGCTCTGAGGAGCTGCATTCGCTGGTTCCCGGACTTCATGAGTTCAAGCACTGTACGAGGCTGGCATCCCGCTCTCACCCCTTCACTGTCGAAACTCCTAAATGTAGCTGTCTCTTCTACTCCAATAGCTTATTGTCCCGCACCTCTCACCTGTGGAACTCCCTTCCCTATTCCAGTTTCCCTGAGAGCTATAATCTCCAACTATTCAAATGTAATATCAATCGACATCTCCAGTTGCCTTGATCTATCCACTACTCTTCTCCTCATCCTTTCTTCTATCACTCCTATCTGATCTTGCTCCAAATTTTCTGTAACCCCTTGCATCCTAGTGGCTTCCCGCCTTGTTTGGGGTGAAATGCTTAAAAAAAAAAAAAAATTAATACCAGATTTTTATTTTAATATTTATAACTAATTGTTTTTAATAATTTCACCCCAAGCAAGGTGAGAAAAAGAACACAATTCATTTAGAATTTTTGTCAGACTATAGAATTTAAATGCTATATATTTTTTTCTGCTAAAAATCAGAACTGTTTGACAAAATAATGATTACTAGGACAAAAACTGCCAAAATAAAGGGCAGACATAGTAGTAGATGTACCACATGTTATATTTGGACCATTTAAAAAATAATGCTCTTCATCATTCATACAAATTTGAGAAAAAATTGAGTGTGATATTATTTTCTAACCAATTCACAAAAGTTTGTACCTCTATGTGAAATTAGATTTTGGATCCCCTTTAGAGATATAAAAATAGAAGCATTCTACTTCTCAGGGTTCAAAACAATTTTGGAGGCAAGTTTAATCTACACATGCATACACCTGGAGCAAAAGGTGTTTATACTTATGATCTTCCTTAGTGAAAATCACCAATGGTTTGAAATGCTTACAATGTTACCTTCAATGAAATATTACAAATCCCAAGAAACAGCGTATGTAATCATTTTTTATGTATGTCACTATGCATGAGAGTGTGTGAGTGAACAAGTGGGAATGAAAAGAAACAAACATTTTAATAAACGTTATTTTCCTCAAGTAATTAGGCATGCCATTAAGAATGTCAATTGGTCCATGTTTGGCCAATAGACTGCAGTTTGCTTATGGCTGCCATAAAAGCAGAACAAGAGCCTGAAAACACAAGTCATATTCTTAAATAGTCCCATCAGATCAATGTTTTCTTATAGATGCATACATGGGAACAAACCCATTCAGAAATATCTAAACTGTCACATGTATACAATTGTTTTCTAAGACTAAAGGTTAAAAATGGCTTTTTTTCTGTTTTTTTTTTTGTTTTTTGTTTTTTTACAAGCATTTCACCCCAAGCAAGGCTGGAAGCCACTAGCATGCAAGGGGTTACATAGGATATGGAGTGAGAGCAGTTAAGAGTGATAGAGGAAAGGATGAAGAGAAGGATAATGGATAGATCAAGGCAACTGGAGATGTCTATTGACATTACATTTAAATAGTTGAAGATTATAGCTCTCAGGGAAACAGGAAAAGAGAAGGGAGTTCCACAGGCGATGGTGTGAGATATGAAGCTAGTGAAGTAAAAGAGATGGCTACATTTAACAGTTTCAACAGTGAAATGGTGAGAGCGGGATGCCAGCCTCATAGGACGTTTGAATTCATGAAGCCTGGTAACCAGTGAGAGCAGCTCATCAGAGCAATTACTATGAAAGTATTTGTAAAAAAGACAGAGAGAGGTGACAGCACGTCTGTGGGAGAGCAACTGCAGATGAGATGCCAGATCAGGGTCACTTGTATTGCATATCAGTCTTTGGAACTTATCAAGAACCCTGAAGCAAACAGAAGGGGTTCCAAACTATATATGGCAGCAATACTTCATGCAAGGGCGAATGGTTGATTTGTAGATTTGAAGGATTGATTCCAGGGAGAAAAATTTCATGGCGCGGCACAGGGAGCCAACTTTCCTTGTGGTAGAGGAGTGAGTGAAGCCGATGGATCTTGGCAAAGACTATACTTCTTTGAAACTTGTGAACTTACACTACAGAACAAGAAACAAAGAGCTGTACTAAATAGCAGATCACTTGAAGACTTTCACCTGCAACAACAGTTAAAATATACTACATGTGATGCAAAGAGACAATAATTTGACATTCAACTTTATGTTAAAAATAAAAGGTCAAGAAGGATGCTCCCATCAGTACTAGAAAGATTGATAACTGCTACTGACAAAAACCTATTTTGCTAAAAAAATGTTTTAAGAAAAAGATTTTATAAATTTCAACCAAAAGTAGTACTGACTGCTCAGTCAATGAATGCTGAATGTTTCCTCATAAGGAAACAGCTAATATTACCATTACTCCTTCATTTGTTTGTATTTCATATCTAAAAAGATATAAGATGTAGTTATTCCCTGAAATATCTAATCAATCACCCTATTTCTTGTATAAGAAGTTAAGGCCTGCTGTATATCAATTTCATCTACAAAATTCATTACCATAGAGTATAATTTTATATCAAATGCTCACTTCTAGTGAATTTGATTCTATAATAATATCTATAATTTAATAATTATAATTCCTTTGTCAAATAGTTTTCCCTCTTTATGATTTGTTTTATTCTAGAAAATTTGTTTCTTCATCTCTTTTATTATTGAGTGATAGAGTAGAATACCAAAACGTTAACACCCAGGTTGAAATATACCCAACATTATACCAAATTTGAGGAGAATATATAAGGTAAATGTATAATAGCCAAATATAATAACAGGTTTCATCATAGAAGTATATAATTTTGCAGCAAGGGCACTAACATTTCTTAAGTATCTAGACGTAATACCAACTTGTATTCACTGTCTTATCCTTCAAACTTTAAAAAAAATGTTACCAACATCTCAACACCAGAAAATGATTGTTCCCCACTCCTTTGACTCAGGAACACAGATATACAATGCATTAGCCCAAAACAGACATGGCAAATTAGTTAAGATTAGTCAAGTGACAAGTAAACCCATTTATGGAAAACGGGTGTGGCATGATCCATTTAACCCCAATAATGGATTAGTCCCGACTTTATATAATCAGGCAAACTCTGCTGTTATGCTGATTTAGTAAAAGCTTATTGTTGTCTTGCTCATCTTTGTGACCATTTGAAATTTCCTTTCACATGGGACATTGGTCATTCCTGCTACTGTCTTCTTTGGCATTTTTTTTCATTTTTGTTTGCATATTCCTTTTTATTGGAACTTTGGAATTCGCATCTTTTTAAATTTGACTTTATTTTTATTAATTTGACTCAATTTTGGCTTGTAGTGGCAATTTTTTCAATATTTTCTTTTCAGTTTCTTTTCTTTTTTTCAGTTTTTTAACCCCGTGCTAGTAATCTGTTTTTTTTTTTATTTTCTCTACTGTCACTGAGTGACACAATATTATTGTTTTAATTTTTTTTCTTGTTTTTCATTTACATTTTAGTTAAATGTATTCTATTTCTATCTTTTTATTCATTGAGCCTTTAATTTTTCTTATGCATTATTTAATTTTTTAGTGTATTTATAATTTATTTTCCTTTTGTCGACAAATTTAATGGACCTTTTTTCAGTGTCTACTGTTTATATTTTATTTTTGCTCATCATTTTACAGACTTTTATTTTAGTGTATTTTATTTTTAGTGTTTACATTTCCATCTTTTAATTTTTCATCACTTGCATCAGTGAAAATATTTTTCATGTCTAAATCTTTTTGCTTTGTTTTTGACAAACCTTCTACCTTCATTTTTTAGTGGTTATGTTTCTATCTTTCATTATTGGGCAAAGCTTTATTTTTTTCTTACCAAATATTTTCTGTTGTCTATTTTTCTCGCTCACTTGTTTTATTTTTTGTCTTATAACCATTTTCATATATATATATATATATATATATATATATATATATATATATATATATATATTGAACAATAAAAAATATTAAAAAATTAAAATCTTCAGACACACTAGGTTGTAGATTAATATTCTTTCATTTATTTTATTATTATTTCATTTAGATTCCTTGACTAGTTTCGGCCAAAATGTCCATCACCAGGAGAAGAAATATTTCTGCTTGCTGGTAAAATTGAACTACAGAAATGAATGTCTTGATGGAGAAAATGAACTTTTGTCTGTAGTTTTCATTTGTTTTTTCTTTGTTTTTTTATCTTTTTAACATGAATCTTTTAATATTCCTTGTATTGGTCAAACAGTCTCTTTTAAGTTGTTATTTGAGATAAAAGCTGGATGGATCTATGTTGATCTGAATTCCCTTGGTCAGTTTGACAGTTTTATTGGTCCTGGAGAGGGGATGTGTCTCTGTTAAGTGTTTGTGTGTGTGCTATTTGGTTCTTAGGTAGTGAGTGAGTATGATATGTGTAAGCATGTATATTGCTCTGGGTGTGTATTATCATTTGACTCATTAGGGAGTGAGTGAGTATGATGTGTGTAAGTGTGTGTGTATATATATATATATATATATATATATATATAACCATCTTTCTTTAATTGTAGTATTTTTTATTTACTTCCCCTCAGCTGGGAAAACCAATTCTGGGTGTTTTTGGTTTTTCAATTTCTTTCATTGTGTTAATTGAATCATTTCTATATTATCTTTTTCTTCCTTTTATGAAAGAATTTCATTTAATTTCTGTATCTTAAGTTTATATGAATTTTCTTTTCATTTATTTTTTAATACATAAAAAGAACAAAACACACACACACACACACACACACACACACACACACACACACACACACACACACTTACAAACATACACACAAACTTTGTCTGAAAAAGTTTTTGTGAAAAATAATCACCCATCTCAGAATGGCCGAAAAAATTGGTCGATCAAGAAAGACTTATTTTAGACCACCTCTAAGGACAAACCCATTAAAAAAGAAGAAAAATCTGTTAGCAAAAAATAGTAGTGACATGGAAGCTGAAAAAAAAACAGGAAAATGAAGAAGATAAAATTTCAAGTATGGAGGCCAAAAACGGTTAAAATACCAACAAAAAGAAAAGCACAAGTGAAAAGAATAATGGCAATACTGAACTTGGGGAATCACCCTTTCATTGGAAGTGCCCTCCTAAATATGTGATCAACATTACAGAATTTTTGGAGTGGTCCAAGGGTTATGCACAGCTTATAAAATAAAGTGTACTTTTGGAAGACCCCACCTCAAGAACTTACGGTTAAAAAAAGAATTGTGTCAATGTTTGTGGTGGACAAGCATATGTGCAAAATTTGTTGCTCGATAAAAGACACAATGGTGAAGCCATTGGAGTACCTGGTAGTTAAGGGATCAGGATTTTTCATGTGGGATATACTTCTACCTATGCTCAAAGACTGCATGAAGGCAGCCAACCATAATCTCATCACAAAAGACATCATCTTGAGAACCGAGTACAACAAGAGGCATATGAACATATAACAGTGTTCCAGGTTCCTCCTCAGTTTATCGGGAAGCAGCTGGCCATCTACCTATTTCATTATGGTCAAATACTAGGTGCCATCTGTGGTAACCTGAATGGGGGATAGTTTTCACACAGTGCTCAATCAGAAAGCCTTCCTCTCCATCCCCCAACTATCTCGATGTATCAGACCTGGAAATGCTGGTCATAGTGACTGACCATAATCCAACATGGAAGTGTGGAGAGACTGGTCACCTCTCCTCTTCCTGCCCAGTGAAGAAGACCTCTGTAATTCAGGCCCCTAGCAACGTAACTCCCCCTCTGGCTGTGTCTGTTATTTCTACTTCATCAGTGATGTTCCTGCTAATGGCCTGAATGAATGTGGTCAAACCTCCAGTTGGGTCTCATTCACCATCCACATTCTCCAAAAAGCTTATGTCCACTGCTTGTGTAGTTTTGGAGAAAAGAAAAGGGGGAATTTCTGGCAGTGTGGGACCTTCATTCCCTGAGGCTCCTGGTGCTAAAGGCACATACAGTTCCACTTCCTCTATCAGCATTTAGGGAAAAGCTCCACCTTCAAGTACATCATTTAAAGATCTCCAAATGATGTAAAATCTTGGGTTTGAAAAAATTAAGCATCTCAAAGTGAAATTGGATGCTCAAATATCCACAAAAATCACCATCCAAAAAGGGATTATGCCCCTCAGCCCTCTGTCCTCCACTTTTCACAAAACATTCCCTGGACCACTCACTTCTCGCTCTGCAACTATATCTCCCTCAGCTGAGATCCCAGTTCATTAAGAAACAAAACTCTTCCTACACTCAGTCCTTCCTTCCCAAAAACAAATAAGACATTTCTTTGCCTACCAAAAGGCAAAGAAGACCCTCTGTTGAGGGGAAAGAAAAAAGAAAAAAATATACAAAGTTCCATACAATTTGAGGGAGAAATTCTGCCATGTTTCCCCAACCCAAGCTTAGAGGACCAAAAATTATTGAAACTGGATCAAAGAACTAAAATATCTTTTATCAATTAAAAATATGAGGATCATGGTTTAGAAGATCCCATCAATTTCACAAAGCAGAAAGAATTCTTAGTCACCAGACTGGGGCCAGATGCACTGCAGATATGGGCTATGGTTGAGGAGGCCATTGACTCATTCAAAATCTCCCTACCACTTACAATTGTAGAAATCCAAGAAATCTACAAACTGAAACAATTTGTGCAAGTAGGGCCCCTGTTTTCCCTCAGCTGGATAAAGCAAGGGTCTATATCTCAACGCTTCACCAGGAGTGTGATCAAGTTGCTTTGGGGATGGGATAAGTAATTATTGGCTATTGATGATGTTAAACCCAGAGTTAAAGATTGTAGCTAAGATATATTTGGCTAGGTTTGAGAAGAACCCTCTGAGCCAGCAAAAGACTTTGTTCAGTGGGGCTGGAAGAATCGCCAAACTGCATTTACTGTGGTGTCGGTGGAGACCCTGGATCATGCCTTCAGAGTTGTGCAAGATTATTGAAGACATCGTGCTTTGCTTGCTGCATGGAAAGTTCTTTGTCCTCAAGGCCAATTCTGTTTATAGCAATATCATACCACCATTTACTAAGGCTGAGCACTATATTTTTTTTTTGGCTTACTAGGCAAGTCATGATATGGACAATACAACAAAAGGAATTCTATGGGGACAAGAAGTTTACCTCTTCTCAATTAATCTATTCTTTAGGCATCAGTTTAAAGTCAAGATTAGGACAGAATGGAAACAACACCCTTCATCAAAATTTGGCAAAAGGTGGGTGAGTCTAGTGCATCTGTGTTGAGTAAAAGGTACTCACTTAACATGGCAGTTAAGTATTAGGATATTGGAGATTATGGAGGGAAAATTAGCAACCCACACCAAAATAGGATAGTTTAGGCATGTTTCGCTTTTAGTTTTTTTCATCAAATTTAATATAGCTAGGGGATGTATGCTCAATGGCTCAATTTTATTTTTGCCCCCACTAGTTTAATTCCCCTATAAGCTGACCAGACATGTCAGTTCTCTGGTGGATGCAGGACACCTTTCATTTTTTGAGTGTGTTCTTAGTTTTGTTGCTGTGCTTGGATGTGTAAGTGCTTGAGTCAGTGTTTAGACAAATGATTGTTTAAATTTTTAAACTTCTGCATTAATTTTGTCGAGTTAACTGATGTTTCTGGCATATTTAAGGATTATAAGGGTTTTATTACTAACATTATTTTGTTTTGTTTCTTGTAAATAAATCTTGTTTTTCATTGTAAATATTTTTTAGGGTTATAAATTTTTAAAAGTTGCGATTTTATTCCCTAACAACAACAGACAAATTGTACATATGGCATTGTACATAGGGCATCATAAGAGACTCTGAGGTATTACAGTGGCTGTAATAATAAAGGTATATAAAAATGTGTTGTCTTGGTGCAAGGATTATTTTGGTATGTTTGGATCAGTGATTGTGGTTAGCTAAGTTTAAGTATGAGAAAGAAGAAAATCAGCATTTCCATCCCCCATTTTTGGCCATGTTCTGTATTGGTATATATTAGTCCAATAAATATAGTTAGTTAAAGCTTACTGCTAAGCTATTTCTTATTGTCTTGAAAAATTTTACTTCAAGGGTATTTAGTGTTTTCTTCTTTTCTTCTCAGCCTTTGAAGTTCCATTGTTGGATCTAGCCCTTCCTCAGATTCATGGAGAGGAATGGCCAAGGTTGAAAATAGTAAAAGGGATGGTCTAATTGAAAATAATTCATCAGCCACAAAGTTTGCATAAACACTTTTGAACTCTTTCAAGTCAGTAAATTGAGAATTTGGGTAACTCCTGCCCAGATACAGCAGCGATTCTCCATTTTCAGCTTCATCTGATTCTTGTCAAGCCAGAGCATGTCAGGATGAGTCATTTACTTTCTGGAGCAAGACAGTGTGCTGGAACCAATCGGCATAAGAATGACAGCAAAAATATCTCCTTCCCCAAACTTAAAGACAAAACATAGATGCATGATGGAATTTCTTCCTAAACAATAAAATAGGCCATTTCTCGGTCTCATCTGAATTATTTCTGTTCTTTCTTGTCTTGAAGTAAGAATGCAGCAATTATGTGTCTGTATCCTTTTTGTGTGTTAACACTATTCTTAGTTTATGAACTTTTCACCTCATTACTGCTGTTTTGTCTTGCATTTATTGTTTGCTTAGCATTATTATTTCATGTTCTTTTTTTTCTCTCTTGTTATTGTTTATTACAAACTTTGTCATTTCTGTTTGTTGGGCATTTCTGCTAATTGCATCGAAGCATGTCCAATTACTCTCAATATTGTAGAGACAATTTTCCCAGCTTATTTAGCAATGGATTGAATATATGCGTTCTGGAGTTACTTGAGACTCAATAGTTGTTTAAAGCACTTGCTTTAAACATTACATGATTAAAAATGTTTTATCCTGAATATGCTCTGTTGAGATGAGGATGTCTCTGATATACTTATGTATCTTTTATACTGTCAAATAGGGGAGTTGTATATCTTTTCCAAATCTAAAAAATGATAATGGTTGGTATCATTTATTTACTTATAATTAATACTAATTAATATTTGATGGAAATAATAACTATTCATATTACAAATTTTGCACGAGGCAGTATTTGCATATTTATTGTAAATTATAAAAAAGGATACAGAATTCAAATGATATTCCATTTTTCTCTTTTGCTGTTGAATGATTTCTAAATTTTTGTTCAAGCTAATGAGGCAAAAGTTTCTGGAAAGCAATTAAACATACTGATGCAACATGCACTTAACAAGCATATTGGCTAAAAGAAGAAAGATAAGGAAAGCTTTTAAAAAAAATTGAGTTATTAAAAATACATTTCTGCATGTCATAATGATAACTATTTTTTTTTTAATGAAATGAGGTCACTTTAATTAAATTAAGCGACTCACGTATACCCTAAAGACAAACCATCTCCCCTGGAGACATCTACCTGGTGTGCTCCCATAAAGCTACCTGAAGTGATGCCAAAGCTATGACTCATTTGCTGTGTAAGGTGTGACAAGCTTGATAATTAATTCAGTATATGAGCTGTACACGCAGATCAATACTCTATCTTCAAATCATCATTATGATTATCATTTTTGTTGGCAATTATTCTTGAACCACCTGGGATTTTCATTGAATGGAGATGTTGATTGATAGTTGTTGTGTTTTTTCTACAGGAGAGTAACTAAAAATGATTAGGAGATAATGATTTTATTTTTTAGCAAAAATTGTTAGTTCCAATTATATATATATAATATATAAGTATTATATATACATAATATATATATATATATATATATATATATATATATATATATATATATATATATATATATATATATATATATATATGCATGACCGAGTGGTTAGAGTGTTTGCTTTCTGACCATGAGACCTGGGTTCAAATCTCACCATGGTCAATTTGTCAGGAAGGAGACTTCTTGATGTTATTGAAATGGATCAAGGTCAATCCCAGCATGCGGGACCTTTTGAAAGTGCCTGAAAAACACATCACGTATTGACCCAAGCCTTGTGAGTGAAACTGGTTTGATGGAACCGTTTATAGCTGTGCAAGCATGAAGTCAGATGTCATAGTAGCCAAGTGTTTGAGTGTGCTGGCCTTGTTCAATTTGTTGATCATGCTAGATAACAAGCTCTCTCCCAGAAACTAAGTTCTGCTCAGCATAGTTGCAGTATAAACCTCAGGTGAGCTCTGTAGGTGTTGAAAAACACAAATGTGCCTGAGCGAGCGTCTGCAATAGGGATTGGCTAGCACCCTAGTAGAGGGGTATCCTCAAATATGAGTGGCCAGCTATTATATATATATATATATATATATATATATATATATATATATATTTGTGTGTGTGTGTGTGTGTGTATGTGAGAGAAAACAACATATATATTTTTATATATCAAGATCAATATTGGGGAAAAAATGTATGACAAAGTGGAAAAAGTTTTCTTGTAACATGTTTCGGGCTTTTAGACTTCTTCAGACTAACAAAAGTGATGGAAAGAAAAAAAATCTAAATAAAATTGGCTAGATTAAAAAAATAAAATTTATAACTCCAAGCATCCCTTGTTGGTGCACATGTGTAGTCACATGAACAAACAAATTCATTCTGATAAAGTCCTATAGAACGAAATGCATCACAAAGAAACTTTTTCACTTTGTCATACATTTTCTCATGTATATATATATATATATATATATATATATATATATATATATATATATGCATGTGTGTGCGTGTGTGCACATAAGAAATGGTGTTGTCAGGTTGCCAGGTAAAAAAATAAGGATGACCTAATGGCATGAAACATAAATGCTACTCTACATAGTAACTACTTATATATATATATATATATATATATATATATATATATATATATATATATATAAGTTATGAAGAATTTGATAACCTGAATTGGTAAATCCAAGGAGGATGAAATCCTGAGAGCTCAATGTGAAGAACAGAGATAATATTTAATGAACAACAGACACTTTAATGTACCATTACAATAATTTATTTCACCAAAATCCTTTTTAAAGGATTTCGGATCATCAGGTAACACTTCCAACAATGAAATAAGAGGAAAAATGTGATTAGAAATTGATGGGTAGTGTAATTTTTGTAATTAAACAGGGAGGGTGAAGGTGGCGGTTAAAGAGACAATACAAAATATAGTGAGGGTTAAATTTACATCTCTCTTAAATAAGCCTTAAATTGGGGTAGGAGGAGTGACCTAACCTTGACTTATTTATGTGGTAAAAGAAAAAGGAAGTGATATATAGGTATATTGAGGAAAGGAAATAAAGTAAAGGGAAAAAGAAAGAAAAAGTGGAAAAAAAGCAGATGTATCCAAAAGAGTTTTATTGCAAAGAGGGAGGGGGAGAGGAAAGTGAATCGAAAGAGAGAAAAAGGGGAAAAAGGCCCAGACGTATTCAAAAAAAAAGTTTTTATGGCAAAGAGAGAGGGGGAGAGGAAAGTGAATCGAAAGAGAGAAAAAGGGGAAAAAAGACAGACATATTCAAAAGATTTTTATGGTAAGAGGAAGGGGGAGACGGAAGTGAATCGAAAGAATTTGTAATTTTGTTTTAACAAAATTATGTAAAAGATAGATTACAATGTTTGATAGAAAATTAGGTGTCTAAAAAATTGGAAGATATTAAATTCAGTATTTAATTTTTTAATTAACTAGTTTAGGAATTTAGTACAAGTTAACTACTATTGTAATAAATATATTTATCGAGAACATATTAAAGAAATATTTAAAATTGCAATAGTTCATTTACCCAACACATTGTGATTCACAATATAGGAAGAAAACTACGGTAACAATGAATTCATCTAAATTAATTTATGAATGCACTTTTTATTTATTGTTATATTGGTAAGTTTAATTAAGGTTTAGGTTTCATTATTTAATGGTATTAGAGGGTAATATTAAAGATTTTGTTTTTTCTTATATATCTCTCACAAATCTATTTCTATAAATTTATACATACATACTCACATTAATAAGTACAAATACACACATAGACACACATGTAACAATATACACAAAATACCATTCATCTTCATACATAAATTATATATACATTTCATAATCATAATCTATATTTAAATATTTTAAATTTATTTAGATTTAATTTTGATTCCATAGTTAAAGTTTAAATTCAGGTAATTTTTGAAGTGTTACATATTATTAATTATACATATATATATATATATATATATATATATATATATATATATATATATATATATTTATATATATATATATATATATATATATAGAAAAGGTTCAAATATTAATATTCCATGGTTATAATTTATTATATTGGAAACGTATCACAATCCAATTCATCAGACCTAAATTTCAATTGTATTTATAGGTCTGATAAATTGTATCATGATTACGATTCCAATGTAATAAATTATAACCATTCAATATTAGTGTTTGAACCTTTTATGTTATATTTTTACTCTGTCCTGAACATTGAGTTCTACTGGGATTCTATTCTCTTGGGAATTTATTCATATATATATATATATATATATATATATATATATATATATATATATTGAGCACTAATATATATATATATATATATATATATATATATATATATATATATATATATATAAAATTTCAGATATGCCTAAATATATATTTTTAAAAGAAAATTATGAATAAAGACAAAACTTACTCATTTTGTTTGTAAATACTTGTTGCAGAATAAAATCAAGTCCATCAGAAAGTTGAATACATTGGTTAAGATAAGTTCTCCTTTTGTTTTTATTTATTACCAGAGCTGTCCTATTCTCACTTTCCAGTCTTGACAGAGTTCAAAAAAATATATATATATATATATATATATATATATATATATATATATATATATATATATATATATATATATATATATTGTCTTCTGACCTTGTTGGTCTTTTAACACTGTACAACTTGACCGCATACCGAGAATTAGATATTAAGGATAGCGGACTGTATAGAGATGATGGGCTCATGGTAGTGAGGAGTTCTACTAATTTTAAAATAGAGAAAATTAGAAAGATTATATTTAGTGAATTTAAAAATCTAAACTTAAAGATAACAGTCTGTACTAAACTGAAAAGGGTAAACTTCCTCGACGTAACTCTAGATTTAACAAACACATACCAACCTTATAAAAAACCAAATACTAACCCCTTATATATACACCCGAAGTCAAACCACCCTCCATCCATAATTAAACATATACCCTCATCAATAGAAAATAGAATCAGCATTAACTCCGCTAACAAAGAAATATTCCAACAACCCAATAGCTTTTATAACGCTGCCCTAAAAAATAGTGGATACAAGAATGCAAACATTAATTATAGAAACAATTGTACTAACCAGAAAAAAACAGGAAAAGAAAAATCATTTGGTATACCCCTCCGTTCAACCAAATGGTTAGTATTAAGCTAGGACAGAAATTCCTAGCTTTAACTGAAAAACAGTTTCCTATCAATAGTAGACTTAGTAAAATATTTAATAATAACACCCTAAAATTGAGTTACAGCTGCACTGAAAATCTAGAAAGTATAATAAAAAAACACAATAATAAAATCCTGAACAAACCCCCATGCCTGAATAGTATTAATAAAAACCCTCCACTTAAATTGGACAATAACAGTGAAAAATTATATGATTGTAGAAACCAAGAAGACTGCCCATTGGAAAATAAATATTGCGTTAAATCTGTGGTATGCCAATGTACTAACTCAACCATTGAGAGTCCTAATACTAATATGATATACATTGGGTCTACGAAGAATGAATTTAAAGCCAGATGAAGGCAGCATAAGTGCTCTTTCAACAATATAAATAAAAGAAATCAGACATCTCTATCTAAATATTTTTGGCATTTGAAGGAAATGAATAAAACACCAAAAGTAAAATGGAAAATTATAAACAAAACTAGAACTTGTAAAACTTAGGATGACCCATGCCCTTTGTGCCTACATGAAAAACTACACATTATTAAGTTTCTAAATAATAAAAATCTATTAAACAATAGACATGAGTTAACTGTTTTTTGCCGACATCATCAAATGTTTTCATTGAATTATTAGCTTAAATCAAACAAACAATAAAATAATTTTTAAAATCCATAGTCCTATTAAATAGTTTAAATGCCCTACAAAAAAAAATAACCCTTTATGAAGTCATCAAAAAAAAATGTTACGGCAGTTTTTATATACACAAAACCCTTTCAGAAAAAAATAAATTAAAAAAATAAATAAATCTCCATAGACACGTAAACCAGACTAGGCGAAATCATCTTCCGTTTTAAATTTAGACACCCCCAACCTTACCCTGACTTGACATCTGTGAATGTAACTTTATACTGATACAAATTATTAACACCTTACACCCTTTTTATTTAAACAATTGCTTTAGCCGTTAACATAGAAATTTTGATTTAATAATGAATATGCTATTAAAACACATAAATTTCAGAAATAAGTTACTCCAAAAAAGATTTCGCTTGAAGATGGAACAGAGCTTACTTTAATTCAATTTAATTCAAATAATTATATTGAAGTTTTCGGCTCTTGTTTTGAAACATGAGAACTCTTATGTAGCGTGCTGGAATCATATTTTTAAATAAATAATTATATATATATATATATATATATATATATATATATATATATACTGAGTAAAACCCTTAAACATTATAACCCCTTTACTTTTTTTTAAAAAAGTAGGTTCTATTTTAAACCATTCACACATCAGTAATCTAAAATCGTCAGATGAGATGCATTGATATGAACTGTAGCACAACTGCAATTGTTGTAGCGATTTTTACATGTAGCGATTTTTTACATGTTTTCAACATGTTTTCATATCTTCGGATAAATAATATTACTCTATTCTGTATTGAGCCCTCTTTTAAATTAAATGTTATAAATGTTGGAATTGTACATATTCCCATTATACCTGAATATATATATATATATATATATATATATATATATATATATATATATATATATATATATATAATTCATAAATAATAACATTGCTCACACTACTACATGCCTATCCAGACACCTTATCTGACCACAGCTCTGTTAGAATGCACTTAATCTTGCAAGCTAACTTACCAGTCTTCATCTGAAACATATTAGTAGAGAATAAAAAATATGATCATCATAACCTTATCTACATGTAAAAAAAAGATTAAACATAATGTAAGCCTTAATAATAAAAAATTAAAAGCCAACATTTAATAATATTAACTATGAATACGGGCTCAATGTGCTAACTGTTTTCGGAAAACGGAACATATCTATAACACAAGAAACATACACAAAACTCATACATCCAGTTAAAAAGCAAAAATAAACTCATCCTTGATAATGGCTAAAAGAATAGCCAAAAGCACTTGGAATTAAAGGACATTTGGCCAGTTTCTACACACTCTGTGTCCAGAAAAGAAAACACTTGTTTGAACACAAGAAAAGTTAATTAAAAAGCCTAAACTTAGTACCTTGTCTGTCGTCTTTAATGAAATATGTATAAATGAAGGATTGCTGCCTAAATACACAATATATATATATATATATATATATATATATATATACATATGGCATACCACCTGAATTGAAGGATGCCATTCTACTACGGTGGCTAGCTAGATACTTGTTTGTTCAACACCCACAGTTGCCCATCTGTGGTTAATACTGCAACTATGCTGAGTGAACCTTAGTTAGAGTTTCTGAAAGAGAGAGTGTTATCTAGCATGATCAACAGTCTGAACAAGGCCAACACACTCAGACCTCCTTCCTGACAAATAGACCATGCTGAGATTTGAACCCGGACTCTATGATCATACAGCAAATGTTCTAACCTCTCAGGCATAAATATATATATATATATATATATATATATATATATATATATATATATATATATATATATATATATATATGTGTGTGTGTGTGTGTGTGTGTGTGTGTGTGTGTATGTATGTGTGTGTGTGTATATATATATATATATATATATATATATATATATATATATATATATAGATAGATAGATAGATACACCTAGTGAGTCAGACAAACCTACCTAGGTTTCAACCTAAACGGATCGTCAGGGGAAAGTTTATCAGGGAAAGTCAGGGAATATACATATATATATATAGAGAGAGAGAGAGAGAAAAAAATGATAGAGACAGAGAGAGTAGAGAATGATTGTCCATTAATGCTTCTTACAGAATATAGGTACTCAGGGAAATTTGCAAAAGCCTGAATAAATAATAATAATAATAATAATGGATCCTTAAAACTTTGGTAATGGATCTTCTTTAAGACTTTGGAAATGTACAAAGTTTTCCCCTGTGGTAGTAAATTTCCTTAAGCACAGCATGGGAATGTGGAACATCAAACTATACCTAAATCACACCAGAGGCACTGCCATCTTCAATTGTCTGAATATCCAAAGTGAAATCTTTCAAGGAGACTCCTTGTCACCCCTTCTGTTTTGTTTGTCCTTAATCCCCTTTACAGATGATTTAAACAACAATGCATTGAAGGGTCTCCTCAATGTTGATAATGTTTCAGTGATGACAGGTATGGATTTTGAATTAGATAAATGTGCAAAAGTAACATTCAAGAAAGGGAGAATTACAGAAACACCCTCAATAGATTTAGACTTTGTCACAAAGTTTAGGGAACTGGAACATGACGAAGCCTATAAGTGTCTAGGAATTATTGAAGGAGATGATATAGAACATCTCCAAATGAAGGAGAATGTAAGACAGGAGTACTATAGGCATGTGTGTCTCGTACTAAATACCAACCTGAACTAAAAAACAGAATATCATACATAATGACCTTGGCCGTCCCTGTGGTGCAATACAGATTTAACATCATTATCTGGACTATAGCTGACATTAAGCGAATGGATGCCAAAATGAGATATCTTCTCACTTGCTACTGCATGAATCATCCCAAAGCTGATGTTGATCATCTGTATGTGCCCAGATCCAATGTAAGCAGAGGATTAGTTAAACTAGAACTGTCCTACAAAACATACAACAATTGGCCTTCAAAGATACCTGGAAACTACAGAAGACTGGATGATGATATGTGTCAAAGAACATGAAAGTAGTAAATGCCTTTATTCTGTAATAAAGGAAGCCAACATATTCAAACAAGCTGATGTAAACAAACCCCATTCCCATCAGTCACTATGTAGTGCAGGGTTAAAAGCTGAAACTGAAGGTTTTATCCTTGCTGCACAGGACCAATGCTTGTTAACTAGGAATTATCAAGCACACATACTAAAACACTGTGTTAGCCCAAAACGTAGATTCTATAAGAAATATCCAAAAACAATTGATCATCTTGTATCAGGTTGCATGGTATTGGCACCCACTGAATATAAAACCTGGCACGACAGTGGGCCAATATCTACACTGGAAAATTTGCAACTTCTATGGGAAAGAAAGTGAAAGAAATTGGTATGAACACTACCCAGTGCCGGATATGGAGATAGGACCTGTTACAATTTTATGGGACTACACAATACACAGAGACAGAACAATCAAAGCTTACTGCCCAGACATTATTATTAGAGACTGCAAATTAAAAAAGTGCCTCCTTATTGATATGGCAGTCCCTGCTGACTGCAACGTATCTTTGAAGATCTTCAAAAAGTTATCAAAATACAAAGCCCTTGAAATCGAAATCTCAACAATGTGGAACATGGGAATATCAACAATCACTGTTGTAGTTGGAGCCCTCAGATTGGGTGGAAAAGATTCCAGTAGACTAATTGAAGGGATTCCTGGAAGTCCATGCCTTAAAGAAATACAAAAAAATTATGAAGAGCTTTATCTATGTAAAATATGTTAGTGTTTTTTTTTTTTTTTTTTTTTTAATTAGTCAGTAAAAAATGTAATGATGCCATTTCTAACCTTAGGT
The DNA here is from genome assembly GCA_903632075.3 of Acanthosepion pharaonis. Taxonomy (NCBI): domain Eukaryota; kingdom Metazoa; phylum Mollusca; class Cephalopoda; order Sepiida; family Sepiidae; genus Acanthosepion; species Acanthosepion pharaonis. The sequence continues at coordinate 1,953,110 of CAHIKZ030005447.1, forward strand.
CTCTGGGAAGAACCTGGAAAAAATGTGTACACACTAGAAATAAAACGATAATAATAATAATATTAATAATAATATTTAGTGTATATTATTAGGCAATTAGTTAAAATAGAAGCATTACAAAAACATTAAACAGTGGAAATTTTTGTGGCCTTTCTAAATGTTATATAAAATGAAATTGGTCTTTTATGGTGTGAAAAGAGTTATACATTAAGGGCTCATGAAATGGGACTATTTCAGTTGGTCTATATTATGTTACTCTACCTGGTGTAAGTAATATCATTTTTATGATTCACCAACCAGTATTCTCTGGTGGGTGTGGGATGTTTATGTTCTTTAATGCATCTGAATGCATGTGATAGTGTCTGTATCTACGTGAGCAATTTATTTTACTGATAAAATCTAGTAAATGGTGTTGTTTACTTAAGACCAAGTCATAGTGCAACTAATAAACATTACTGGTGGTGGCCTATTTCAAATCTTATTGTTCTACTGGGAGTGAAGATTTTTAGTTTGGGTTTGGGTTTGCAGTTGTTTGATGCTGTAGTTGCCTGGAGGAATTTACATTTGGAAGCTTATTTAATTGAAGTATAAGATTTATTTATTTTATTTCTTTCAGACTTGCTATATTATTTTAAGTTTTCATTGCAAATATTTTTTATGTGAAATTCATTAAAAAAGATGTAACTTAATATTCTTTTCTATGAAAATTTTATCCATAAATGCAAATACATCAATGATCAACCTTATTTACTCTTGAATTTCCTGTATTTCTGTTTCTAATAAATGAAAATATATGTTAAATTTTTGCCACATTCTTATACCGAAATATAACATGTTAATTTTATTTGATTTAAAAAGAAATTATTTGTTAACACTGTTTTTTTCTAGTTTAATTACAAATGCTATAAAGTTTCTCCTAGGTGAGTTAATTTTAATAACGTTTCCAAACATCAACATTCAGGATGTAGAATTATTAAATACTAAACAGTTTAAATACCTCAGTGTATGGATCGATTATAATAAATTTAGTATAGGTAATAAGGACATTGAACATAGAATAGGCTGTGCTAAGGGTAATTTCACCTAACATCAGACATTGCAGCAAGACAAAAACTTTAACCTAAATCTAAAGTCATAGCATAGCCTCGTAAGATCTAAACTATGATATGTGTTAAGGGGTCCACCTCTTTTTATACAAGTGGACTCACCCAGTGTGTACTTGTACTGCTTCTGGGGAATACCCGGAAGTGATAGGGTGAGAGAATGAGAGTGTGAGGCAACCGCTTTGTAGGAGTCACAGTTGCGAGCACGTAGACTCAGAAGGAAGTCATACTTCAATACTGAATTTCCCAGACTGTATATATATTATTATTGCTACTAACCACATTTCTGGATCTACTAACCATATTACCAATTGTATTATTACGTCAATACATTTATTTGTTATATTTCATTCCTGCGTTTGTCATTCGTTTGAGACCGGATTTCATCCCGGAATCCACAACAATATGGCTCTCATGCATGATACCAGCCTTATTCAGAAATATCTAAACTGTCAGATGAATAAACCCGCTTTCTCAGAGTGTTGATTAAAAATGGCTTCATGTGAATAAAACCTGTAGCTTTTAACAAGGACAATCCTTTTTCGATTATTGTGCAGTGGCACTACAGAATCTCAAACAATGAACTGTACCAAATAATAAAAACCATGTGACTTGCAGAATTACAACAACAGCAACAACTAAAAAGGCTATCACATGTAATTCCAACAGAAAATAACAACATAATCAAATGTGTTGACATTCCACACTATGACAGGCAAAAATTTGCAAAGAAAGCTCTAATACATATTTGAAAGAACGATAACAGCTACTTGACTTGAGAGACCTATTTTCCTGAAAATTTGTTTGAAGAGATAGATTTTATAAATATCATTTGAAAGTGACACAGGCTATTTGGTCAATGAATGCTAAATGTTTCCTTATAATGAAACAAACAATATTACCATTAGTATTTCTTTAGATATATTTTATAAATTTAAATTGGATTTTCACATTGTGTTCTTTGAATTTTATTCTGTTTAACCCTTATTATTAAGTGCTCAGGGCAACATGAAAAACTCATTTGGATGATTAAGTTTTTATATGTTATCATGGATTTGTTTTTACTTTTTCCTTTGAAATAAAAAATAACTTATTTGTGAAGTTGAGGAGAAAAGTGCTTTTGTGAAGTGTTTTGAAATTAGCAAGTCATAATTTATTTAAGTTTGGCATTGAAGAGATTTCCACTTTAGGATGAAAGGAGAGATAAATTTGTTAATGGCTGCCAAATCCTTATCAGATAGAAAAGAAATAGATACATGAGAAAAGTGAGACAAGCATGAAGGATGCTCATAAAATGAGTTGAAAGAAAGAAAGAAAGAAAGAAAGAAAGAAAGTGGATAAAAAGATGGGGAAAAGGAAGAAAGATAGATAGGGAATAGAAAGATAGAAGAAAGAAAGAGGGAGAGAGAATAAAAAGAGAAAAGGAAAAAATGAAGTAAGAAGGAGAGAGGGTAGAAAGAGAAAAGAAAAAAAGAGGAGTGAGTAAAAAGAGAAGAAAATGAGGAAGAGAGAATAGAACCATAAAATAAAGTAAAATGAAGAGAGAGTTGAAAGAGAAAAGAAAGACAGAAGGAGGGAAATGGAAAAGAAAGAGGAAGAGAAAATAAAAAGAGAAAAAAGAAAGAGGAATAAAGAGAAAGAGGAAATAAGGAATCAGAGAGAGAAAGTAGAAAGAGAAAAGAAAGTAAGAGGAAGAGAGAACAGGAGGAGAAAAGAAAAAGGAAAAAAGAGTAGAAAGAAAAAAGAAAGAGAAAAAGAGAATGTAAGAAGATAAGAAAGAAAGAAGAATGTAGAGGAGAAAGGGGAAAGAAAGAAAATGGGAAAGAGAATAGAAAAAGGAAAGAAAGCAGGAGAGAGGGTAGAAAGAGGATAAAAAGAAAGAGAGAGTAGAAAGAGAAAAGAAAGAAAGAGAGAGTAGAAAGAGAAAAGAAAGAATAGAACAAAATCAATATTGAAAGTAAAGAAAGGCCAAAAATATGTTAAAATCCAAATTTAGTCAAGCACCAAATACAACCTTCAGTAAGGTAACATTCTTAGCCTATAGCAATATTATGTAGTACACCCATTTTATTCACCTTTCAACAAGTATAATTTTTTAAAAAGTCTCATATGTTCATGTTCTTAAGGAAACAGAACCTCTTCATTGCTTTTGTATATAATAAACAAAAAAAAACAACAAGGAATTGTGGTAGAGTAATGGATAACGATTTGGGTTGAGGAATCGGAGAGTCGTGTTCAAATTCCAGTCGGATCTATTACATTCACTTACATGCTAATACACTTGAGAAATGCATGAATCCTCTTCTCCTTCCACCTATGGGTAAATAGTAGGACAGACTGGGTTCTATAGCCTTGAGTGGCAACCAGTCTAGGAGAAGGAAAAACCTTGAATTCAAAACCAGCCTGGGTTCCGTTAGGCTATCTTGCCCAAGATAAACTAATTCTACTGTGGCTGCAGTACACATGGTGACCTATGACCTTACAGATCACGGGAGAAAAAAAGTGACATATTAGAAGATATCAAAATATAATGAGTATTATTACCTAAAACAAATGTTCACAATTTTGAAAAGAAAATATATGAGGTCATTTTGAAGTTGTTCCCTTAAACCAGTGATTCTCAACACCTGTGCCAATCTTGCCCAAGATAAACTAATTCTACTGTGGCTGCAGTACACATGGTGACCTATGACCTTACAGATCACGGGAGAAAAAAAAAAGTGACATATTAGAAGATATCAAAATATAATGAGTATTATTACCTAAAACAAATGTTCACAATTTTGAAAAGAAAATATATGAGGTCATTTTGAAGTTGTTCCCTTAAACCAGTGATTCTCAACACCTGTGCCATGATCCTCTTAAGTGTATCATGAAATATTGTCACAGAATACACAGATATGTATTTATGGAAGTAGCGATGGTACAGAATTAGTATTTGGAATAAATGAATAAGTATTTACATTATTTATATTACTTTATTTTGTCCACTAAGATAGATATTTCTAGTTCCAAATACAATGTCTTTGTCTGGATATTTCAGTTTCATTTATTTCCCTTTAGTAACTTGACTCTCCAAGTTTTTGTTCACCTCTGCTGTGGCCAGGGATTGAACTCACAACTCTTTGGGTCTATTCAAGTTGGTTTGAAATTCCAATGTATATCACTTGAAGAAGGCCAGTGCATACAACGGCTGAAATGTGAATATGAGAACAACAGTAAATAGTTAAAATACCTCATCTCAGAAATATAGACAGGTAAATGAATAAGTATTATTTATTTTTTTCAAATATTTCCTTTCACTGTGCTTTGATTATGTTATATTAAATACTTTGTTTTAATATTCATTTTTTAAAATGTCTTTTTATTTTTTAAGGGCTCAAAAATAAAACATTCGACAGAACTCAATACAAAAATATTATCCCACATTAGCTAAAATGGCTTTATCAGTTCGAATACAATTTTCAACTTCTTCTCAATGTGAATTAGGCTTCTCAACCCTAAACAGCATCAAAAATAAGAAGAGGGAAATTCTACACTCAATTGAAGAAATTAGGGTCTGCTTAGTGCACATTCGGCTAAACATTGAAGAAATCATAAAAGACACAAGGCACAGGTTTCACACTGAATAAGCTGCACAAATAGTTGAATAGAAACAATGAAATAAAGTATGTTCATATTTGTGTGTGTATTTGTTTTAAATCTATAGTTTCATTTCATAACATTTAAATGTCTACCCTTTAAAATGTTTCCTGAGTGTGCCGTGATATTTTTATTTACTCCTAGTTATGCCGTTGCTTAAAAATGTTGAGAAACTGTCATAAACCATAAAATCTATAATAAAATATAATAAAATATAAAACAATCTCTGCTGTATCCTCGTGAATTTTGCAGAAATGGAAATCATTTTTAAATGCTCTGTTAACATGCACTAGCATGAACTCCTAGACAAACCAATCAGTTCAGATATCTAATCAATCATCCAATGAATATCTCCATTGATTGGTGAACTTTTACAAAATTTTCATCATTTTTACTTATTAAGAGTTGGCCTTCAAAATTTTTTTTTCTTTTTTATTTTTTTCAAAAAGAATGTTTCATCAGGAAGTTGGCAATCAGGGATTTCCATAGATACCATTTTTTGATTATGCTTGAATTGTTGTGATTTCTTGAAAAAGATAATGGAGTTATGTGGCTGTCTTGCAATCTTCAAACCATTCCATGAACAAAAAATTGCTCTTATCTTGACTTTTGAACTGCTTTGATGATTGTGAGGCAAGCATATGATTAAAATGGGAGTCCATATGGAACTTTAAGTTGCGAAAAGGCAGCAATATTTGAGTATTATTTGTTTATATATATATATATATATATAAATATATATATATATATATATATATATATATATGAAAGTTGACATTGAAGACTGCACTCAGGCCTTATGATTGTGTATAAGCATGAAACTGTTGGCGCTGAGTGTTGACATCAATATCCACTTTTATATTCAAGCATCAAAGAGACATAAAAGTACACATTTTTATTTTTACACATGCTCTGTTACTGATATCCATAAATCCATTTTATCCATAAATATTAGCATTCAAGGAAATATATGACATTCATTGATCAAGAAGCTAGTACTGCTTTTGGTTAAAACTTTTTTTAAAAAATTATAATTTAAATTATAATATATAATAATATATTATAATTTATAATTCATTCCTCAAGTCAAGTAGCAGTTATTCCCCCTTCCAGTATTGATGAGAGATTCTTTCATAATCTTTTATTTGAAGTAGTATGGAATGTTAACATCTTGTCATTACTGTTACTTTGAGTTACATTAGCATACCTTAAAACTATATTTTGACTATATATATATTGATGTAATGGAATTACGTATCACCCCCATGAGTGACTACATTATAGATAGTAACTACCTATCTGTCAGTCAATGGACTACAGAGACTAGCTGGGATCTGTCAAGTATGACTCAGACATATGAGAACTACCAACCTTCCAATGGTAGCACTCACTACTGGATTGATTTGCGACGACCTTGTACATAACTGTTACCTTGATTCTTATTCTACTGGTTTTTTACAATAAACCTTTACTTATTTTATCCACCTTGTTTTTCAAGTATATATTCCTATTAGCATGGAATATAACATATATATATAAAATACTTGAAGCTATATACACAAAACAATTCAAACCCAACCTGAACAAAATAAACTATGAAAACTCCACAAATATACTCAAATGTCTATAATTGATAACAGAAGCTATTGGTTTATACCAACGGCTTTGCATACTTAACACTTCTCATTTTCACTCTGGTGTGATCATGTGTGATGTCATGAGCTGCGGTGCAATTTTCACTTCCAGCGTCTCGTATGCACAAGTTTGTTGTTGCTTGGAAATTTTGCATGCAAACAAAAACAGACTATCATTATTGCTATGTCCATGTCTGGTTTAATATATTGTAATGTTATTGTCATCTTTGATGATGGCTTATGTAAGCTGAAAGCTTAGATAGGATTATAAAACAAGTATCACTATGGTGATTTTCTTTCTTCTTTCAATGATAATGTTATTAAGCTTATTAGACAATATGAAAGGAATTTCCATAAAATAAATAGACAAAATGATGGGGGGGGGCAAACTAAAAACGAAGGGTAATGTCAAGATCAATATTTTTACATACAATGAATCTACTTGAATGAAGAACAATAATGAAAGTTTCGATGTTCCTATGGAAACATTTGACTCTGCCCAAATTTAGTGGGCATATATATTTTAGACACCTTGAGTAGAGTAGTTAAACTTAACCAAGTTGGAATTTATAGATTTGATGGCTAAATCATTGTCCCTAATAGCAATGGTCCCTTGACTTCCAGCTTACATAAGAGGATCATTAGGGCCTTCAAATGACTAGGCCTTAAGATTGAAATATCTTCCAACCTTAATATAATCAACTTTTTAGATATCACCCTCAACCTCCCTAATGAGTCTTTTAAGCCCTTCCATAAAGTTGATCAGACACCCCTATACATCAATGTTCATTCTAACTACCTGAAATCTGTAATAGATCACATTCCCAGAACTGTTAATACAAGCATAAGCCAAAAAATCTTTAATGAAAATAAATTTATATTCAACCAGGCTCTCAAAAATAATGGTTTTGGACAGGAATTAAACTATAACAAAGAACTAAAAAATCATAGTAATAATAAATCTATAAACAGAAAGAGGAAAGTAATATGGTTTAACCCACCATATTGCAGGCTTTCCAACATCGATATAGGAAGTTTTTTCCTAAGGTTAATAGACAAACACTTTCATAGAAAACATCCACTATATAAAATTTTCAATAAGAAGACACTGAAAATTAGTTATTCATGTGTAATATTGAGAAAAGTATATCTTCCCACAATTTATAAGGAATTAATGTTTTTTTTATAATCTAACTTATTTCTTTTTTTAAAATGTTTTTCTTCTTACTTCAAACAGTACCAACTTATCAATATATCTTATTAGTTTAAACTACTATATTTATAAATAAAAAAATGATATATAAAGAGAAAATCATTAGACACTTAAACTCAATTCACATTAAAATCAGTCCAATTAATGTATTTATGTATATAAAGGATTTTTTCAATAACTTGGACTGATTTTAATGTAAATTAAGTTTAAGCATTTAATGATTTTTTCTTTTTCTTTCAGATTTGGCAGATATTTGGGAAATATTATTTTTCACATATAATTACCATGACTTAGATAACATGGTCCAATAGAGGAATAGATAAATTTTCATCAATAACACTGATTCATTTACTACTGACTTTGATCCATCGTAATGAAACACTCTTATATATAATCTGTCTTAATGAAACACCCTTTATACATATTTATATAATAATGGACTCTCCTGTCGGTTTTGACGTATGAGGATCTGACAGCTTATTGATTCAATTATGAAAGTTTGTGTGATAATCTTAAGTGGTATTTAAGACACGCTAATGATTTACAAAGGAGGCCACATATGGAGCAAGATATAGATAGATAGATAGATAGATATAATATATTTATTTTGTATGCATTTCACCCCAAGCAGGTGGAAGTGCTACTGGTATGCAAGTAGCTACAGATTGTTAAAGTAAGGGAAAAGACAGGTTATGGAGGAACTGAAGAATGAATAAAGATAAAAAGAAGAATGTGGATCAAGGCATCAGAAGATGTTGATTGCCATTACATTTAAATTTTTGAAGCAAGTAAGAGGAAGGTAGTTCCACATTTGGGAAGTGTGGGAAAAGAAGCTGTTAGAGTAGAAACGGTGGTTACATTTAACTGCTTTAAATGTAAAAGCTTGTGACCAAGATGCCAACATAGTAACAAGATTAAATTCATGCAGTCGTAGCACTGGTGAAAATAGCACATCAGTGCAGATGCTGTGCAAATATTTATAGAAAAGAGAGAGGGAATCCACATTGCATCAATGAGAAAGTAACTGGAGTTGAGACTATATATATATATATATATATATATATATATTAAATAAAAACAGACCACTTTAAAGTTCCATGTAATATATTATTTCACCACAGCCCTTTTAAAGGACTGTGGATCATCAGACTTTACTTCCAAACTTAGTTTGGAAGTAAAGTTTGATGATCAGCAGTCCTTTAAAAGGGCTGTGATGAAATAATTTATTACATGCTACCTTAAAGTGGTCTGTTTTTATTTAAATTATTTGCTCTGGATTTACATTGAGCTCTCTGGATTTTACCCTCCTTAGGATTATCCATACAGATTACCTAGTTTTTCTTAAACTAAAAATATATATATATATATATATATATATATATATATATATATATATATGTAGTAACATTGGAAAGGATGTTCTGTATCATTTAGTGATAACTTTCTTCTACAGATGTTTGCTTGTTGAGCAACATTTAGATTGAAGTTTTACAATGGAGCTATGCCTCTCTGAAAAACGAAGGACCATAAAAAATGTGAAAGAAATGAAAATATTGAACAGATTAGAAAGCAACGGGCAAATGAGTAATTAAGTGGAAAATTAGAACAAGAAAGTAAAATACAAACATAAGGGAGAATCTGAGTTGAGAAAGTGAGATGTAGTCCTGCAGAAAAAAAAAAAAAAAAAAACGACAAAAGAAAAAAAGCTACTAAGAAAATAAAAATGTAGATGTCATACACCCAGAATAATTAGAGAAAGAGAAACAAGGCCAGCAGGGTCAGTGCATGAATATATGTGGGGACGGAAGTGTTAATGGATGATTGACTCTGAAAATGAAGAAGAGAATAACTTTGCCTGAGGGATTTCAAGTTGAGAAGCTTAGTTTAGCCAAGCACTCTAAATATAAATAATAGAATACTGGGTCCATTGAGATATTTCATTGTCTAGCTGCCTATGAATAAATAATTTGGAATTTTATGACATTTTATTCCATGTTTTCAATGAAAAAGACTTGCAAGATTAAAAAAAAAGCCAACAGAAGTTTTAAAATCTTATAGTTTTTTTTTTAAAGAAAAAAAAATGTTAATCACTCTAATTACATTGATTCCATTAGTTGAGATTAGTCGCCCAAACTTTAAAATGGAGTCAGATAGCTTAAATGATATAAAGCAAATATTACCAGGTTGCAACAAAAGTTGGTGGTGATTTTTAAATGAAATTCAAAGACAGTAGTTATATATTTCTTTATAGATTGATTTAGCCACAGATACACCCTTTTGTTTCACAATTTGATGCAGCTTCATTATTCTATCCTCCAATAACTTGGCATCTTTCTAGAAGATGAACTCGTCTAAGTGGATTTTACAAGCTACCAGTGGAGTGAAGTTCTTTCCATTAAGAGAATTTTGTAGGGATCAAAGTAAATGGTAATTCAAAGATTCAAATTCAGGTAAGTACAGATGTAGTAGGACATCCCAGCTAAGCTCTACCAAATATCTATGGGATCTTGAAAGAGATGTGTGGTCAGGCATTATCCTGATGGAGAACCAGACCTTACTCTTTGACCAATAATGAAACATGTTTTACTGATTGCTGCCATTAATCATTCTAACTGGGAAAAGTACTGGTTTGAATTCAATGTCTGATTTTGCAGACAGAGATTGTAATACACAATGCTCTTCCACCAGCACCTTTTCCCTCAACATTGTTGTAAACAATCCATATTTCATCACCTGTTTAATATACTAACAGACCTAAGTAGAAGATTCTGAAGCTTTATTTGACTCATTCTGTTTTAGTGCTGAAAAACGTTTATTGTATTGTGATGGATAATTACATACAAGAGGGGGAGATGGGATGTGCTTGTTTTATTACCACAGTTATTATTGTTGCTGTTGTTGATGTTGCTATTGTTGATGTTGTTGTTGTTGCTGTTGTTGATGTTGCTGTTGTTGATGTTGCTGCTGTTGGTGTTAGTGCAGTTGATGTCGCTGCATTTTGCTTTTGCTTTGTGTCGTACAAGTTGCCTCCCAAGTTTAAACCAGTGACTTCAATAAGCAATTCGCTCTTTTTGCATCAGACAATGCAAACATTTGAGGTAGCATGCAATCAGAGAGAAGAAAATATGTAATTGTGGTCACTGCATAGAGAGAAATCAACGCAAGTTGGGAGAATTACCCCAAAGTATGACGTCTTGTGATTCCTATACTTTGCAGCTTCCAGGGATCTGTTCCAAATCTTTTTTCTTATTCTTAGTATTACTATTTTTATTATTTCCTGTAATTTCAACGAGAGACTTAATTTTGGAAATGGCTTTATGATATTTTACACAGATCATTTTTTAAAAATATTCTTTTGCCTTATTATTAGTAGTAGTAGAAGTAGTAGTAACATTATTATTATAATATAGGAATCACTTTAAGTAGAAGCTTATGAAACTTTATTTCACTCATTCTGATTTAGCACTGAAAAACGTTTATTTTATTGTGATGGATGGTTACAAACAAGAGGGGTGATGGGATGTGCTTGTTTTATGATCAGAATCTATGATAACAATTTTCAAGATGGGTTGTTGTTTTTTTTTGTTTGAGCAGGGAATCACACTAGAAGTGCAATCAATTCAATTTTTTTCTGTTAAGTCATAAAGCATGCAAACATTATGACAATTGACTTATCTCCAAATTTTCAATTGCTTTACAAATATATATGTATTGTATCTCTGTAATGTCTCCTCTCATGTGACATGGATATTTTTATCCAAATTTCAATCTGTGCATCATCAATGAGTGTAGGACTGCTATAATGTTCTCAGTCTTCCAGATCAGAATTTCCACTTCTGAATCTAGCAAACCACTTACAAACAGTACTCTCAGCTATGGCACCATCCCCAGAAATGGCTCATATCATTTTTGCTGCTAGTACAGAGTATTCCCTCTCCAGAAATAAAAGAGCATCAAATACAAAAAAAAAGCATATCATTTTCCTATATTTTCAATTCTGCAAATCCACACAAAGATCATATAGAGATGTTGAAATGTCATCTTTCAAAATAGGCATATATGTTATTAATGTCAGTTATATTTTAAATGAAATCTTTTTGCCAAATGCCTCCTGTTGAAAACTGCTACATAAATTTGTTCCAACATTATTGGAATTGATCAATTGAATAAGTTTCCACATCTTTGTTGTTTTAATAAAATATTCTACAGGACATAGCTAAATGGATAAAAAAAAAAAAAATTCTATTAAAGCTTATCTGGTTTCCTGGAAGTGACGAGATCAATTCCTGGCTCAGATAGTGCCAGGGATATTGGAATGGCAAATCAGCATCTTAAAGAAGAATTGATAATTACAAGTTATGAAATTCCTTTGGTAAATCATATTTAAAAATGAAAAGAACAAACCCACTATACACATATGCAGTTATCGGACACTTTCACATCTGACCACTTACTCAGATACTTTTTGCAACAGCAAGCACCAGTCAGTGAAAAAAGATTCAGAAACAGATATACATGTATACCTGGGAGATGGAGCTACATTTGCAAATAATCAGAAATATTTGATATTTGGTATAACTTGGATGTGTGAGTAGCATAACAGATTATCTTCCTCTTCAGTACATGATCGATCATTGTTCTCTACAATTTTCTGTCATATCTAACTCTTAGTAAATGTTTCTGCTATTTTTCTTAATTTCTGTTCTGCTAAACATTTACACAAGTTCATTAGATAGGTTGTACACTGCTTTACTCTATTCCTCTTGCCTTCAATATATCCTGTGAGTATCAAATTTTCCAAGCCTTCTCTCCTAATTATTTACCCTAGAAATTTCAACCAACTTTTTCTGATACTAATATAACAGTCCTTTTTGTTTCTTTTTTATCTAAAACTTAATTACTGCCCACATTTTCAGTCCATGGGTTTTCACAGCATCCTTCTCTAGAACCATATTTTTGTTTCCTCAAGTTTCTGTGATGTGATTTTCCAACTTTCACTGCTATATAGGAAGGGCTGATATTACATTACACATCAGTATTTCTTTATTTCTAATGAAATTTTCCTACTTTTTATAGTAGAATCAATGATTTTCTTTTACTAAATGTTCACCCAGTACAAGTACAAGAGCCACTAAAGATAGAGGGTTATTGAATGTGCTTTTTATATACATATAAGATGAAGCAGTAAGATGAGGATGTGTAGGATATATGATAGTTGGCGCAAGACTTGAGGAGGCTAAGATTTTAGCGATTGGGGAAGGAAAGATCGACTCAGGAGTCTTACCACAAAGTAGCTGTCTGAGGTGAACTTCTTGAAGGAAATGAAGATCATTTGACACTGTGTGCAATTTGTTAAGGTCTGAACTGATGGCACTAAGATATGGGTTAGCCAAGTTAAAATTCCAGTCTATTCTGTTGCAGTCACTTTTTCACTAATGATCTTGAGAAATGCATGAATCCATCTCTCCTTATTAATGGTTTGAAATTTTAGTTAACATCTATGAGAGATGAAAGTGTAAGTTTAAACTGATGCCAGATGGATATCAGCTTGAGTGGCACCGTTCTTACCATATATTGAGACCATTTTTATAAAAGTTTGTATTTTCTTGATTTCAGATGAAAACATTGAAATTGTCCAACATATTTCAGTGAATTTTTTCTTTTCTAAAATTATACTTCATAAACAAGGAAAAAAGGAGGGATTAATTGGAACAGAAGATAAGGTTTCATACCAAAATTTCATAAACTATTAATACTGGATTTTCTATAAACCTATAAGTCATACTGTATTTGTTTTTTAATAAATACCTGATTTTATGGTAGGTATTAATTGTTTAAACTTCTGTTTGCCAGCATTAATTCTTTCAGTGTTTCTATTTTTCAAATTCCTTCATCTTGGGAGGAATGGCCTCTTCGAAAATACTTTGAGATAAAGAACTGAAATCAAATTCAATGACAAAATGAAATATTACATGCTTGGGAGTGCATGCTGGATTCCATGCATTCATCTCCCAAAAATGAAAAAAAGGCCTCTCCAAACAAACCAAAAAAATGTAGGAAAAAATAAAGAATCTTCCTTTAGAATTGGTACTTAATTTTTTTTTATTTTTTTTACCTTCCTTTTTGTCTGAATCTGTGAGCAAGAGGCCTAAGTTCAGCCATTAAATGGCAATTTTGGGGAAATGGAGGAAAGCTAAGTGATTTGAAATTCTGCTCACAGTTCGAGATGTCTCTTTTCAACTTACACTTTTGCGAAAAGCATGAATTAATCTCTTTCTGCACCCAGTTAAACAATCATCTCAACTATTGTCTTGTCATTAACATGCCACAGTAGTAAAGCAGGAATAGCGCAGATCAGTGAGTTTATTGGCCAATCCATTCCCCGAATGATTACCTATTCAGGTAATCGCAGCAAAACGGTTGCTACTTTCAGTGCCGGTAAGGCAAGGTTATTTAAGAACTCTGGACACCATAAGGGAGATCATTTCTTCCAGCAACATTTTACAATAAGAATTATTGCACATGTGTCATTTTATATATATATATATATATATATATATATATATATATATATATATATATATTTCTGGTATTAAATAAGATTATCAATATGAATTTCAGTTTTTGCATAAGGCAACTGAAATCATTGTAAAAAAAAAACCAAACAAACATAAAACCATGTGATTTGAAATCCTAAAATGAAATAGGGTTTTTAATATCCTCTCTTTTCAGAATTACTTTAACCCATCAGTTCTTTATTGTTATTGACTTCAACTTTGTATCCAACTGTCTTCATTTGTTTTTGGGGTTTCTTTTCAGTCTTTAAGAATTTTAATAAAATATTTTCAGTTATGAATAATTTATATTTGGGGGGATCAATTCTAATGAGGGATGTATGGTCTGAACTACTAATCAAATAACAGTTAAGAATAAAATTTAGAGCACACTAAAATACCTTAGATTTTTCATGTCAATGGCAACATACACAGTGAATTAAAGAATAGATTTCTTAACCTCAATAATAGATGTGTTGAAAGCATAGTAATGTCTCATAATATTATGGGGGTTAAAAAAGAGAATAATAAAAATAAAAGTCTATAGAAAAATATGTAGTTTTTATGGACAAGGAGTCTTAACTAACTGAAAAGTATGAAATTGGTTTGCACATTTTTGTTCTAGAGAAATGTGATTGGAAGAAGTACACAGGCCAGATCATTCATTGAACTTTGATGTTGATGCCTGATCAATTGATTTGAATTGTATGGCTTACCAACCATTTTTGGGTTATTTAAAGCTGACACATATATTAGACTGTAGGAGGTCACTTAGAGTACCCATGTTTCCAAATAGACCCCCCCACCCCCATCTAAGTATTCACTACTGTTTTCAGGGTTATGCAACCATAAGCCTTTCTTTATTAAGCTCTAAAGACTTTGAAGAAAGAAATTCATGGCAAAGTATTAAAAAAGTCAAACACACTATGGCAACTTTCATTATTCAGACTGTTATCCTCATCTTCATTGACATATTCACAACATATCGGCTGTTGCATGCTCTGGCCTTCTTCAGATGATTGGAATTTTGAACTGAACCCTTTATTTTGTTGAATGGGGTAGATTGTTCCAATCACCTGAAAAATGCCGAAGAATACAATGGCCAAAACATGAATATGGCAATGAAGATGATGATAACAGTCCAAATAATGTAAATAATGTAAGTAGTCATAATTCCTCATCTCAGAGATATAGACAGACATTATTCCAAGGCAGTCCATAAGTATATGGATTGCCTTGCATTATGCCAATACTTAGGAAAGACAGGGGAAGTCAGAAAGCATGGTATTTTGGTTTCACACACTTGTAACAAAAAACAAAGCAAATCATTTATTCCTACAGTTAAATCGCCTTTGACAACAGACAAATAACCTATTCTTTAAATACATCATAAGATATATATCAGAAAAATATCATAACAACAGATGAGAAATGGGTTACAAATGAAAATGTTCCATGAAAAAAGGCACTGGATTGACAAAGGTAAATTTCCACACCCTCCCGCAAAAAGCTGACCTCCATGGAAAAAAGATAATGTTCTACATGTGGTTGGATCATTGAGGTATTACTTATTTACAGTTCTTAAAATACAATGAAATGTTAAATACACATTTATGCATCCAGCAGCTGTAACATGTCCATAAGTGTTTAGGCAACAAGCATCCTACACTGCAAGTGCACAAACATTAAAAAATAAAACAGGAAAGCATTTTGGAACTCCAATGATTTGTTCTACATCACACAACACATTCATCTGACTTTGCAGCAACTGATTATTAAAGGTTTAATTACTGCAAAATGTTTTGTTATTGATATGCTGCCTCTATGAAAAACTAAGAAAAATATTTTCACCTCAAGACCTGTGGAATTTTAATCAAAAGTATTGTTTAGACCAAAAACAGAGTATTGATGCCATATCTGGGCTGGAGCTGTCCAGTCCTCACTTTCTGAAAATATATTCACATCAAAATCTGTGAAATTTAGCTCAAAGGTATTGATTAGAACAAAAATGGTATATCACTGTCATATCTGGGCTGGAGCTGTTCAGTTTCTGAAAATCATTTACTTAATCTTGTCAAGGAAGACTTGTTTTTCCACTTTTCAACCTCTTTCTTATGGCTGTAATGCTGCAAGCCTGTCACAATACCATTTCCATGGCAAATGACTGCCATTCATTCATTCCAAAAGTTCAAACTGTTTAGAGCTTGGATATGCCATACCACATCACTTGAATTTCTTCAATGTAAGTAGAAATTCGACCCAGACGTTTTCTTCCAAAGAAATTACATATTATGAAAGAGACTCCTGCATAGGACCTTCCCTGAACACCTCAGACTTGACCACTTCAAATCCAGGGTTGGTTTTTCTTTTCCTTCTTATCTTAAAAATCTTTACTTCCTATTTATTTGTCTTTCTTTTGTATCACATAAACCTTATTCAGCTTGACTGAGTAGCTAATTAGCTTTGTATATTTTTAATTTTTTTTAAGCATTTCACCCCCAAGTAAGTCGGGAGTGCCACTAGCATACAAGGGGTTACAGAGAGCGGGAGCAAGAGTAAAGAGGTGTGACAGAGGAAAGGATGAAGAGAAGGACGGGTAATTAGATCAAGACATCTGAAGATTTCAACTGACATTGCATTTGAATAATTGAAGATTATAGCTATCAGAGAAGCAAGTAAGAGGAAGGGAGTTCTACATCTGGGAAGTGTGAGATGAAGCAATTGGAGTAGAAGAGACAGCTACATTTAACAGTTTTGAAAGTGAAAGGGCGGAACTGAGATGCCAATCTACTAGCATGTTTAAATTCATACAGTTTGGGAACCAGTGAAAGTAGCTCGTCGAAGCAGTTACTGGGAAATATTTGTAGAACACAGTGGGAAGTGACAACAGGTCTGTGAGAAAGTGACTGTAGATGAGATGCTAGATCAGGACAATTCACATTGCATATCCATCTATCTATTTTGTTGAGAACCTTGAAATGAACAGTGGGGGCTCCAGACCATATATGGCAGCAGTATTTCATGCAAGGTCGAATGGTTGATTTATAGATTTAAAGGATGAACTCAGGTGAGAAAAACTTTCCAGTGTGACACATAGAACCAACTTTCCTAGCAGTAGATGGAGATATTGATTCAATCTATTTGTTCCATCGCAGGTCAGCTGACAGTGTGAGGCCAAGCAGGCACAGAGAGTTGTTCTCTTGCAGTTGAGCATCAGGCACTCTATTGGGAGGCTGGGAAGGTTCTCTGTGGTGGGAGGTGAAATTTAGAATATATGTAAAAAAATAGAGAGAATGATTTACCGCAATGCTCATTATCTAACTCTCTTCTCTGTCAACAATCATAATCTACACAAGACAACATGTTTTCTTAAAATACCTAGTAATAAGCCTATAGTGAATTTTTACTGACACACGCGGAGTAGTATGACCTCAACTGCCTGTGAGAATTAGCCATAACTATTTATAGTCTTTTTGACTTCACATTTAAATGAGTCACCTCATATCTCTGTATTGAAAAGGTTTTATCCCCTTATTTTCCCTGGAACTTCTTTTGGGAGCTTTTATCTCCTCACTATCTTATTCCTTTTCCCTAACATATTTTCTAGATATGGGAAATCTTGATCTTTTTTCATAGAAGCATTCCTCCAATGATTGTTCTCGTTCATCTTCAGAACCTATATTACACTTGATTTCACTGTCTAGTTCATCTTTCCTTGACATTTTTGCCTTTGTTACTTTCAGGCTCACTATGCATTTCTTCACTGCTATTGCATTGCACTTTAACTTGGTCTGTATATTCTAATATCTCATTTCCATTTTTGTCAATTATCATAATGTTCTGTACACATTGCATTATGGATCTTGCTTCTTGTAAATTAGATTCACTATTCTTTTTATACAACAGTCTTTTTGTTAGTGGTATAGAACATGTTCAATCAGACTTTAATTTATCTACCCATAAGGGAACTGGACTTTTCAATCTTTCAGCACAGTATTTTCCTTTAGCTTAGCAACAGTCTAGGAAAAAAATGTTTCTATTTTTTCTTTCTGTTGTACACATATTTCCAACATGTTTTTTTATAGTTTGCCACATCCTTTCTCTCAAAATCCATATGATTGTGGATTTTACAAGGGTTGGAGGTATATGGTTTGCGCCCAATTTTGTTCAACCATTGGCATAGTTCTTCATCCCAGAGCTCTAGAGCTTTGTCAGATATCAGTGTTTTAGGAATTCCATTACAAATTTCACACTATTCACACTATTCTATGGTTAACTTGTGTTTAACCTCTTTAAAATGCCTTTCTGCCCATGAATAATTGTTCCAATTATTATTTTTTATCCTGAACAATATACTGTTCAATGTCTATTGACAAAATAACAGTTTTGACCCAGTGTCATAAAATATCTTCAAATTTTCCTCCTCTTTCTCACTTTCAGAAGTAATACATGTCAATCTTGATAAAATGTCTGCATGCAGAATGGTATTGCTTTTCACATACTCAATATCAAAGTCAAACGCCATTAACATTAAGACCCATCTTAGAATTCCAGAAGATGTTACCTTAGAAAGTTTCTTCCTAGGATTAAATATGAATTTTAAAATTCGATGGTCCAATCTTAGTAGGAATTTCTTTCCAATCAGAAACTGATGGGCTATATTTGTTTTCCATATTATGGTCGATGCTTCTTTCTCAATATTTGAGTAATTTAATTCAGCTTTTGACAATTTTCTCAAAAGATACATAATGAGATGACCATCCTGAGCTAATATTCCTGAAATTGAGTGTTCACTTGTGTCACTTGTTACTCATAATTCCTTTTTCGGATTGAATATTTTCACAACTGGCTTCTTGAACAGAACAGCTTTAAAATTTTCAAATGCTATTTGTTCTTTTGCCTAAATAAATTCCACACTCTTTTTTCTAAAAGTAGCAAATGGATCTGTTAATATGGAGTATAACTCTACATTTTGTCTGTAGAAATGTACAAGTCTTGAGAAAGACTCCAATTCTTTTTTGTTCTTAGGTACTTCCCCTTCAATATGTTTCAATTAACGATTGGTCTGATGATATGCGTTTGTTAGATATGGAATATCCAAAAGAAGATATTTTTTAGTGTTATGCACACATTTGTTTTGTTAATTGTTAATCAAGAATTTTTAGCTTATTGAAAACCATACTGGTTTTCCATTTTAATTCTTCATAATTTATAACATGAACACAAATGTCATCCATGTAGCATATTATATTTTTTATATTGCTACCAATAACTTACTCTATAGCGCTTTGAAAACTCATACTTGTTTTAATTCAATACAGTATTCTTCAATACAGTGTGTTTATTGTTGCGGCTTCTTTAATGTCTTTGTGAATAGGTATTTGATGATATGCCAAATTTAGATTAATTTTAGAGAATATTTTTAATTTCAGAGAATGTTTTTCACAAGGGAGTTCAAAGCCCATTCTAAATTTGGGATAGGATGCACAGACCCCAATTCCTCCTTCTTAAAATTACAAATGGAGAGAGCAACTTGCTCCCTCCTGGTGGAACATGTTCGAGTAGATCTTGTTCAAGTATTTTTTTTTTAGTTTTTCCACAACTATTGGTAGTAGATGTACTGGCACTTTTTTCCTTCAAAATATGAGGGGAAGACATTTTCCTTTAGTCTTAACTTTGCTTCATAGTTTTTTAACATTTCAGTTTCTTCTGATTTAAATTTTTATCAATTCTGATGAATTTATGTTCAATACATCATTTCCTATTAGACTGTGATTCTTTTCAGTTTGCCATGATAATTGGTAATATGTCAAACTTATTTTTTAGTTCCATGTAGGCTTCAAAATAGCCAAACATTTTTATAATGGATAGTTTGGCAAGGCTTTTCATTAATCTTGGTTTTCCTAATTTATAACAGACATTTCTGGGTATCAATGTCATGTCACTTCCTGTATCTAGTTGAATGTCCAATAAAACATTATTGATTCAAATTTTTAATAATCCATTTTTCATTTTTTTTAATGAAAAGATGGCCATACTTATTTCCTCTTCATTTTCTTGAACTGTCTCTATGTATTTTTCTTTTTGAATTTACACATACATCTCAAATGATTTATTTTGAAACACTTTTTGCATTTTTATTTATATGTCGGACATTTTTGTTTTTTTTCTTTGATGTTGATATCCACAAAAAGTACGGCTTATTTTATCCTTTTTCTTTATGGCATATGAGTTCATTTCACCATTTCATCTACCAGATCTGTAACTTTTGTTTTATTGAATTTTTTAATCAATTCTTGTTGCCGGACAAATTCAACACAGTGTTCTAGTGAAAACTTTCCCACTTGTAAATGCATTAGATTCATTTGCCAATACTCCTCATTTTGAATGCTGTTTACCAATTTCATTTGGATCAAATCCTCTTCGATTGACTGGTTTTCAGATCACAGTTTCTCAAATTCACAATATTTAGCGGCCTGTTTTAAATGAAGAACATATTCAATAACTGATTCATTCATTCTTTGAAAAATATTCATGAACTTAGCTCTATCTGCCTACACTAGTTTTTTGGGTGAGCGTTATGTTTTTCACTATCAGTTGACTTATATTATCAAACATAAGTGTTTAGGGATGCCAATACATAAGTTTCTCTAAGATGAGAGTACTAAATGAACATAAATAGTTTCAGGTGAATTCTAACTGTTCCTGCCTTTCCCAATGTTAATAGTGCAAAATAATAATGGGATCAGCATTCAGGGATGTGTATTCATGCCTTTCTCAAGAGTATTGATGCTAAGTGATCATAACCATTTATATTTTTATTATAGGATATATTGAATGAAACCGCATTATACCATTCCCTTGAGTAATTGTGTCAAGTGATTATATGCAACCCCCTCTGAAAAGCAAAGGGATAGAGTGGAAAACATTTAGCTTCATGCCTTTATCAAGGGTATTAGTGTTAAGTGACCATAAACATCTGCAGTTGACTGACAATGAAACAGATTAAAAGGATGTAAATTCATACCATTCCCTAGAGTAATGTGAACGTATGCAATTTCATCTGACAAGCAATAGGATAAAGATGAATCATTGCTTATTTTTCTTTTGCATTTTTTATATCATGTCTTCATGCATCAATGGATATTTGATTGAGTTTTTTTTTTTCAAATGCTGTATCTTCATGTGCCACCTCATAGCATCTTGAATTATTTTTTTTATATATAACATTTGAAAAATGCCCTAGAGGCAAAATGTCTACTTCCAGACAACCTTATTAATCTACAAAAATAATTCGATAATAGCTTATGAAAGCTGACTGCACTCAGAAGAAATGTGGAAATTTATGTTCAAACGCAGTCCCAAACCAGGAAAATGGTATGCACACCAAAAGAAAAATAAATAAAAAGTAATGAGCTAGTAACTTTCATTTGTCTATAACCAAAAACTTGGGCAAGATACTCCAGATCTGCCATGGAGTGCTTGGTTTCCATCCTTTTGGCAGTCTTGAGAAGCCAGTCTAAAAGAAATCTCACTGGATTTCTTAGTAGTTTGCTTATCATTTATTGAGTTTTTTTGTAATTTCCTCACATTGCACCAGTTTATTATTGTCAGGGGATGATTCAACATTTTCCAGACCGCACTGAATTTAGTGATCAATATACTTCATAGTACAAGAAGCCTAAACTCGTAGGTAGTACTTTGAGAGGCTCTGATGAACAGTCGGATAATATCAAGATTCTAACAGTGCCATATCATGCCTGGATATGTTTCCTTGCAAGTGCTTATGGGGCACATCCCTAAGGTCACAGTCTGTGCTAATTTCTAGCCTGTTCATGCTGCAACTACTATTATTTTGGGCCTTTTCCAACTTAAAAAATATCATGACCAAAATGATTAAACAAAAGAAAACTAAACCAGTTTACACAATATCAACTAAGTTCCTCAAAATTTCTTTCTCCAAAATTCATGGTATTTATACTAATTTCTGCAGTGCAGAATTGTTTCTTTTGGACCATTCTTCAGACATCTTAGTTTTCTGTGAAACTAATCTAAACTCTTCTATGTCTTCCACTGCATTCTCTTTTCCTAGTTATCATTCTCTCTTTTGAAAAGACACATGTGGTGTTTATTTTCATGAACATCTCCAAGTAGCAAGGAAATTATCTCATTAGTTTTCAGACTGTTCTTATATATGCTTTTGACTTCCATTATAGTCAGTTATCTCTTCCCCCTTTATCAATCTCCATCCTCTCAGAATTGTTGTCCATCATGTCAAGTGGCTTCATCACTGTTACTGCTGACCTTGCTGACATCCAGACTTTATACTTCTCTAATGCTCAATCACTCACTCAAATAGTAGGCTTCCCTAGTAATACTGATAGTCTCACTTCCCTATTTGATCTCAACATTACCTCCTCCACAGACCCAGCAGAGATGATGGAAAGAAAGGCAAAACAAACTGCCATACAACCTGGAGGAAGATGTCTGTCACATTTCCGTGGCCCAGGCTGAAAGAGCCAAAAGTTATAGAACTTTGGTACCTATTGCTGACAAAAATGCCGAAGTACCTAATAACATTCCAATGGTGCAGTGTGTACTGACCGTCATTCTAACTAGGTCAGGGATGCAGCAAACGTGGGGTATGGTTGAGAAGGACATTAAATCATTTGATATGTCGCCCCTTCCCTCATCGCCATTTTTGACAATGAAGATACACTGAAGTTAAAACAGTTCTGTTCAGGGAGGGTCCCAGTTGTGGTTCACCCCTTCTTATATATTAAAAACTAACTTTTACTTGGAATATCAGTGGTCTCTCTCAGAATGGTTCTATCAAGAATGAGATGGGACAAGGGTCACTGGGTGATGCTGTTGGTATCCATTCCCAGACCATGTTCAAGACAATTTCCCAACCCTAATCGAACTGATAATGGCTCTCTGGTTAGCAAGTCTGAATGTCTGGGATCTGAGGGCGGAATCTTGGAGTAAGAGGCTCACTCACAATCTTCAGCATCTCTGGGTAACATATGCTGTTTATAGGAGAACCAGTTTTCAACTCACAATCATGAGAAGATTCTGCCTAGAGGGTTTATCCTCTATTCAGCATGTTTTGATGGATGCTAGAGAGGTATTTCCTGGCTGCTGAGCAAGTCTGTGGATGCGGCTTATGCTCTTGTCTTTGCAGATCTGGTGGGAAAGGCATTGTGTGCTGGATATTACCATAAAGGATAAGGTTCTTCATCTCATTGGGGTTTATACGCCCAATGACCATTTGGAGCAGCATGATTTGCTTTGGCACCTGGAACTTTCCTCTGGATGGATGGGCTGGTCAAGATACTCGGTGCCTGGTTTGGTCCTAATCTCCTCTGGTCAGAGGTAAGGGAGAAGGCAGAAGTCGCTGTTCATTTGTGGTCCCGGAGGAATCTTTCCTTAAAGGGGATGGTGGGAATATGTGGCTCACATGTTCTACACGATTCTCCTTTATGGACCCTTCATACGTTCACTCCCTTCTGCCATTCTATTAGATTTTATAAGGCTCTTGTTCTCGTTCTTGTGGAGGAGTCAAGCCTCCCAAGTTATGTCGAGAGATCTGTTACCTCCAACCTACTGAAGGTGGTCTAGTTATACCTTGTGTTGAAATTTGTCGACATACACTTTGCATCTGCTACCTAGACTGGATGTGTTTACAATTGGAGAAAAATGGCAAATTCTGGAAGGAAGATGCTTGTAAGTACTTTCCATCCTTGTGAAATATGCATATGTGCGAGTAGGAGGCCAGCTGTTTACTCTGAGTTGAGAGCTTCTTCTATTGTGAATGTTGGCTTGCACTCAAGTACCTCTTGTGGCAATGGATGGCCTCTTGTCCAGCCGTTGTCCCATAAGGCATTATATCAGGTGTTAGGGGACCTTTCATGATGATTTGATAGGCAATCTCAGTCTAACAAAGAAGGAGGCTCACTCCATATGGCCTTGAGTGCCCAGGTAGAAATATTTCACTAATACTGAGTCATCACTCACCTGGCTAATTATTCAAGGAGCCCTCTGGGTTGGCAAAAAAACTTTGTTTGGCGGGTTTAGTAACATCTCTAAACTGTGTTCGCTGCAGTGTGGGGGGAGACCCTAGGTCATGCCTTCTTTCCTTGTATAATCGTAATTCCGTTGTGCAAGTTTGTTGACATCATTGTTCGTATGCTGTCCAGAAAGTTCTTTGTCCTCAAGGTCAGTTCCATTTGTAGCAATATCTTACCACCATTGACTAAGGCTGAGCACTATGTGTTCTTTTGCTTACTGGGTGTTATCTGAGTTGTGATATGCAGCGGAACGGATTTGATGGGGATAAGAAGTTTACCTCTTCCCAAGTGATTCTTTTATTTAAGCACCAGCTTAAAGTCAAGATCAAGATAGAAAGGAAACAACACCATCCATTGGAATTTGACAAAAGGTGGCTGAATCTTGCATGTTTGTGCTGAGTGAAAGGCGCTGAGTTTGAATGGCCTTTTGATGCTGGTTAGGCATTAAGGATTTGGGGATTATTGGATTGAACATTGGCAACTCCGCCTGAAATAGGTTTAGATTTGTGTTTTCTTTAGTTTTTTCTTTATCTTATCTAGGGTATGTATGCTCATTGGCCCTTTTTATTTTTACCCCCACTCTCTTTGTTTAATTCCTCATCCCCTCCTCCATTAGATGAACAGAGAGTCCACTGTCTGGTAGCTGCGTGAGCCTTTCATTTTTCGGATGTGATTTTTCATATTTGTTATTGTGTTTGGGTGAGGGTGTGTCTCCATGAGTGTTTTTCATTATTAAATTTCCACATTAATTTTGTCCGGTTAATTTAGTGATTGCGGTGAGGTTTATTACTGACTAGCAGTAGAGCCCGGCATTGCCCGGGGATGTAACAGTAAGAGATAGATCAAGTATCGACCATCATAAAGACTGAAAAATAAAATTGACAAAGATTATTGTTTAAGGTTGACAGACATGCATGTCTTAATTAGTTTCTTTTTTGTTTCGTTTTTTTTTTGTTTTTTCGTTTTTTTACGAATTGGTCAAACCCAAACTCAAACAAAAACATTGTTTTCAATCGTTATGAGTCTACCGATTGAATAGAATTTTATTATAAACAATTGTCTTGTAAATGGAATTTTTAAAGCCTTCTGAATGTAAAAATAAAGAAAAAAGTGTGCAAGACAATAAGAAACACTACCTGCCAAAAAAAATGAAGTTTTGTTGAAATCGGTTGAAAAATGTAGGAAATCCAATCCCATATATAAATGAATACACATACACACAAACAAACAACCTGGGTTTTATAAGTATAAATCGATATGAGTTGTCCCCCTTTCATTCTCAGCGATGCCTCTTAATCGTGTTTTCAAATTGATTTCGAAAAAAAAACAATTGTGTTTTTCCAATTTTTGTCACTGTCAGAACCACTGCAAGGTAATTTTACGTAGTCCTGTGAAGTTTTGTTGAAATCGGTTGAAAAATGTAGGAAATCCGATCCAATATATAAACGTACAGACACACACACAATCTGGGTTTTATAATAAGTATGATACTGTTTATTTTGTTATAAATAAATTTTGTTTACCATTGTAAATATTCATTGAAGTTTAAAATTTGTAAAAGTTGTGTTTATATCTCCACACACCAACAGACAAAATTGTATATATGGCTACTAGTTAGGACTTCATATATTCTCTGAGGTATTATGTTGGTTGTAGTAAGGATGGTAATTAATAATGTGGCGTTTTGGTGCAAGGATTATTGTAGCGTGTCTGGGTCAGTGGTTATGGCAAGCTAAGTTTTAGCATAAAACAGATGAAGACAAGCCTTCTCTTTTCTCCATTATTGACTTTGTGCCCTATTTGTACTCATGTGCAATAGATATTTGAACTTTACTTGCCTAGAGGAGTTATTGACATTTGAAACCAAACCTGGACTCTTATCAACATCTATGTTGCATCAAGTCTGTCCTTCATCTGTGAGGAGATTTTCCAGCATTCACTGCCATACAGGACGACTGATTTTGCATAGCAAGTCCTTAAGGACACATGGCACAGTGGATAATGGCGTTAGTTAGATCCTGGTGACAGGACCCAAAGAGTGTGAGTTCAATACCTGGTTAAGGCAGTAGAGAACTTGGAGAGAGGAATTAACAGGAGATAACTGATAACGGATATCCATGAGACATGGCACATGGAACTAGAACAGTCTACCCCAGTGAGTGAAATAAAGGGTTCAGTTCGACATTCCAACCACCTAAAGAAGGCCGGAGCATACAACGGCTGAAATGTTGTGATAAATATGGTGACAAAGATGAGGATAATAGTCAAAATAATGTAAATAGTGTAGTTAATCCACCTTTTCTTTGTTTCTAAATAACTTTTTTTTTGTTTCTTAATACATTGTTTATCTTTTGGAAGAAAATTATCACTATTACAATGTGTTTTCAGATTTATTTGTCATATTTTCTATCATCTTTTAAAATGCTTCCTGCATATTTCAATTTCGGCACTTGCTCAGGAAGATAATGTGGATAGATAGCTATTGACCCTTGACCTTGGAAGAGGCTAAGATTATAAAATTCAGGGAAGCATTTAGATAGAAGTTTGTTTTACAGAGTAGCAGTTCTTGACAAAAAAAAAAAAAACTAAGTGGAACTTGCTTCTTAAAAATAGAATATAGTGGAAATGTGGGTGATTAGATCCCATGGACATAGAATGGGACGTCCTATTTGTAGAGGTCTGAACTGGCAAAACTAAAAACTAGAAAAATTCATTCAATGCAGCAAGTTTTTTTTGGAGTTCTTTTTTTTTTGTGTTTATGTATTTTTTCTTAAGAAAGAATAAATGAACTAGTTCATTTAAAGAAAAAAGAATAACTTAGCAGTAACATGGAAATTATCAATTATGAAAAAAGGGTATGGGAGGTGTGTGTAGTATGTGTCTCACACCAGATAATGCCAAAATAGATTTGTACTCAGTTACCTTCAAAGGTTCTACTGAGATGACGTCCTGGATGCTGAGCAGTAACCTATATGACTGGCTCAGATGCACTTAGAATGCATCTATAGGAATTTAACTGTATCCCAGATATATAAACACCCATCCAGGGGAGAAGAAGGGCAATCTTTATTAGGTATTGGGGATAAACATCTAATTTCATATTTCGCATGAGGAGCCGTGAGACCTTACATGACCCCGAGCGAAATAATTTAGTGTTTTGAGAGATTGTCACATGTTATAATTAGTCATGATTTTGATTTCATTAAAAAGATAATGTATCTGAAAGACATCTGAGAAAAACTCCCAGGTACAGTATATAAAGTATCGTCATTAAAGAACCCAGACATGAATGTTCTTTTAACAGTCTCATTATAATGCTTTGCTTTGACTATTTAAAAAGATAACATTCTCATAGATAGTTCTTATTTTCTTATGTTTGATATGCTCAAGAAAGAGGTCAGACATGATAAAACATAAGATCAGAACAGTACATGGCACATGTACCATATCCTTCCAGGAAGTAGACAATCATGCCTCTCCATAATATTGCAGCATTTATAGCTCTAAGTTCTCTCCTTAACCTGCCCAGTTCCTGTTCTGATATCTATCTACACATCTATTTATTTACTGTTTCCTTCTACCACTCTTGCCTTCAATATGCCCTGTGAGTGTTAAATTCTCCAAACTCTCTTTACTCATGTCTCAGAAATTTCAACTGTCAATTATTATCTTTTGACTTATCAATTCCTCTTCTTTTATTGTTATCTCCCTTTAATATTTTCTTTTTTCCCATATTGTTTCACACTTAGTAATCCCTCGTGTTGAGAGGCTTTATTGCCTTGCTTGTGGTGAAATGATAAAAAAAAAACTATTACTTCATGATTTAAAAACAAATGTCTCTTTTGTTTCTATTTTCCTTTAAACATTTTCATAGATTCCATGTTCCATTTATAGTATTTGATTGAATCAGAAATGAAACAGGGTCAGATACACAAGTATAATGTGTGAAATATTATGATAAAGCAGCCACAATATAAATGCAGTTCCAAAAGTATCATAATAATGTTTTGTTTTGAACAGTTAGACAGAAATCCTCCTCATATACTGTCATATTTTATTGTCTATTTAATAAACTAATAATCTTGTTTTTATCATACATGATCAATAATTGGCTGCAGGAAAGTATGCTATGTTTCAAGATTGGTAAAATATGACATTCATGAGATATGAAGAGGGTTATGGTTGCCTAAAATTTGTTATTTGCCAAAATATTTCAGTCTGCTTAGATTTAGCCAAACAAAACCGAAGTGTTATTGGAAAAAGATAAAAAATGAATTAGCACTAAACTCCCCAGTGTTCTGTTGACTTGTCTTGTGTCTGTATTTTAGAGTTTAAAATAAAAGGAACTGGCAAGGTTCCAGGATAATAGAGTCTTTGTGATGATTATGACAATTTTACTATCAATTTAATTTTGTTTATTCAATATTTAAACTGAAAATTTTCCAAGCTTTTGTTTGAACCACTGAACTATGGTGCTGAAGATGACATCATATTTTGGCCAGTTCATTCTGTGGCTTTCTTCAAGACTATGTTTTAAAGTTTTATTAAGACACCAGTTTACTGGATTGCTCCAATTGCAAAAATGTATTTACTCCTGTGATATATATATATATATATATATATATATATATATATATATATATATATATATATATATGTTGGGATACAAACAGCAATTGTCTTCCGTTTGTTGAGATAGCTATGAGGGTCATGTGATGGTCACTTAGTGATGTTTCTTCATACAGTGATAAGTGGCCAGTCTGTTTACAGCAGCCAAACTGAGCACTTGCTTTTTTAGCTTGGGCTAAGTGACCTGGGCTTAGACTTCAGTAATGCTTCAGTTTACAAGTACATGGTGTTGCTCCTCTTTTGGGAATATATCTTTCCATGATATAGAAAAAAACTTCAGTTCAAGAACGATATTTTTATACATAATGCTCAGTATTAACAATATTAAAATAAAAATAAAGCATTAACAATATTATATAAAAAGTTTACTCAATTTTTAAATATCAATTTTTCCTGATGTCAAAGTTTCTTGGTAAAATTTCTACTCTTCAGGGGTTTTCAGTTCTAAAATTTGTTTGAATAAATTTTACCAAGAAACTTCACAGTCAGAGAAAAAAAAATAATATTTAAAAGTTAATTACTCTTTATATATACATAAATATTTAA
>CAHIKZ030005447.1:1985000-1997500 GCA_903632075.3 Acanthosepion pharaonis
GTATGTTATTATGGATGATAACAACTACCAGTTATCAAAATTTCAGCTTTTCACAGTTGTTATTTCTAACAAATAGTAGGTTTTAAAAATTTCTTTTTTGGCCCTTAGTTTTGGATATATATATATATATATATATATATATATATATATATATATATATATTTTGTATATGTATATGCATCTATATTTTCTCTCTACCTATATATATATATATATATATATATATATATATATATATATATATATATATATATATATAAATCTCAAAATGTAAAACTCAATATTTTGAATTTTTTCACTTTGTATGAAAATATATAACATGTAGTGTAGCAGTTCCAGTCATGGGTTATGGCCCGGATTTAAAACTGTGTGAACACTTTTTTCAAGTGTGTAATTCACAATTAAAGATGACTACACTTATGTAAGATGATTGGTAAGATGCCAATATTTTATGTAAACTGAAGTACCAAAAATTAGTGGATTGCTTCACTTGCATGTCAATATGTAAAGAGGTAGTATAGCAGTGGCATCCATCGGACATGAAAAGGATTTGAAACTGTGTGAACATGAATGAATGATGCAAAATGTATAAGGCTACCTATATACAAGGTAGTAATTCATGTAGTTTAATAACTTTGACAAGGCTATAGATTGATTCAGGTGAGACATTAGTAGAAATTGAACTATGTGCATCCATAAGTTATGCAAACAAAACAGCCTGATGCATGGGATTGTATAAGAAAAGTATGATATCAGATCATATTAGTTAAAACACTCTCCAGCCTACACAGTATTTTATGGAGTTTCATAGACACAAAACAAAAAGTTTATGATAAATAACATCATAGAATTAGTTGCAATCAATAACCAAGATTGCTGAAGATTGCAATTTGACCAAAGGTAATTAGTACCATGTTACCTTTTTAGACAAATAAAATTCAAGCTTTTTATGCAGATGATTAAATCTTTTTTTGGTAGAGACCCCTGTGGTTATCAATCCAGCTTGTAAGCAGCTTTAGTGGGATGACACTTTGGAATATCATTTACTGTAAGTTTACCTTTTCTCTGTCTATATTTCTGAGATGAGGTATTATGTACAGTATTTACATTGTCCTCATCTTTGTCGCCATATTTGTCACAACGTTTTGGCCGTTGTACGCTCCGGCCTTCTTCAGGTGGTTGGAATGTCGAATTGAACCCTTTATTTCGATCACTGGGGTAGACTGTTCTAGTTCCACGTGCCATGTTTGATGGATGTCAGTTATCAGTTATCTCCTGCTAATTTTCCCTCTGAAAGTTCTCCACTGCTTTAACCAGGTATTGAACTCACGATCTTTGGGTCTGTCACTGGATCTAACCAATGCCTTTATCCACTGTGCCATGTGTCCTTGAGGACACATGGCAGAGTGGATAAAGTGGATTTACCTTTTCTATTTCAAAATATGTTTCACTTTTAAATAATCCACTAGAAGTTAAGCTGTAAAAAGCAAAACAATCAATTATAAAGCTGGTGATGGCCGTGTAATAGTTTGGAATGTTTTATCTCGGATTTTGAAAAGATTTTGAAAGGACCTATAGTGAAACTGATATTTGCCTTGATAGTCTTTGCACATTTTCCAAAACTTTTTTAATTTACAACCTTTGCACACATTTTTTTTAGCAGCAGGGTTGATTTCTTTTGCTGTGTGCTTAATGTAAAACTCTTGACTGACTTCATGACATTTCACTGAGTCCCAATCTCACCAGATTTAAAATGTGAATCACATGCAGCTCTCTCTCTTTAATACTGTACCGATGTTCAGTTAGCATGCTAAAATTTGTGCTCCAAGAACTGCGCTTAGGCAAGACCCCTCACTCACACATTAAATCACCCACATTTCTTCCTTTTATTACTGGTACAATCAAAAAAACATTCTTTAAATTTACACTTTCTCTCAAGAACTATCCTTAAATATTCTCCATAATAAAATCACTGAAACAAAAAAATGTCTCTCTCATTTTATTCATTTTCTTTTTGTTTATTTTATTAGATTGACAAAAATATGAAGGTTGGAGGGTATAAGAATCAGGATGCTGGGATAACAACAACAAAGATTAGGACAATAGTTCATATTTAAATAATGTACATAATGATAACTCTTCATCCCAGAAATTCAGAGAGTAAAAGAATATATATTGTTTATATATATATATATATATATATATATATATATATATATATATATATAATATGATCTCAAGTTTACTATGCATATAAAGTGTGAAACAATTTATTTTCCTCTATTATGTAGCAATGCCTTCTCTTTAAAATGGTTTTAGAATCTTGAATATCATTTTTCACTTCAGAGTGGGAAATCCTACTTAAAATAGTATACGCTGGTCACAGAAAGAATAGATATTTATGTGAATAAATTGCCACTGCAAGTTATTCTATTCAAGAAAAATGAGTTGTATATACAGAAGAAGCATTTGTGAGAGGAGTTATTTTAATATGGGACCAGATAGATGATTCTAATATTGGGAATACATGTTGTTGCATCAATGTTTGCTGCTGATTGTTGCGGCTTTGTTTGGATGGTGAAGATGTTTATTGTTAGTTCTCATTTCAGTAAAGGGAAGGTGATGTTGCAGCCAATGTGGAATGAGAAAAAAGAAAAGGACAAAAAATGTTGCTGTTGTAGGTAACAATATCAACAATTGTAACAATTAATTTCTAAAGGATTTACTGCAAGCAAATTTTGAGAAAACACATGTTCATGTATATACAGATATGTGAGTGTGTGCATAACATGTGTAGGTATGGAGATACATATATTGTATATGTGTGAGTGCAGGCAGATGCCTTTAAGAATAGATTTACTCAATTAGGAGGTTTCTTTTTCTGTTGCCGATATAGTTGGCATTTTGGTCAAAACGTTTATCTTGGTTATGTTGCTCCAAATCAGGGATGATTGCTGTTGGTACTCTTGAATGTGGCTCCTGCTTGTGGTTGTTGTGATTCACTTGAGTGGTTTGTGGTGCATTCTTATATAACCTGGGGAAAACCAAATTTAATATTTTTTACATGTGTTCCCATTGGTTGAAAAGTGTCATATAGTTTGCTTACTTGTGTGCTTAATTTTACTTGTGTTCCCATTGGTTGAAAAGTGTCATATAGTGTGCTTACTTGTGTGCTTAATTTTATTGTGTTTCCATTGGTTAAAAGGAGTCATATGGTGTGCTTACTTGTGTGCTTAATTTTACTTGTGTTTCCATTGGTTGAAAAGTGTCATATAGTGTGCTTACTTGTGTGCTTAATTTTATTGTGTTTCGATTGGTTGAAAAGGGTCATATAGTGTGCTTACTTGTGTGCTCAATTTTATTGTGTTTCCATTAGTTAAAAGGGGTCATATAGTGTGCTTACTTGTGCGCTTAATTTTACTTGTGTTCCCATTGGTTAAAAAGGGTCATATGGTTGCTTACATAAATTGACAGCAAGTCAGTTTTTCATGCCTATTTTTAAAATTGATGAAATTGGGAATTTGTAAATGTGTTTCTTATTTGTTTTTGTATCTTTGGTATTTTTCAAGGTCTCAACAAAATAAACAAAACTGAAAATATTTTATATCTCCTAATGTCAGCTCTTGGTCCTAATACAGAATTTCTCACATTCTTTTTCCTCTATGTGCCATGTCTCTTCAGGACATGAGTTATTATGTCTCTCTTCAACTTCTTATCTTTTGTAGCTCTTAAAAATGTTTTTCTTTTTATATCCCACCAACTCATTATTCTATCATCTATTTAAGCAAATTTCTCACTGCCTTCCTCTATCCTACTTGTCTATTCTATTTGAAGAATCAAACCATTATGTGTCAGTAGATATGACCAGCATGAAATGGTACCAATGGAATTCAATAATATATATATTTATATATATATATTGAATTCCATTCCTATTCTACCACACATTGATACAAGCTCATTAGGCAGATTTCTCACTGCATTTCACTGCCCCATTTGCCTTCAATATTTTCTGTGTGTGTCAAATTTTCCATGCGTTTTTTCTCCTAATATCTCCTAGAAATTTCAACTGCATCTTTGAATTTCAATTTTAATTGTCCTTTCTGGATTATCTTGATTTTGACATCTCTGTATTGTTAAGCACATCTTGGGCTTTTTCTCCTACTGACAGCAATGAAATTGCTGTTCTATCAACTGTGTGACGTAATGGTAATCCTTTGGCTTGATCAAGATCAATCAAGTCTGATCTCCATGAAACAGACATGGCAAAGTTCTTCTAAAGATATGGCAAAGTTTTGGTCTATGTTGAAGATTTCTGCCTCTTCTTCCTGCATATGTTGCTTTAACTTCCGCTTCATGAATTGAACACTGTGGCATAAAACTATTTCCAATTGTCTGGCTCAATACCTGAAAGTCTCATGTCATGCATGCAGACATCTGTTATTATTAGATTGTGGGTTGTCATTGAAAATTTAGAAGGCATCAGGTGCTGAGGAACAAAAACTACAATTGGTTGAGAAAATAGAGAAACAAATGAGTAAAAACAAATGAGACAGAATTTTTTATGCTCTCATGAATTGTTTTGTGTGGAGAAAATTTCAAGGATAGTTCCTGAAAGAAAGTTCAAATTCAAGGTATGTTCTTAAGAGAGTCTGTAAGAAAAATGAAGAAAAACATTGAACTCACTCTGCTAGTGAGTTGAAGAGGTAATGATCTGTACTGTCTAAACCATTAAGAGAATGCTAAGTTTAACATTTTACCTTGACCTCAACATTTAATAAAAAAGAGAGCTAGTTTCTTGGGATTCCCACCATACACATGCTACCAGTATTTTTATGTATACCCAAAAGCTGAAAAGGGGTTGCTGCTGCTACTGACAGGATTATCTATGTATGTGTGAGTAATGAAAGAGTTTAACATCTACTACACATCCTTGAAGCACAGACCTTGGGTTATCTTGCCATGCATGACATGACATATTTTGTATATGACCATTCTTTGTTTGGTTCCATCTAGTGGAGTTGGTACTGTCAGATGAAATGATGCATGTTCAGAAAGCACTTGCTTGATCTAACATGATAGTATTGGTGATTTTATTTCACCATGTGATACCAAAGATACATAATAGATAGCATTGTTGTCTATATTTCGAACATATGCTTTCCTTGATATTATATATTACAGTTATTTGTTGCTATGTGTTTATTTAAAGTTTCTTGTTTATTCTTTATAGACATTTGTATGAGTTTATAAGAAAAATGTTTTCAAAGTTATTTCTATATAATATGATAAATAATAAATATTGGATTTAAATTGGTGCATATATTTTTACCATCTTGTAAAATATAATATTCGCCTTGTAAATAAACAATCTAATATGTAAATACTGTTTAGCATTTTTGTTATAAATCTTCCAAAAAAAATGTATAAATCCAGTTTCATGTTTGGATTTTACTAAAATTATAAAAAATATCTTTTTAAAGCAATAAAAATTATTGAGGGAGTATACATTTTTTTTTATCTTATCACTCCAAGCGAGGAGATAATGCAACTAGAACACAGGAGGTTACAGGGAGTGAAATAGAATGAGAAGTCTTTAATTAGTGGGGATGATTGAGGAAAAGACAAAAAAGAACAAGGTTCAAGAAGACAGATGATAATGATTAGTGTTTCATTTAAATTTTTCAAAATTGCCGTTATCAGAGAAGCAAGAAATTGGAATAGTGAAACTAAGCTACCAATCTAGTAGCATGCTTAAATTCATGTAGTTGGAGTACCAAGGCAAAAAAAGCTCATCAGAACAGCCGCCATGAAAATAGTATTAGAAAAGAAAGATGGAAGACACGTCATGTTAGTAAGAAAGTGACAATGCCTGGTCAGGATCGATTATATTACATATTCTTCTTTGAATTGTGTCTAGAATATTGAGTTGTACAGCAGAGGTATCAAACCAGATATGGCAACAGTATTCAATGCATAGATGAATAGTTGATTTATAAATGTGCAAGATGGATTTTGACAAGAAAAATTTTCAGGCATGACATGGTGAACCCAATTTCCTTGTGGTAGACATAGCATTTGATTCAATGTAGTCCTCCACTACATGCCAGTGGGAAACATGAGGTGAAGAAGAGTAATAGGGGTTTCAAAAGAAAAACAGTTCTTTTGAAACCCTGTTTTCTTTTTTCTTTTGCACTTAAATTCATTAAATTTTGCCAAGCAAATTAAAAAAAAATATATATATATATTTCATAAAAAATATTTTTAACATCTGTCTATATTTCTGAGATGAGATATTTTAACTATTTACATTGTTGGGACTGTTGTCTACATCTTTATTGTCATATTCACAAAGTCTGCTCCAACCTTCCTCAGGTGATATATGATCAAAACTCTCTTTTTTTTATCCAGGGACACATGGCGCAGTGGATAAAAGCATTGGTTGAAGTAATCCAATGACTTGGCCCAAAGAGTTGTGTTCAAAGCGTTGTGAGGTGAACAAAACTTGGAGAGTTGAGTTAACAAAGGGAAACAACTGAAACTAATATATCCAGAAATGGCATGGCATGTGGAACTAGAACAATGTACCTCATTTAACGAAATAAAGGGTTTAGTTCAAAATTCCAATGTGTGATTGGTTCTGATCTGGTATCTTATCTACAGTCGCTCTCTCACAGATATGCCGTTGCCTCACTCTGTCTTTTCTACAAATACTTTCATGGTAACTGCTCCGATGAGCTACTTTCACTAGTTCCCAGACTGCATGAATTTAAGCTTGCTACTAGGCTGGCATCACGGTCCCACCCTTTCACTGTCAAAATGGTTAAATGTGGCCGTCTCTTCTACTCAAATAGCTTCATGTCTTGCACCTCCTGTCTGTGGAATTCCCATCCTATTACTTGTATCCTTGATAGCTATAATCTTCAACTATTCAAATGTAATGTCAATCAGCATCTCCAGTTTCCCTGACCTATTCCCTGTCCTTCTCTTCATCCTTTCCTCCATCATACCTCTTTACTCTCATTCCCATTCTCTGTAAACCCATGCATGCTAGTGGCATCCTGCCTTGCTTGGGGTGAAATGTTTTAAAAAAAAAAAAAGAAGTATATCAACTGAAGAAGTCTGGAGAATATGACAATAAAGATGAGGACAACAGTCCAAACAATGTAAATAGTGTAAATACTTATTCATTTATTGAAATACTAATGAGGTACCATTGCTACTTCCACACACACATATATATATATGTATGCTGTAACAATATTTCATGACAGACTTAAGAAGATTATGGCACAGTTGGTTGAGGATCACTGCTTTAAAGGAACAACTTCAAAATGACCTCATGTATTTCTTTCTAAAATTATGAACATTTGTTTCAGGTAATTCTCATTATATTTTGATATCCTCTAATATTTCTTCATTGCCATTAGTTTACTCCTGACCTGTAAATCATTTATTCACATAGTTTTCAAGCAATACTTTTGGATAGTTTAGTCTCCAATTGAAGTAGAACAGCATACATTGTGCTGATCAGTCATTTTAATCTTCTGTCTTCATCTGTCTAATTCTTATTGTTCTGTTGCAGCATCTACAAACTTTTCAAGGCATAGATACTTTCTGACATGCATAACAAGATTTAAAGAGAATCTGCAATTTGTCTCCAAGATCGTATGAGGCTAATAAAGGTATTTCCCAATCTATTTGACACATCTGATCTAGTGGCATCTTTCCTTCATTGACAAAATGTGAACAACGAAACGATTTCATTCATTTTATTAATTTGATTTCCTCATTTCCTTTTCACTAGGACGGCCATTAGGTTCAGTGGCATCATGCCATCTCTCCTGATGACTTGAAGCAGAGATCATCATGCCAAAGGCAAGGTAGCCATTATGCTGCTAAATATATGATGTTGATGCTGAGGATTTCATATGCACTTTGATCTCAGATTTGAACCGTTGTCCTCATCTTTATTGGTTTTGTCACAATGTCTTACGAGAAATGATCAATGATTGTCTCTAAATATCATTTTTGTTAGATCTGCTTGAGTAGATTTAATGTCGACAAGACCTGTCTGTCTGGAGAGTTTATGTTTCAATAAATAAAATTATGTTATCACCAAAATACATTGATATAGACATACATATATATACATACACAGGCACACACACATATGTATATATATATATATATATATATATATATATATATATATATATGAAAAGAGAGAAAGAAAATGATAGAGTGGAAAGAAAAAAAGAAGTATATATTGGTATATTGAACCTGTCTGGTGACTAACAAACATATTTCTTGTCATTACTGATAAGTTTTCAAGCCCAGACTTTATGTTCCAAAGAAATCTTTTATTCATATAAATTCATAATATCGTTAGTCAGGCATCAAAATGTTTTCTCAGGTTTTCTTTGACCTTATACTACCTTTTAGTATTCCAATTTTTATGCATTGTCTTTTAGAAGTATTTGGTTATTTGAAAGTGATAGAGCCACTGGTTAAACAGGAAGTGCTGGATGAAGGGAAACAAGTGATAATCTGAAGATGACAGGGCCGTATACGAAAAAAAAAATCTTCTAGCTCCTGATTGTTTGAAGCATCATTTGCAGAATAAGAACAAACCAGAGGCAGTAGAAGTTTGGCTCTGCAGAAGGATGATGAGAATATGTTGCAAAATTAACAAAAATTTCTTAAGGAAAAATTGCAACAGCAAGCAAACTTACACTCAGAATTAGAAAGAAGCAGCTGAAATTTTAGTAAATGCATAATAAGAAGAATCTGAAAACATAGGATATTCCGAAGCCAAAGACAGCCGGCTACATACCAGACACTCTTGTGTGAATGGATGACAGCATTGGTAGTAGGAGGCTTGGCAGAGGGACATATGATTCTAAGAGCTACAAGAGAAAGGAGATTGTGGAGAGCCTAATCAACTATATCATAGGGCAAAAAAAGTTTTGAAATTCGAAGTTGAGAAAAAAAGATTATTAGAATTTTATACAATAATAATTTATGCTGGGTCCTGAAACTGTGGTAATAAATACTTTATAAATCTTATTAAATAGAATGCCTTTCCCTCAGCAAATGGATTTTTCCTTTGACATCTCTGTTATTTCATCTACCTTCACTCCTTGGAAATATTGTTTTAAAAAGAGAGGCTTAGGATTGTAAAAAATCTAAACATTGATGAAAGTGAATTTGTAAATTTTGTTTGTTAAGAAAATACAATAAAAATATTAAACACTATTAGATTGTTTATTTACAAAGATAATTTCATATATATATATATATATATATATATATATATATATATATATATATATATATATATATTCAACATTCTAAAATTTCATTAAGACATATCAAAGTCAGCAGTAAATAAATCAGTGTTATTGGTAACAATTTATTTATTTCTCTATTGGATCATGTTATTTAAGTCATGGAAATTATGTGTATAAAATAATATGACCCAAATGTCTGCCAAATCTGAATGAAAAAGAAAAAAAATCATTAGATGCTTAAGTTTAATTCACATTAAAATTGGTCAAAATTATTGGAACACACTTTATATTGTATGAAAAATAATGTGATGCAATATTTATCATTTACAAAGATTTATAAAGAAATAAGTATGAAAAAATGTTTCTACTCATAAATTTATGAACATTTATTAAATATATTGTTATGGGAACTTACCTATAACAATAATGGGCTCTTCCTGACACTATAAATACTGCACCTCTCAAGAGGTATAATGAATGAATGGTGTAACGAGTTGAGACAATATTAGTTCACTCTAAACCAGACGGACAGTCATTACTTACAACTTCAACTTCTTGTACTATATTTCTGTTGTAATATATCTTTGTTATTCTACTCTTGTGTTCGTGTTGTTCTTCCTTGGTTCTAACCTTGGACCATAACTGTGGTGCGAGGATATTGGACCACAACATATGTAAACCAGTTATAAGGAAATCCTTATTATTTACCATTTTATAAAGTTCAAATCAGTTGGCAATTAGTCAATGTTTTACCAAACATTACAATAAATAATATGATAAATATTTTAAATAAACAATCTAATAAATAAATTTTAGCAATTAGCTGATGTTCTGCCAATCATTCCACTAAATAATATATTAAATAAATACTGTAAATAAACAATCTAATAGGTTTCATAATTTTTGTTGTCATTTCTTAAGAATAAAGAAAATGTATTAATTCCCTTTTGGCTGTTTGGATTTTATTAAAATTCGACTCCTTTTTAAAATAATAAACATTGATTAGTAGTGAATGTAGTTAAAATAATAATTTTGTCAAGGGAAAAACCTTCCTTTTTACACAACATTTTATTTTTGTGTTGGGGTGGAGCATGGCAGTTAGAGATTGCCCCAGTTTTTTCAAGAATATCAAGCTTCAAACCAAAATTTTCCTCATTTTTTTCTTGTTTATGTTGATATGTGAAGTTTTCTCTGATGGAAAACAAAACAAAAGAAAGTTATTGAATGCTGAAGAGATTCTTCTGAATTTTAATCTACAACATTTCCTGATGTTTAAAATAATATAATTTTTGTTATTATTACTTACTTCTGTGATTATTCATATATAGCTTTCTAAACATCTATATATCTCTATAAACACACATACACACACACATATATATATATAATGGACTCTCCTGTCAGTTTCAATGTATGAGGATCTGAGAGCTTATTGATTCAGTTATGGAAATTTGTGCAATAATCTTAAGTGGCATTTAAGACCCACTAGTGATTTACAAAGGAGACCACATATGGAGCAAGTTTGAGGATTGTGAGATGAGATTACATTGGCTGACCTTTTAGATCTTGCTCTCACTTCTTGAAGAATATATATATACATGAATATATATATAATATTATGATCTATCTGTGACTCAATCTCTCTCCCCTGTATACTTGGTCTCTCTCTCTCTCTCTCTCTATATAT
The DNA here is from genome assembly GCA_903632075.3 of Acanthosepion pharaonis. Taxonomy (NCBI): domain Eukaryota; kingdom Metazoa; phylum Mollusca; class Cephalopoda; order Sepiida; family Sepiidae; genus Acanthosepion; species Acanthosepion pharaonis. Next base: position 1,995,981 of record CAHIKZ030005447.1, read on the forward strand.
ATATATATATATATATATATATATATATACACACATGTATATATATATATATATATATATATATATATAAATACATTTTTTCTTCCCCAGTAGCATGACTCAGAATTTCATGCACAATGTAATCAAGTGATGAGTAAAAATTGAGCGTTACATAATTTAAATTTCAATAAAAATATCTGATTAATATTAAATGCTCTGCTATATTACATTGAGTACTATTTTGTTAACACCACCATATATAAATTATTTTTCTTCAAATATGTTTTAGTGAAAAATACTGAAAAGTTCTATCTGTTAAAGTATTTATTTAGTTTTCCAACTTCTGGCTAAGTTGTTTTAAGTCATACTTAAATATTCCAAACTTTCCAAACTCCATTTCTTTTTACATTCAAGTACTTTCAGATCTCACTATAGTCATTATCAAGAATTGTGAATTATTAATCTGTTTATCAAAATGTGTTTGACAAATTATGTTTTTTTTACTTTCCCTGGAATTAAATTTAAGTCACTTGAAGGTGACATCATCTGCAATGGTTAAACTGAATTTATACATACTTTTTTTTCAGTATTGTTCAATAAAACTTGATTGAAAGAAATCTTGGTACCGAAATACACTATATATATATATAGGAGGCATGGTGGAGTAATGGATAGCAGCTTGGATTGAGGAATCGCAGAGCCGAGTTCGAATTCCAGTTGGTTCCATTACATTCACTTACGTGCTAATACCCTTGGGAAAGGTATGAATCCTCTTCCTCTCCCTCCAGCTATGGGCAAAATAGCAGGACAGACTGGATTCTATAGCCTTGGATGGCAACTGGTCTAGGAGAATGACAACTCTGAATTCAAAACCTGTGGAGGGTCGTTGGGGAACCTTGTGGCACTTGGTGCACCAGGTCTCTGTGTTCGTCCATTCAAAAAGTGTGGATGGTCCTGCACAAAGCCTTCACCACGATAATCAAATCTCATGTGCCAGTGTCGGGCTGTCGGTTTCCTGGAAACTGATCTGCTTGACCCTCATACGTAGAATCTCAGCAGGAGAGTCAACTATATATATATATATATATATATATATATATATATATATATATTTATGTTGTATCACAATACATCTATAAATGTAACCAGGATGAATTTATATCAAACAGACAATAATTCTTACCTACAAATACAAGAAAAAATTTAAACCAGCACTAAGTAGATTATAACCTCATACACAAAAACACACAACATCCACACATAATGGCCAAATACAGTGGTTGAACCACTCACATATCTGTGGAGCACGAATATATATACACATACTGGTAAAAAAAAATAGACTACTCACAAGCACACACAAACCCTACACAACATAGTAATGTGTGTATGTTTATGTATATATGTGTGTATGTTTATGTATATATGTATGTATATATATGTGTGTGTGTGTATGTATGTATATATGTGTATACTAATTCCTTATAATAAGATAGTATGTATGTATAGAGAGGAAATATACATATACATACGCATACTAA
>CAHIKZ030005447.1:2002500-2042500 GCA_903632075.3 Acanthosepion pharaonis
GATAAATATTATTTTATTTAATAGTGTTGGTTTTATTAATAATAAAATGATATATACTGATATAATTGATAATAAAACTATTTACATGGTTCGATATGTAAATTGTCGCCATATTATATTTTAATTTTGTGCATGTGCGTTGTTTGTTTTTCATTTTGTCAACTGCACAGTATAGTTGGATAAGTTGGGCACCGTCTGTGAGAGAAAGAGCACCATGATGCAAGTTACTCAGCCAGAAATTTGGACACAGCTATAATACGAACATTTAAGAGTGTGTGAAAATCTGAAGACAGTGCAGAGAATTCGGAAAGAGTTGCATAAGTCTAATGGCGACTATGAAGATACAACAGCATGGAAAACTCACACAGTGTGTTCTGATAAGAAAACAACTCCTGAATTTGTTGCTAAAGGCCTCATACTTGACACAGAGGCCTACATCAATTGCCTTGAGAAGGTAGTGCTGTCCTGGATCAGTTGAGTGGCTACTGGAAGTCCCTATGTCTGGCAACAGGACTCTGCACCATGGCACACAAGCGGGAGAACCCAGTCATGACTGTCAGACAATTTCTGCGACCATATCAAACCTTACATCTTGCCGCATAACTCCCCAGACTGCAACCCCCTTGATTATTACTATATGTGTGGGGCCCAGTTGAGCAAGTGACCAACAAAATACCTTGTAATACCAAAGATGAATTGAAGGCAAGTATTATGTCAGTATTCACCAACTTAAACCAGGAGAGCATGAAGAAAAGATGCAGGAGATTTTGAAGTCATCTGGAGGCTATGGTTGAAGCCAATGACAATTTTATTGAATACATTTACTCTTTAGTATTTCAAGATATTTTTCTGTAATTTTGATAAATGTATCTGTTAAAATTAGATGTCAGTGCTATTTTCATTTTTGGGATAATTTAGATGACAATTTATCCATCGCACCCAGTAATTATATTTATGTATAATCTTTAAATTTTGTTTTATTTATGGAGTAGAATGTTCACTATTGGATCTAGACCATAATGGAGCTTCCCTGTTCTTTTTCTGTGAGTATTTACCTGGTAATTTTTCTGATGAATTTTCCTCGATGGTACCTAGACTTTATGAATTTAAACTCAGTACAAGATTGGAGCCGAGGTTTCATCATTTTAGAATTGAAATGGAAAGATGTAACTACAAGTTTTATGCAAACATTTTCTTCTCTCACATTTCTAATTTGTGGAACTCACTTCTAGATTGTTCATTTCCAACCCATTTTGATCTTCAAAAAGTTAAATGCAATGTCAATTGCTATCTTCTTTTTCCTTAATTCCTGTTCTTTTGTTATTCTTTCTCCTTAATAATGATTTTTTTTCTCAGATTCTCTCACACTTAGTAACCCTTTTGTGTCTTAAATGTTTTATTGTCTTGCTTGGGATGAAATGATAAAAAAAAATTGTGCATACAGACAGCATCAACTTAAGTATCAATACTGTTTGTTATGATGATTGCTTCAGGTGGAAAGTGCTGATTTCTACATATAGGATCTATCTATCTATCTATCTATCTATCTATCTATCTATCTATCTACACAGTGAAACCAGTAAACTAAAACATCTATAATATTTTTTTCTGATAAACTATACATGTATCATAAATATACACAAACATCAGGTGAATTTTACCTCATTTCGTTATATAATAAAGTGTATTTTGCATGTGTTTATAGATTGGAAAATATTTATTAGGATTCCTTCCAAGTATTTTTACATAATAAATTATGTCCTTTTCTCATTAGGGTGGCATTTATTAATAAATAAAACAGCCCATGACTGACTTGAATTTGTTAACAATATGTTATCATAAGGATGTCTTATAATGTTATGATTGTGTATTAGCTTAAAAAAATCTTTTATATTATGTCACTGTTTGAACCAAAAACTTTTGATTTCTTAATCATAAGAATTTTTTATGATATCATCAATATCAAGTTCGGATCAGCAATCTTTTCTCAAAGACCACTGCTACCCTAGCATTTTTTTTATCCTCAACAAGTGTCTCTCACCTGTGGCCAGAGGCCAGACTAAAGTAAGCATAGTAAATACCTATGGGAAGATATATAATTTATGTTTTTTTTCTCTGTCAGTTTTGATTGAATTTTCTTCTTTTCAGGGAGTTGATCTTTGTCCACTGTCTAACATAATTAAACAGAAACTGGTTGGGAGCCAACTTGCCATGATTTTCTTGACGAAGACCAAATAAAATAACAGTCAACTAATATTAAAGTCATAACTTCAGTGAAATATTCTCAGCATATTTATTACAATTAGATCATCTTTTGCTTTTCAGATGTGACTTTGGAATGCTTATTAGTATAAATGCAGGGTGCGATGGATAAATTTTCATTACACAAAAAAATGAAAACAACACTGATATCTCATTTTAGCAGATATATTTGCCAAAATTCCACAAAAATATCTTGAAGTATTAAAGAGTAAATGTATTCAATAAAATCACCATTGGCTTCAACTATGGCCTCCAGATGACTTTGGGACATCCCTTCTGGACAATCTCTTTGTTTGGTGAATGCTGCCATAATACTTGCCTTCAATTCATCTTAGGTGTTTTTATTGTTCTCTTGCTCAACTGCACCCACACATAACAATCAAAGGGGTTGCAGTCTGGAGAGTTATGTGGCCAGATGTAAGGTTTGATATGGTCACAGAAATTGTCTGACAGTAATGACTGGGTTCTTCTGTTTGTGTGTCATGGTGCAGAACCCTGTTACCAGACATAGCAGCCACCATCTTGACCTTTCTGGCTATGGAGATGATTGACTTGGAGGGATCTTTGTCAATCATGGCTTAGATTTCACCAACAAATTCAGATGTTTTTTTCTTATCAGAACAATCAGAGTGAGTTTTCCAAGCTGCCATACCTTCTTAATCACCATTAGACTCATCAAACCCTTTCCAAATCTTCTGCACTGTCCTCAGATTTTCATGCAAACACTCTGAATTGTTCATATTAGAGCTTCTGACGCGAATGCCAAGCAGTACAGGATGCTATTTCCAAATTTCTGATGCTGTAAATTGTGTCATGGTTCTCTTTTTCTCACGGACAGTGTCAAACTGTCCCTTCTATACTGTGTGTTTGACAAAATATAAAACAAACAATGTGTATGCGCAAAATTAAAAATATAAAATGGTGATAATTTACCCATTGCACCCGTAGATCAGTGAATATTTAAAACAACATAGAAATGGTGCAAACAGTATAAGCCCTTGCAATAATTTTTTCCTTTTTCTTTTATATACCATGTCCTTTCAAGATGTAGGCGATTATGGTTCTCCACAATTTCCTGTATTTGTAGCTCTTAATAAATTCTGTCTTCCCAGATCCCCATCCATTCTACATGCAGCTACTGCCAATGATTCAGAGCTATATGCATATTCATCAACTTACATGTTTTTCTATCCATCTCCTGGAATTCTTTGGGACACGTCAATATGGTGTAATGGTCAGCAAGCTTGTCTTGCTAAATCAGTTACAAGTGAGTACCGAGTTTGATCTTTATTGGGTGCCCCGTAGATTCAGCTGTATGCCACATCTAATCTATGTTTAGAAATTCATTTAATAGTGAGTCTGATCCTCATCGGTTGACCCCTAATTTTGTCCATATGCCACATTTAATTTATGTTTAGAAATTCATTTAATAGTGAGTTTGATCCTCACTGGGTGCTCCCTAGTTTGCCACATCTAAGTTATGTTGAGTAATTCATTTAATAGTGAGTTTCATCCTCACTGGGTGCCCAATATTTTTAACCATGTGCCACATCTAAGCTAAGCTTAGAAAATCAAGTCCACTAATTCTGTATTATTCCAGTGTAAGAATGCTGCTGAATAGCGTAGTTGAAAAAGTGCCCAAGTATTAATTTCTTTGCTGATATTGCCATCATTTAGTTTTGTTTCAATTATTTTGCTTACATGTCTAAAATACACTCCTTTTAACTTTTTCTATCATTTTGGTATTTGTCATTTTGTTGGCCTGTAGAATGTCAAGATGTATATAGCTCTCTCCCTCTGACAGAGATTTCATGACTTCTCTATCCCTTTATTGTTAATACCATCATCATCATTATTATTATTATTATTATTATTATTATTATTATTGTAGTACCGCATGCAAATTACAAAGACAAGAATAGATAGAGAACAACTGGTGAACATAGGGAACAGTTACACTTAGCAAACCCTTTGCAGAGAACTGTACTACAACTACTACTACACAGAAAGATATGCAAAACATAACAATTATTTACATTATTTATATTATTCAGACCATTGTCCTCATCTTTGTCGCCATATTTATTACAATGTTTTGGCCATTGTACACTCCAGCCTTCTTCAGGTGGTTGGAATGTCTCACTGAACCCTTTATTTCGCTAACTGGGGTAGACTGTTCTAGTTCCATGTGCCATATTTAATGGATGTCAGTTGTCAGTTACCTCCTGTTGATTCACCTCTCCAAGAAGTTCTCCACTACCTTAACCGAGTATTGGACACACACATAGCACAGTGGATATAGGTGTTAGTTAGATCAAGTGACAGGACCCAAAGAGTGTGACCCTTATATGTTGTATTTAACGGGAGAGTTGAGTACAAGGTCTGGTCACTCCTCCTCCCCCAATACAAAGTATGCTTGAGAGAGATATGAAATTAATCCCTCCCTATGCTCTACCATGTCTCTTTAACTACTTCTTTTACACTCTCTGTAAAATTACAAAAACTTACACTACCCATCAATTTTAATTTCATTTTTCGTTCATTTCATTTTTGGAAGTGCTGTCTGATGATCCGGCGTCCTTTAAAAGAACTCTGGTGAAATAAATTATTATAATGGTACCTTAAAGTGGTCTGTTTTTCTTTTAAATATATATATATATATATATATATATATATACAAGTAAAATTCCATGTGTAAATAATCCAAGTGAATCTTATTAATATAAAATATCAAAACTGATCAACAAATAGATCTCAATGTATTTATTACAGACCATATATAAATAAATTACAAATAAATGAAATTCAAAAATACCGCATCTGAATTACTTGGATTTTTTTATCCTTTTAATCTATTATTTAATTTAAATAAATATTCCATTTTAATTTTTCCTATATACTAATAATTTTTTATTTATAATATTAACCTTTCACAACATTTTACACAATCTTAAAAACCTTCTCTTATCCTTATGTAATTTTTCCTGTTTGAACAAGTGTTAACATCTGAAATATAGGTCAAGGTTAATTTTTCCGAATGTTAAATTTCCAACCATCTTTAAAATTTCGTCTGGTGTCTAGACTCTAGACAAATCCTCATACTTTCTATACACTTTGTTTACTTTGTTTTTGTCTACATTGTTTTTTTTTTTGTTTTTTTTTCATCTTTTTTCTCTCTGTCTTTCTCTTTCCTCTGTTTTTAGATCTTTTTTTTTTCTTGTTTGTCATTTTTCCTCCCCTTTTTTCCTTCTGGTCTCTTACTTAAATTTAAAGTGATTTTTCATATTTATTTTATTTTATCAAACTCTTTTGTGTTGACAATCTCAAGCAGAGCAAAATGGCCATTCAAATGGGGTATTTGTGAATTTCACTTATTTGTAATTATATATATATATATATATATATATATATATATATATATATATATCATACTTATTATAAAACCCAGGTTGTGTGTGTGTGTGTGTGTGTGTGTGTGTGTGTGTGTGTGTGTGTGTGTGTGTATGTGTCTGTACGTTTATATATTGGATCGGATTTCCTACATTTTTCAACCGATTTCAACAAAACTTCACAGGGCTAAGTGAAATTACCTTGCGGTGGTTCTGACAGCACCAAAAATTGGAAAAACACAATTGTTTTTGCACGAAATCAATTCGAAAACATGATTAAGAGGCATCGTGAGAATGAAAGGGGGACAACTCATATCGAGTTATACTTATTATAAAACCCAGGTGGTTTTGTGTGTGTGTGTGTCTGTGTTCGTTTATATATGGGATCGGATTTCCTACATTTTTCAACCGATTTCAACAAAACTTCACTTTTTTTTTGGCAGGTAGTGTTTCTTATTGTCTTGCACACTTTTTTCTTTATTTTTATATTCATTGCTTTCGAAATTCCATTTACAAGACAATTGTTTATATTAAAATTCTATTCAATCGGTAGACTCATAACAATTGAAAACAATCTTTTTGTTTGAGTTTGGGTTTGACCAATTCGTAAAAAAACTAATTAAGACATGCGTGTTCGTCAACCTTAAACAATAATCTTTGTAAATTTTATTTTTCAGTCATTATGATGGTCGATACTTGATCAATCTCTTACTGTTACATCCCCAGGCAATGCTGGGCTCTACTGCTAGTATATATATATATATATATATATATATATATATATATATATATATATATATATATATATATATGTTTAGAAACAACAATAAACAAAAATGTTTTTATTTATTTAATGCTAATTTGATATTTTTGCTCTTTTTTATTTAATGATTCATTTCTCTTATTTTTACTAAAGTGATTATAAGGCAAAATGTTACATTTGATAATGAACCATTCACCCAAATATCCAGTTTAAAATATATATAGTTTTTCTTTGTCATGGTAGAGTGATCCCAAGAGTGAAGCTATATGGAGTTTCAAATCCTGTAAAGCTGCCTATGGTAGTAATGCCAAGCAGGAGGGACCAGACTGAATGTTACCAACTCCCAAAGATTACAATGACAGGATAGATCTAAACAATCTCAACAGTCAAACAGGTAGAAGAGACCAGTGCTAGACTATTTGGAATAACCAAAGTGAACCTTAACAGACCAAGCATATGACAGCCCAATACAATCAGGTTTCCCAGATCTTATTTGTCTTAATCCCCTTTGTGTACAGGCTTCTCCATCGCTTGGCCATCACAATCAAATTCACGTGAATGGTCTTGTCAAATGCTGTTTGACTACTCCTCAGGAGAAGGTTGGGCCTTCACAGCATCTCTGCCACCACCAGAGAGGATGAACGGAATAATGAGAGAGGGTGATGATCCTGATGCTTGGATGTAAACGGATGCTGACTACTACTACTATTACATATAGTGCTCTGATTTGGCATTTATATACATCGTGTATGTACATGATATATATAATACACAAATAGCTTAGTGGGTAGGGTCTCTGACTGATGCCAAATTGGTCAAGTTTTGAAACCAGCTTGTAGCAATTGGATGTCCAGCCACACTGATCAGCTGTGATACAGCAAAACAGGCTTGTATGTGTGTATATATATATATATATATATATATATATATATATATATATATATATATATATAATATAAATTTCATTTGTTCACTTCACTGTTGAATAGAAAGACATTCAAGAGCTAAGTGTACAAATAGACATTAATTTATTATTATTATTATTATTATTATTATTATTATTATTATTAATGCTCAGATAATTAGGATTTTAATTAAAAGGACTGCTTGCTTTAAATAACTTTTTTCCAGAATGATTCTGCTTCACTGATTTTTGTTGAAATGCAGTCTCCTATATATATATATATATATATATATATATATATATATATATATATATATATTTATATATATATATGTATGTATGTATGTATGTATGTATGTATGTATGTGTGTGTGTGTGTGTTTGTGTGATATACATACACACACACATCTAATCAGCACATGCACCCCACCATACATATATCTATAATGTATGGAAAAACTCAAAATCCTAGAAGCTATTATTATATGAAATAAATAGGCCATATTAAAAAAATTATTTCCACCACAGGAAATGGTATCTAGAATTATGCATAAAATATTTAACATGCATTAAAAAAAAATTAAAAGAAAACACATGAGGAATTTTTTCTAGTGAGGTCTTTAATTGTTACACATGACATCATCTTGGATTGATTCAAACCTTCATCTCTCTATAAAATACCAGAATGTAGTGAACAGAATCTTGCCTACCAAACTGACAGCCCTTGGGTCATGATAATGATTGAGATGGTTGAAAGTGCTTAAACAAAAACAATCAAACTAATATGAACTGCAGACACTTTATCCAGAGTTTTTGTTTTGATAGCAAAAATTTTATTTAAAAATTGAAAAATGACAAAAAAATTCAATGGACAGATTTTGATTGTTGATAGTTACTGCCTAAATATACCTTATATAAAATACATACATATATATGTGTACATACACAAAGTTATGTTTCATCCTCAAACAAAAATTCAGGAACCTGAATTTTCGCTTGAGGATGAAACAGGACTTGTTACTTTAATTCAATTTAATTTTAATAATTATATTGATGGTATAAACTTGACAATTATTTAATTGCTTGGCCACATATGTAGACCAGTATATGCATATATGCCTGCTTATACCTGGCCGTTTTATTTATTTATATATATAAATATCATGTCATGTTGTATTGATAATGTTATAATTTATGAATATGTTGTATTGATAATGTTATAATTTATGAATATGTCCTGAAGATGGTTTATTAGACCGAATATATATATATATATATATATTTAGGCAGCATATATTCATTTAAGCATGTTTGCTTGAATAATCTAAACATATTATGACTATTTCTTTTTATTTCAATTTCTTAGTGCTTTTAAGAAACTGATTAAGAAAGGTACTGTAGTTTTGGTTATTCCTTTTATTTTCCCAAGCACTTTAAATCTCATCCCAGATCATTTTCAGGGGTAAATTGCTAAAAAAAAATTAGTGTAATTTATAGCTGCGAATTTTTTTGTAAATGTGTATATACACACACTATTATATTCAGTTTATGTTAAGGATATATAAAGGAGGTAACTTAGTTTAATTTTTTTATTATTAATGTTTTAAAAATACTCAACTTGTAATTTTTTCAAAAAGTCTTTCTTTACATTTAACAAACATTTGCATTTATAGACATTGCAAAAAAATTGTTGCTATTCTCAATAAATTTTATGTAGTGTTGGTTTAGTTTTTGTTTTTATTTTCAAAAGGCTGTATACTTGTATTGTTGTCTAATATTTCTTTAAAACATGAATGTGGAGAGGAATGTTTTTTTAAATGTTGTGTAATAGAACCTAAATCCAACATGTGTAAAGTAAGCCTTCTTGATAGTGCTATCATCATGAAACTAAGATATATATTTACTTTTTTGTCAGAGATACAATCTTCCAAAAGACATTTAAATTGATATACATGGTTGGTATTTTGCAAAACATTAGTTGACAGAGAAGAGTTATTGTGGATGATTAAATTGGTTGTGTTAAATTTATTAGAGTATATAATTTATTTTTTTTAACTGGGATCACTGGCGGATATATTAGTACTTATGAGTTTTAGAATTTTTTCATCTTGTTTGTAGTTAGTATATTTGAACATGGTATAATAGGTTGATATGTTTAGGGTTATTTGCACAAGTATTATGTTCTTTTTGGTTTATGTTAATGTTTTTAATAGCTCGTCTAATTTGTTCATCAACAATGTAATTAGGAAAGTCATTATTAATGAGAATTAGTTTAATGTGTTATAATTTTTATTTTTTGGCGGAAAGCGTTAACTTTTGCATAATTTATTAAATTTTGTATGATCACTGATTCTTAATAGAACATTCACTTTTATAGCTGAGAGTGCATGTGTTTATGCTAGTTGTTTTTTTTTTATATGGGGATGTAGTAAATGTATTATTATTATTGGTGTTTATCAATATATCAGGAAAAGGAATTCTGTTGTTATTTTTAAGTTCATATGTGAACTTAAGAACAGAGGTTTTGGAATTTTTTTGTAGTTTATGTATTTCATTCATGTTTTTAATTAAGATGAGTATATAGTCTACATATCTTAGATAGTGGGTTTTTAGTTGTATTAAATATCTTATTTTAAAGGTCAGCCATATAGAAGTTACTAAATATTAACCTTAGAAGTGAACACATCTTGTTGTATGTATATAATATTTTGATTGTCGTAGAAGGAAAGATCAGTAGTGTAAGTCAAGAGTAGTTTCTGTAATATGTTATGTTTAATTTTTAAGTGAGAGACAGATGGATTGCTGTAAAATATCTTTATAATTATATCAACCATTTCTCTAAATGTGCCATTGGTAAATAAGCTTTCAACATCAAGTGAGGCTATGGTTTCATTATTAACTTTTTGTGTTTTTAAAACTTGGATTAGTTCATGAGTTGATTTAATGCTATATTTATTAGGTATGTATGGTGTAATGTGTAGGTTAATGATTTTGTTAATTGATAAATCAGAATGGAGATTTAGGATATGATAGGATGGAGATGGAAGTTAGGTTTATGTATTTTCATCGTTCCATACATATTTCCTGGTTTCTAGTTGTCAATTATTTTGGGAAGTTTTAAATTGTTTTGTTCTGCATTGTTGACTGATTATTTTGTTGATTTTCAGTTTTAGTTGGTTAATAGGATTTTTGTTGATTTTTGGTGTGGTTGTCAAATATTTGGTGAAATTTTGAATTTTCGGATTCATTTAATACAATGAAGATATTGGTTTTATCTGCTTTTTTGACAAATTATACGGGTATTGTTATGTAGCTCCTTGGTAGTGAATTTTAATTGATTTTTTTTTGAGCTTAGACAAGGTTTTTCATTTGTCATGTCTGTCTTTTATTGCTTCATCTTTGAGTAGGTCACAAATTTCTGGTTTTGTTTCTCTTAGCTGTAGCTGTTAAGGTTTTATGTTTTGATACAATATTTCAATCTCAATGTTTTTATCCAATCTATTGTAATTTTCTGTAGAGATGATAGTTAGGTACAAGATCAAGTAACATTTTTTGTATTTAGAGATGTTGATGAATTTATCTTTATTATTTGGAAGATGAATATTTCCTATGTATAGTGTATTAAGTTTTATTTGAATGTTCAGATGGTGTTGAATTTCAGATTTATTAGCAAATTCTGCAAGTCTGTATGAAGGATTTCTTTAAACAATTCAGGAATGGTTGCCAGTTTTAGTCTGTTGTGGATCTTTTGGGCTCTTTCTCGAAGAGGTGTTAAGATGTCTGTTGCTATTTTAATCTTCCTCTTCACAAGGTTACATTTAAATTGCTAAATATTATTATTAGGATGAGCTGCTGCATCATATAGTATAAAATATGTAAATTTATGCAGCATAACTTCATTCAAGCATATTTGTTGGAATAATCTAGATATATTAGGCCTACTCATTTTTATTTTAATCCTCTCAAATTCATGGATTAATTTCTTAGTACTGTTAAAAAACTGAGTAAGAAAGACGCCATAGTTTTGGTTATTTCTTTTATTTTCCCAAATACTTTCAATCTCAAGATCATCTATGGGGGGAAATGCTAAGACAAAAATAAGTGTAATTGATAGCTGGGAATTATTTTGGTAAATGCACAGGCATGCACTTAGATATAGTCAATTTACATTAAGGATATGTAAGGGAGGTAACTTAGTTTAAAATTTTTATTAATAAGGCTTTAAAAGTACTTAATAGGCAGAGATCTCTTCAGAAAAATTGAAGGTTGTTTATTTTTAAAACATTTAATAATAAAAAATTTCAACAAAGTTACCTCCATTACATGTCTTTAATGTAAATTGACTATAATGGAGTGCATGCATGCACATTTCCCAAAAATTATTTCTAAATAAATAATTGTGCAAAGCAAAATAAATACAATGCTAGTCACAAAATTATTTGAAAATAATTTAATCTTTGTGGTACTTATGTTTGTACTGAATGATCTGTATGTGTGTGTGTGTGTGTGTGTATATATATATATATATATATATATATATATATATGTGTGTGTGTGTGTGTGTGTATGTGTGTCTGTGTAATTGTTTACATATATATGCATATATATATGCATATAAGTATGTATATATATTTTTATACACACACACACACACACATATACATATATATATGTGTGTGTGTGTGTGTGCGTGCGTGCGTGTGTGTGTGATTGTGTGTATAAATTTACAATAAATTTATAATATTCAAATGACCTTTCAGTTAAAGGAGTTGAAAATTTTGCTGATCTGCCACTCTTTAGGGTCAAATAAAGCTATTGAATTATTATTAAATTATTAGCACCTGTCACCCTCTTCATAAGAAATACTAATCATAATCTCATAAATAGGAACTTTGTATAATTCTAAAGGTTGTTCACAAGATGGCAACTTAACTATTGACATGGCAACAACATTTTGCATGTGTCTGTGTATATATATATATATATATATATATATATATATGGCAAACCACACCCATTCCCTTCATATTCAATAGGTGGAGTGTATGGAAGCTTTTTTCCCAAAAACTGAAGGTTTGTAGAACCTACTCCAATGTGAATGCTTCTTCAGTTGCTCGAATCTTAGCCTGTTCATCTTAACTGTTATCATCCCGACATATACCCCAAAATTCTGGCTCTTAATCTGTAACTGTCTACTTCAAGTGGCTCTTGGGCTTTGTACAGGGTGAAATCATTATATATATATATATATATATATATATATATATATATATATGTGTGTATGTATGTATATATGTAGGGATTGGGTTGCCTTTGCCACAAGTGTTTGGTGGGGGTTTCATAACTGCTGTAGGCTTTCAAGTGGTTTGTAAAGCCTGGGCAGGTGGAACAAGTTTTTTCTGCAATGGTTAAAATGGACTTGGTAAACAATCCAATCTTGAAAATATTCCTGATATGCTATTTTGCTTTTGTCTGTAGTTTATTTTGGTAAAAGAATTTGCTCGAATGATCCTGTCATACTGAAGGCAAGCAGTCAACTGCTTCTTTATCCCCAATGATGGTAGCTGAAACCATAAGGAAAAACTTTAGAAGAAAATAATACTACATCCTAACCATATCAACGGCTTGTTGTGATCTAAATTCAAAACTTTTCACTCTGCCTGAGTTTAGAACATGAGTAAATGCAAAGAAATGTCTCCAATTCCCTTTTAGAATTATGTGGAAACCATACTAACAAATGCAATCAAGCTGACATGAATGATGCTAGTAAAAAACACAGGATTCTGCATCATATAGGTGTGTAGATAGCACAATGATCTTGCTTCAGATACATTTATGTCATTAACTTTGTTCAATCTAGCTCTTGTTTTAAATTCCAGACTCTTCTAAACAATTAATCTCCAAATCTTGAAACTTTGCTCAGGTTTTAGACACCCTGTCAGGTTCATTATATTCACTTTGAGTGAGGAAAAGTATAAATCCAGCTTTTCTCCCCCAGCTATAGGTTAATTAGTGTGACTTGTAAATCATTATTATTCCTGAAACTTTCTTACAACTTAAAAATATATTCTGGCTTCAACAAACCTTCAAAAGTCGATATACTATAAAAACAAATCAGTCAGTCAATATTCAGCAAACAGTTCTGTAAGAATTTGTCATCAAGAGATTGAAGGAAGCATTGAACTAAACATTCATCAAAGGCAACTTAGAATTATATTTTTCATTCCAACAAATCCAGAAAATTAGATGAGATCCATCTGAAAATAATTACTATTTTCTCAGAGAAAGAAATGATTCTATTTCCTTTCTCGTGTTATCAGAAAGTCAAAATTATAACCTTCTTGGCCAGCCTGCTGTGCATATAAATCTTTCAACATTACAGGTTAATAGGTGGGGCTTATACGTGGTGGGAATTCAATGAGTGCAAATGTGGTTTTAATACTCTCAGGCTTTCAGCTCCTTTGGGATAGTGTCTCTAACTTTTTCTATATAAAACCAAACTGACATGAAGATATAGGATATGCTAAAGTTTTTTCAACTTTCTAAATGGGCCATATATGAAAAAAATGTGTGTGCCTTTATTATCAGTGAGTGATTTAAAAAAATAATTTTAATTCTAGTTCACTATATTCTATGCCCTCATTTCTGGTTGTTGATTCTGAGTATTTCCAGCTAACCTGTTAGCCATATTCAAGGATTATTTTTTGCTATACTACTAGAATAAAAGGTGTGTCAGTGCAGTTGTAGATGGTAAAAAACTTTCTGAAAATACAAGGTCTGGACAAAAAGTATTGGAACTGGTGCTATAAAAAGAAAACTACAACACATATCAATTCAGCATTTAATCTCCTTCAAAGTACTCTCCTTCTGAAGTAACACACATTATCCAGTATCATTTCCATTGATAGGAGCTTTCCTGGATCTCCTTTTTTTGGAATAACAAGCAGCAGCTTCATCACATTGTCTTGGATTTCCTTGACATTTTGAAATCTTGTTCCTTTGAAGTAGGATTTGATTTTTCAAGAGGAAAATGTTGCTAAGGGGGAAAGATCTGGGAATGTGGTGTTATTCAAACATGGGGAATGTTGTCCTTGGCCAAAAACTGCTGCTCAAGTTATGGTCCCTGATGGAACCTCTGTGAGATGACCACACTCTACACACTTTCCTTCCAAAAACTGCCATAAACAAAGGAATTGAGTGAAAGTGTTATAAATTAGTGTTTATGCTCAATGGTATTGAAGCTCTGTCTGTGCCAAACAGCTTCACTGTACATGCTGTAGCTCTGTTGCCATAGCAACAGTCTCAATAATTTTTGATCAGAACTTGTAGATATATTATTAATTTGCAAACATGGCTAGTACATGGTGACCATATTCATAATTAATGTTATCAAGTAATGTTTTCTTTTTGTTTTGTTTTTTAAATGAGGACTTCTATCACTTTTAAATGTTTTTTGCAGCGGGAAAATGTTTTCAACAAGTATGTTGTGTCATAATGCATTTAGATAATTTTTTTTTTATTTATAGTGCATTAATTTCTATAAATTTGATCCCCTGTCTAATTTGATGAAACAGCAAACATACAGTGAAGATAGACAAAGTGAGTGAGATAAACTCAAGAGAGAACCACCATTTCTAAAAGAATTTGTTTCTGTAAAAGAAAATAATTGTCACTCATTCCTGTATCTGTTTGTATGCAAGTCCTCCTATTTATGTGTTTGCGTGCCTGTGTATCCATGTGTGTGTGGCTAGACAGCTTTCTGAGTTCATGTTCAAGACCGATGTGTATGTCCATCTATTTTGTTTACTTTTGTGATGGATCTTTAGGGATTCTCTCCGTTACACTTGTTCTGGTTGAAGTATATATTCAAGATTGGTTGCCAGTTTTAGTCTGTTGTAGATCTCTTGTGCTCTTTTGCTAAGAGGTTTGAAGTTGTCTTTTGCTATTTCAATCTGCCTCTTTGCAAGGTTATATTTAAATTGCCAAGTCTAGTTATTATGAGCTGCTGGATCATGTCATTTAAAATATTTATATTTAGGAATCATATCTTCATTCAAGCATTTTTGCCTGAATAATCAAGACACATTATCAGAGGCATATCAACCTCTCTGGGTTATTTAATGCTAAAATCTAAATATTTTGAACACATTATTATTGCTTCAACTAATTATATTTTCAATGCAATTGTATGCCTTCAGCTACAGATAAAATCTATTGTTAGTAATTCTACTATAAATAGGTATTGTTGTTATTATTTATATAAAAAGTATTTTTGTACCTTCACATTTTCTTTTTCTTTGGAGGTTAGTTATTTGACGATAGCTGGGATTCTAACATGTGCTGTCACCCTGGGTCAGAGTGATGGACCTGGAAACAGCAGCAGTTCCCTTCCCCTCCAAATCTCTAATCTCCAGAAGATTTGCTGCTGGATATAGCTTATCACCATACCCAGGACTAATTTTATTATGCAATATAACTAATCAGACCATAAAAATATATCAGCCAGAGAAACTTATTTGATTAATTCAAATTTTGATATTCCTAAATTAGTGATTATTGAATTATGGTAAGGGTAATGGTAATAGTAAATGTTTCCTTATAAGGAAACATTCAGCATTCATTAACCTAACCTATAATACAACTGTCTGTTGAAATTTATAAGATCTTTCTCTTAAAATAAATTTTTCAGTAAAATAGGTTTCTCGTGTCCAGTAGCTGTTATTGCGCTTCCTATCTTTTTATTTGAAGTGAAGAATGTCAAAATCTTTCTGTCATTATTTTCTTTTCAAGTTACGTATCCTATCCATTTTAGTTGTTGCTGCTGTTGGTAGTCTTCAAGTGACATGGTTTCTGTTTTTTGCTACAGTTCTATTTCTGTGATTCAGTAGTGCCAGTTCATGAGTTTGAAGGAAGGATGATCCTTGCGAAGACCTACATTCTTCTCTCACTCAAAGCCCATTTTAACAATTGTCCTGACAGTTTAGATATTCCTGAACCCATTGGTTGTCATGGATGCCACTGATCTAATGAAACTATTTAAAAATAAGAACTTGCCTCAACTTTTATGTTTATGATTTGGCCTTTTAATATTTTGTGGTGTTGGGCAAAAGTAGGCATTTGATGACAATTCTATGTTCAACCCGATCATGTACTATACTGGTAATGGTAAAATTAGCTTTCCTTACAGGAAATATATGACATTCATTAAGTGAACTTCTAGTGTTTCTAATGGTTTAAATTTATAAGATCTTTCTCTTAAACTGTTTTTCAGGTAAATAGACTTCTCAAATCATTGTTATGACTCTTTCTAATATTGATGGATATTTACTTCCTAAGCTTTTGTTTAAGACAGTGTGGCTAGTTGACACTTTGATTATATCATTATATGTCTTTGAGTTACATGTACTATCCTTCAGTCATGGTGGAGATAAGTCACATGGCTTACATGAAAGACACTTGATGAAGTCACTCCATACAGTAACAAAAGCAACAATCAATTTCAGTTTGTTTACAGCAGCTAAACGGAGAGGTTGCTTTATTTAGCCTGAGCCCCTACCCAGCTCTGAATGTGGCTAAATCAGCCTCCCCAGGAGTTTATAAATTTATGGTGCCATTTGCTTTTGGGAACATATCTTTCCCAGATATAGAAAGAAACTCCAGCTCACAGTCCTCAATTTAAAAACCCCAAAACTCAGTTTCCCATTGTTGGAATATGTCCCTTCTAGGAATATATTAGATGAATCCAACCCATTTGAATCTGGAGTCCTAAGCATGGCTTCTCTATACACAGAAGTATCTCTATATTATATGTAAAAATGTTCCTTTTTGTTACTCCTTACATTCTGCTCGCTGTGTAAATATATGTGATATATTATTCTCCACATGTGACATTTGCATATACGTATATATAGATTTGTGTGTGTCTTAGCAGTATAAAAGTCTCACTGAGAACAAAGCATGAATGTCATTCCTTTTTCTTTCAACCATCTTGTTCTATCCTTGAACTATGGTGTTATTATATAACTTATATGATAATGCCCATAATGGGGGAAATAAATGGGAAAATAAATATCTCTCCTGTTATAGAAGTATTTGAGATTTATCAATTTGACCTAATGATCTTTTTATAATATAGTGTAGATGCTATCAATACTCTCATTGCATTTCCAATGCTACTAGTTAATATTGGTCCTTTGATATTCTATAACATTCATCAGTCAATCAAATTGATTCTTGTTATACATTCGATGCGCATCTCTTTTAATGACAGACTACAAGATTTCTATTTGATTAAAATCTAGAATGACTTGGTGTGAGCCATTTCATAAAGTTGATGTTTTCAAGACAATATTTTTAAGAACATCAGCATCACTCAAAAAACATATTGTTCAAGAACTTACAATAAATCTCAGCATTTATCTTAGTACAATTCTACATTTTGAAGAGACCTGTAATTTTACTGTTGACAATATATGCTCAAAACTTTACTTTCCTACCTGTGTCTTTTAAGTCATATTGTCTGATTTCATAAATGTTTAGTTCATCCACCAAGTCCATTTGATATTGCTCTAATTTCATCACTAAAAATGACTGTTGAGAAATCAGTTTTATTTTGGTAAGTTTTTTTCACTCAGCTTACCAATATCTCTTAGTGATGTTTACTGAAAAATGGTTGTTTGGCTGCTTTTATGCCTTCAGCAAAATTTCTTAATATCCTGATTCTATTTACATTTGCAATACCAGTTTCTAAAATATTTTTGCACTGGTCAATCCAATTTTCTTGCATATAACCATTTTAAATTTTCTTCATTTTTTGGGTACTTTCATATTTTGTCCTGTTTTTTTTTGTTTTTTTCTCATTCATAATTTATTTTTTTATCTCTGTCCATTTTTTTTAATCTCCAAAATTATGTTCCTATCATTCATTTTTGCAATATCCTGTTTTCTCCTTAGAGATTATATCTGTCTTACGACTGATGGCAATTTTTAAAATTAAAAAAAAAAAATACCCGTAACTACACTAATCTATATATTTATTTACAATATTATGAGCAATGCTTGCATTATATAATAAATCTCCTACCACAAAATACATTATTTTAAGTATATACAAAAAATAGACTGGATATGGGGTTATACTACTTTTGCCATAGATAATTCCAGTAATATGATTATTATCTTAGTCTGATGAAGTTCTTTTTCAACATCGAAATGCATTACATAATTTTTTCCATTTTTGCTTATTGTCAAACATTGTTTTGATATATAGAAATTTATAAATCATATATCATCCCTTATATCCATCTATTTATATATATATATATATATATATATATATATATATATATATATATATATGTGTGTGTGTGTGTGTGTGTGTGTGTGTATATATACATATGTGTGTGTGTATGTACATAAATCTCTATCTCTCTTTGTCTCTACATATATATATATATATATATATATATATATATATGTATAATTATTTTTCAAAAAATATGATTCCTTCGCTTTACATAAGAGTTCTCATTTTTTCAAAACTAAGAGCCGAAAAACCTCAATATAATGATTAAAATTAAATTGAGTTAAAGTATCAAGCCCTGTTCCATCCTCAAGCGAAAATTTAGGAATAAACAATCTTGAAATTTGCACATCTTCATAAGCATGTTCATTCGCAGAATTAATTACTATGGAAATGGCTGGGGCGATCATATATATATATATATATATATATATATATATATATATATATATAACTGAATGGTTAAATAAGGTAGGTATATTTATATATTCATAAAAGCATATTTAGATATATTTATATTTATTATTTCCAATGTTATTTTCAATATTAAATGTTAATTTGGGCCTAAATTAAAATTCAAAATTAAACTGTCATTCATTTAGATATTTTAACAATAAAATAATATTCCACCCCAACAATAAAAATATCTTATGAGAACCTGAAATTTTTTTTACAAAACCAATGTCAATCCAAAATACAAATAATAATTCCAGCACTTGAAAATTGCTTCAGCATGAAATTTAGAGTTGTACAATTAATGTATCATATTATGTATATTTCTTGATATATATATATATATATATGTGCGTGTGTGTGTGTGTGTGTGTGTGTGTATATATATTTATATATATAGGGGGAGGTGCATACGGCCAAGTTGTTAGAATGTTTACATTCTGACCATGAGACCTATGTTTGAATCTCACCATGGTCGATTTGTCAAGAAGAAAACTTTCTGATATTATTGGACAGAAGTGGTTGATCCCAGCACCTTTGGAAAGTGTGTGAAAAACATACCACGTGTTGACCCAAGACTTGTGAGTGAAAATGGGTAGATGGAACCCTTGGGTCCAATGATAACTGTGCTAACACAAAGTCAAAAGTCGTCATGGCTGATGGCTTGTGCATGCTGACCTTATTCAAATTGTTGATCATGCTAGAAAACATGCTCTTTCTCAGAAACTGTAACTAAGGTCTGCTCAGCATAGTTGCAGTATAAACCACAGGTGGGCTCTGTGAGTGTTAAATAAACGCACCTGACCAAGCATCTGCAACAGGAATTGGATAGCCACTCTAATAGACAGGTATCCTCAAATACAAGAGGCAAGCTATACTATATATATATATATATATATATATATATATATATATATATATAGATAGATATATAGATATATAGATATAGATAGATAGATAATATTAGTGGTAAATATACATACGTATGCAAAATATATAAATACCCATACATGGATATTTTCAGAATAAAAATTCCAAAAGGAAGAATCCAGGTAGAACTCAATGTCCGGGACAGAGTAAGGATATAATAAGAAGGCTTAAACACTAATATTCCATGGTCATAATTTATTCCATTGGAATCGTAAATACCATCCAATTCATCAGACCTACAAATTCAAAAGTCTTTTGAATTTGTAGGTCTGATGAATTGGATCGTATTTACGATTTCAATGGAATAAATTATGACCATGGAATATTAGTGTTGTTTTTTTTTTTTTATATATATATATATATATATATATATATATATATATATATATATATATATACGTAGATGAGAAATGACTGACAAGTTATTATTTGTATTATATATTTTATTTGCGAAAAAAGAATATTTTTTCGATGAACTGCAAAAAATAATTGAAAATGTCATCATAATCCCCAATCCCCCCCACCAAATCCTTAGCCACATCAACTATGAACACAGCCACAATATAGTGGCTGAATTTGGGGATTAAATATATGTCTACCTTTCTGCGACTTATACAACATTTAAAATTTGAAAATGGCTCAGAGATTAATTAAAATTTACCCAGAACAAACAATCATTTGGGCAATATCTACACATACAAAGAATTTATTTTCTATTTTCCCAAGTATTTTGGACACTTCTTTAGCCGTTTTCAAAGAGTTTGTTGTTAGTTGTTAATTTCTTTTCATGGTTACCTTTTCAAATGTAGCTGTGGAATACTCATTGAATGGTACAGTGTAACCCGGATATAAGAAACCCGGATATAAGAGAAACCCGGATATAAGAGAGATTTTCTCTGGTCCCAAATTAGAGCTTGTGTTAATGTATATAAAATAGACCAAACCAGGATATAAGAGAAACCCGGATATAAGAGACTTCTTTTCTGGTCCCGACAACTCTCTTATATCCGGGTTACACTGTAGTAGCATTTATTTTGAGCCACACAAATGTAAGAACATAATATTCAGAATGGTTTTTTTGACACAGAAATTTGTAAGAAATTTAACATTCAGAATGGTTTTAGCAGTCACACACTGACACAGAGTTCTTCACTCCATTTGTAAGAAATTTAACATTCAGAATGGTTTTAGCAGTCACACACTGACACAGAGTTCTTCACTCCATTTGTAAGAAATTTAACATTCAGAATGGTTTTAGCAGTCACACACTGACACAGAGTTCTTCACTCCATTTGTAAGAAATTTAACATTCAGAATGGTTTTAGCAGTCACACACTGACACAGAGTTCTTCACTCCATTTGTAAGAAATTTAACATTCATACAACATAACAATTTATCTTTGATAATAATGAATACTAAAATATTTATTATGTAATAAACAATACTCTAATGATGGCATGGATATTTTGAAAGTTCTTGGAAATAAAACACAGTGATTTTCTCTTGTCCTTCAATAATAACACCATCAAGCTTATCTGTGAATATGAAAGACAGAACATGTCTAAACTATACAATGAGACATATCTTTATAAATATATATATATATATATATATATATATATATATATATATATATATATATATATATATTTTTTATGTTTTTACATTCTTTTTATAGATAGAAATATTTAAGTAAATGCTCCGTTTATAATAAACAGTATTAACAACATTTACTAACCTGAATGTCCGAGAAATTTTCATAGAAAATATGCGTCCTCCAACAGGAATCAAACCTGTATCCTATACAGAACCATTATATAGCCTGACAGGCCTTAACTGATGGCACCACAGAGGAGCATTCAGTTAACAAGGTTAAAAACAGTAAAATTGACCTTGCTAACCCAATGCTCCTCTGTGGCCCAATCAGTTAAGGCACGTCAGGCTATATGACGGTTCCATATAAGATACAGGTTTGATTCCTGTCAGAGGACGCATATATTCTATGAAACTTTCTCGAATATTCAGGCAGGTAAATGTTGTTTATACTGTTTTTTATAAACAGAGCATTTACTTAAATATTTCTATCTAAAAAAAAGAATATATAAACATAAAAAATGTCTTAAATAATTGTTGGACTTTGTCCATTTCATATATATATATATATATATATATATATATATATATATATATATATATATATATATATATATATGATGGGTGATTTTTACTTATCTCTCTTATTGATTTTTAATAATTTTTCATAATAAAACCCGTTGGATTAATAAATAAAAATTCATCCTTTCCTTATAATTGCTTTGCTTATGTTAGGAGTAAGGGATTAAGCAGCTTTGCTTGATTTCTCTTCTTGAATATTCAGACCAATACATGAAAACATGACAATAAATAAATTTAAAAAAACAGGGCACCTACACAAATACAAAAAAAATCTACTAAAAATAACATTTAAAATATATATATATATATATATATATATATATATATATATATATATATATATATATATATATATATATATATATATATATATATATATATATATATATATATATATATATATATATATATATACACACATACATATATGCTCCTGATATATATGCTATATATATATATATATATGCTCCTGAAATTAATTTCAGTTGAGCACTCTGGGGAAGAGGTGTGGGTTGGTAAACAGTGACTATTATAGCTATATAGCGAGACTCTTCACGAAAAGCAAATTGAGTCACTGTCAGTCACTGGGCATGTTTCTAAAAAAAATAAATATGCTAAAAATCCACCTTCATCCCTACCGTGCGCCGACGGCTTAGTGGTTAGAAGCTCCGACTGACACTAATTCAGTTGGGTTTCGATCCTAGCTAGAGGCAACCGGATGTCTAGCCACACTGATGAGCTGTAAACAGTGAAACAGTCTGTCTGTGGATGACGTTATATATATATATTTATATATATATGTGCGTGTGTGTGTGTACCAGGTGAAAAATTTTCCAAATTGTGTAACCCCTAAATTGTCCAATTTTTAAATTAAGCTTTGAACTATTGTATCTTAGAAATAATTAAAGACATATTACCAGAATTCTCCAAGGTTGGACTCTACTTTGAACAATAAGAATGTATTTAGCTCTAAGTTGAAATGATGATCCCTCTATTGCTCTCTCTTTTTTAAACTTATCCACCATTCTCTTGATGATTCTTGAATGGATTTTGAAGATGGAAAAACAGAGTATGAATAATTGTACAATTATTGAAGGTCTCACTGATCTTTCTCCTCTTACCATTGCTCAGGTGTGAAAACTTAGTGGGGCTGACACAAATGATTTTAATGTGTTTTCTTTCTGACTGAATAACTCAACTTAGGAAAAATGGTGTCAAGATGGTTTATTTGAAAAGCTGTAAAGAAGAAACTCAGTTAGTTTAGTGTTTTTTTAGATATTAAACATTTTGTGGGATAGTCTGTTATCCCATGCTGTTACACAACTTGAAAAATTTTGATGTTACACCCAATATCTATCTATCTATCTATCTATATATATATATATATATATATATATATATATATATAATCAAGTATAGGATTGGTGTATACAGAATAAATTCCAATAACCCACAAATACTATTCTGAAAAGAGTGCTCAATACAGAATAGAGCAAATGTAATTATTTATTCAAAAATTATAACATAAATATGTTATAAAATCACTACAAAAATAGCCATTTTGTTTCAACACTTCTGGTGTATTATCAAGTGATGGTTTTGACATTCAACACCATCACTTGATATGACACCAGAAATGTTGAAACAAAATGGTTATTTTTGTAGTGATTTTATAACATATTTATGTTATAATTTTCAAATAAATAATTATATATATATATATAGAGAGAGAGAGAGAGAGAGAGAGAGAGAGATGTGTGTGTGTAATGTATGTCATATATATATATTTTAACTTCACTTTTATAATAACCCTGACTGCAAAAAACAAATGATTATAAAAATAACCTTCCATCTTAATTGTGAAATAAAAGTCTCTTATAAATATTTGCTAAACCTGTAAAGTCAGAGATAAGCCTACAATCTTGAAATACTTTTATATAGCAGAAAAGACAGCAATTGTCTTTTATAGGCTTCAGTACACAAAACTCATGGTGTGTCTACTGTTTACTAGATATGCAATCCTGGAGGGAGATAATGACTTGAATAAAACATTGACTAAATGGAATTGATAAATACACATTCAGTGCTAATAATCATGACAGCAAAGAATCAATTGAAAAAAAGAACTTAAGAATAATAACTAAGAATGCAAATAAGTTAACCTTGCTTATTATTGTGTTACATTGGCCTTCAGTAAGCAATTAAAATGAACCTGATTACAAGTAACAGTAAATAAAGTAGTTGTAAATTCCTCCTTGGAGGAGTTTCTAACACAGGCTTATCTCTCAGTTGTGTCTCTGTCTTTACAGTGGGCTTCTCTGTCAAAGGACAGAGGGACAACTGAGAAAAGGCCACACCCTCCCATTGCACCAGACGGAGGGATCGCACTAAGGCCAGTGCAACCAACCAATTGCTGTGGGCAATTTTTGACCCTTGCCTGTGTGCAAGTGCTCGGGTCTCTTGTGTCACATCTCGTCCTGATGGGGGAACGAGTAAGCATTGTAAATAAAGTAGTAACAGTAGGTAATTATTGTGATCCAATAGTTCAATTAGGCCTGACTGATACTTGTCAAAATATTGTGATGATATTTTTTTAAGCATTTACCCCAAGCAAGGTGGGAGTGCCACTAGCACACAGTGGGTTAGAGGGTGAAAGTAAGAGTAAAGGAAGATGATTGAGGAAAAGATATAGAGAAGGACAGGGATTAAGATCAAGGCATCAGAAGATGATGATTGACATTACATTCAAATTTTTGAAGATTATAGTTATCAGGGAAGCAAGTAAGAGGAAGGGAGTTCCATTGTTGAGAAGTGCAAGTGAAGAAGCTGTTGGAGTGCAAGAGGTGGTTACATTTAACTGTTTTGACAGTAAAAGGGTGGGACCTAGATGCCAACCTAGTAGCACACATAAATTCATGCAGTTGGGACACCAGTGAAAATAGCTCATCAGAGTAGTTGCCAATAAAATATTTTTAGAAAAGACAGAGGGAAGCCACATCATGTCAGCTAAATATTTTTGACTATTTTTGTGAGGGATACATGTGAAAATAGCATTAACAGCTATTGGACTTCAGAAACCAATTTTATTGTTTTAATATTGTTAGATTGACACATTTTTTATGGCTTGTCAACCATTTTCAGGTTATTTAATGCAGAAAGTATTTTTAATTTGTAAGAATTGTTTTTTTTGTGTGTGGGGGTGATGATAATAACGGTTTCAGTGATACAGATCTTACTAATTCAGCTATAGTTAGGGGAGCAAAGGTGGTGGATTATACTTTTTCCAAGATTATTTGCAAATAAGTGAATATAATGAACCCCAGAGGAATTGGGGTTTGGCTATCTGATTATGAATTCTAAGCCATTATCCATAATCCCACGAGCACATCCAAGCTTACAGCACCTGGTATTCCCATCACCCATTAAGGTACTGACCAGACTTAATATTGTTTAACTTTTTTATATAGATTTTACAAATTTCAATCAATAGTACTTCTGGCTGTATTTGTACATTTCAACCAGTATTAGTACCAAATTCCAAATATTTTCTTATAAGGCAACAGCTAATAGTACCATTACCATTGTAATTTTATTCACAACATTATTAACTTTAAGAACCATGTGCCCAGTAAACCATAGTCAAGCCAGTTTTTATTCTAAATATTTTCTAACATAGGTTTTAAATTATTTGATTTCATTTGGGTATATATGTTTAACATTTTATGTCCTCTACAATATGGTGCCAGTCTGGAAGCAAACACATCTAGAAATATTTGTGATAGAAGGTTACAAGAGGATAACACTCAGAAAACAGTTTTGGTCAGCCTACGTTATGTGAAGGGATTATCGAAAAAAATACAAAAGATCTGTAGACCATATAACATCAGGACGACCTTCAAAAGTGATTCAACATTTTGTAGACATCTCTTCTGAGTAAGATCACTCATAGAGGAGAACATGACTAAGGGCTGTGTGTACGCCATCGCATGCAGTTTTGTAAGAAATGTAATAAAGAAACAGTCTGTCACCTTAAGATAAGTCTGCAAGAATATTGTAAAGCCATAACAAGAAGGGAAATAGAAAAATTAGACATGGCTGACCAGATACAGAGGGGAAAAGGGAGACATTTCCCCCTGTGGGATGAATTTGAAATAATAGACAGAGAATATCACTGGAAAATATGAAAACTTAAGGAATCAACATACTAGGCCACAAAAATCTCCTAAATTGGGCAAGCATATAAATACAGAGTGCTAGAAAAAAAAACAATAACAACAAAAATTGCAATATGAGTTCTGTTAAAAAATTTTTTTTTTTTTGGACATTAAAATTTTTAAGTCCACAAAATTCATTCAGTGGCCCAGTGGATAAAAGCATTGATTGGATCCAGTAACTTGAACCAAACATTTGTGTGTTCAATACCTGCAATGATTATCAAAATGAAGTTAACGATTACACATTACTATTCTTGTCAACTCTCTGCCTTTGGGTGGAGAGGAACTCAGATGAAGTTATGCCTATGGACAATGTCTCATCTATGGAGGTAGACCGCTGGCCAGTCCCATCTATGTGGGTTCTATGGGGAATTTTTGCCTGAGTAACCCCAACATTTAAACATTAAAAAAAATAAATTGGAGAGTTGAGTTAAAGGGAGATAAATGAGACATTTGGAAGAGGCACAGTACATGGAACTAGAACAATCTACCCTGCTGGACGAAATAAAGGGTTTAATCTAAAAGTACAATCACCTGAAAAAGGTTGGAGCATATAACAACTGAAATGTCATGAATATAGCAAGAAAGATGAGAACAACAGTCTGAACAATGTAAATGGTGTAAATAAAAAAGGATCTGTAATGGAACATGACTAGGAATCATGATTTCAGTTTCTTTCTCACCAACATGATGTGGCTTCCATCTACAAATATTTTCATAGCAACTGCTGTGATGAGATTTTTTCCTTGTTGCTCAGAATGCATGGATTTAAGTGTTCTACAAGATTGACATCTAGGTCCCACCCATATACTCCTGAAATAACTAAATGCAACCACTATTTCTACTCCAACAGTTTCATTTCTTGCACTTCTCACCTGTGGAACTCTCTTCTGTTTCCTTGCTTCCCTGATAGCTACAATCTTCAGAAGTTTAAATGCAACATCAATCATTACCTTCTGTCTTCTTGAACCCCATTGACCTTTGTCCTTTTCTTAATTCTCACTATTCTCATTCTTTTTCATTTTTGTAATCCCCTGCATGCTAGTGGCATTACCTCCTTACTTGGGGTGAAATGATTAAAAAACATGTAAATACATGATTGGCCAAAATGTTCATTCTGTGTCAGCCATTAGATTAGTTTTAATATCTCCCAAAATGATGGTTTCAAATTCTGTTGTAACAATTTTTATGAAGTATATAAGTTATGAATTAACTAAGTTAAATATTTTAGATGAATACTAATTTATATCTTTAGATTATCATTATATTTTTGACAGGAGGAAGAAACTGTCACAGTTTTGTTGAACTGGGATGATTATGATGATGTAATGATAGAAAAATATATAAATAATAATAAGGAAACCAAAATGTCACATCTCGATAAATAGATGTATATTCACAATCACCAGGTCTCAAAGCCATATTTCCACCAAAAAACAAAAAACTTTCATAACCAGGATATAAGGCAGATAGCCAATGATAATCAAAGTGGCACGTTTGTAGCTTATCTCTAGATATGTATATAATGAAACGGAAAATCAACCTAAACTAGAATCAATAAATTAAATTTGATGTTACACTCTACTCTGATGCTATGCTCATCATACCAGACCCAGAGTTTAAATATGATCGTTTTGTGCAACCCACTGACCACTTTAAATGGTTAACTGTCCTACTACATTTGAAAATGTACAATAACTTCCTTCAACCACACAGTTAAGTAGGTGGATACTACATTTGGATACATGCATACATAGATATGCATACATGTTTACTTCATCCCAGACTCTTTTTCTCTCTTTTTATCTCTCATATGCACCAGGACTTTAATCATTACACAAGGCCAATATGCACCCAAACCAAATATAGCGATATATGATGGGAACAGACGTTGTCATAAGATAACGTCCTCTGTAATAAAACAGCTACAGATGTACATGATTTTATTATTAATGGTTTATGGTCTGGCATAACAGTCATGTATGGATCTCTTGAGGAGCATACAATTTTAACAAGTAAACATATTCTGAAGCATTCAGAAATAATAGAACAGTCTTGAGAACATAGTTTTTGATTTTCTCATTGTTTGTCTTTGTTTTTTTTACATTGATGCTCACCCACTACAAGGCTCGAGAATAACTTAAGGTAGAGGGTTACAGATTAAGAGGCACAGATTATGTGGATATGTGGGGTAGATAACAGTTAACCCTAGACTTGAACAACTTAAGATTGTAGTGATTAGAGAATTGTCTTCTTGGGAGTTGGTTTCACAAAGAAGCAGTTTGAGCAAAGAAGCTGCTTTAGTCAGGATTATATTTCACTAATGGAATACGAAGGAAATGAGGATGGTTCATTACAATGTGCATAGCATGGTGGGTTTTAGATGTGAAGGTTAGAAATAGTGGAACTAAGTAATGTAAACTGAAAACTTCCCATGGAAATAGGAATAAATCAATGAGAGGTATGTAATATTTAGTCTGTGAGAAAGAAGTTGTAGGGTGGAAAATAATTTGTCACTCACAAGGCCACAGAGATGTTTTTGAACCTTATCAAGACTGGAAATGAAGACTGGGCAGCTCCTGCCTATATGTGCCTGCAGTCCTCCTTTTTGGCCTGCTCTAACTCTTGTAAAGGTAGAGGTTCTTACAGTGACCTAAGAAAAAGTTTTTAGCCAGGAGAAATAAACTCTATCCAATTTCAAAATTTAATTACATATTCCCAACTCAATTTGCATAAGCAGTATTTGGAACTAGTATGGAGTAGGTCCTCCATTTTTCTAGTTTCATTTTCATGGATTTGATCAAGTTATCAACAATCGTCTGATCCCTGTTTTGCAACTACTTTAGCAATGTTTCTTTAAGGGTTGCCACTGACGTGATTTTGGTTGCATCCTCTCAAAGTTTTCAGTCAAGGTGCTCCCAAATGTGATCTATTGGATTCATGTCAGGTATTTGGGTTTCCAATGACAGTGACTTGATTCCTTGCAATTCCTTCAAGGCCTTTTCTACTTTTCTGACTTGACATTGCACCCCACCTGCATGCAAAAGGTAGACATTCTTGTCAATCTGATTGGTTTCAAATAATGCAAGTAGTTTTTCTTTAATATTTGACAGTATTTTGAACCATTCAACTGCTCATTATCAAGAATCAGCTCAGTTTTCACTGCAAACCAGACAGTGCCCCACACCATTACTCCAATCCCTCCATGTTTCACAAACACCTGCAGACATTCAGTGTTTCAAGTCTCATTCTGATTTTTCCAAACATAAACCTATCTTGAATTCAAATATTGGCAGAATTTACTTTCATCTGAACAAATTACAAACTGCCAAAATTCATAATCTTTGCTCTCAAATTGTCTTGCCCAGTCCATATGAAGGTTCCTGTTAACCTCTGAAATCAATGGCTTCTTTCTTGCAACTTTTCTTTGATAACCTAGCTCTTTCAGAGCAAGGTTACCACATATGGTGACATTTCCAAGCTGTTGGCAACATCTTTGACACTGATGACAGTCTCTGAAGATTCCTTCTTCAGTACCCTTTTGTTCACTCAGACATAATACTTGGTCTTCCTGAATGTTTTTCCACATGACGATGGCCTTTTTCATTAAATTTCTTACAATATTATTAACCATTTGATGAATTAACCTGGAAAAACCTAGCAATTTCTCTATTTCATTTGCCACACGGATATCATCCTATTATTTGCCCTTGTTGAAATTCACCAATTTCCTTACACCAAAGTTGCAGCAAACAAGGGAGGTTAAAAACTTATCATAGCCCACTGTACAGGAGCTGTTCAGGGAACTGACCATTTTTCCAGCATCTTCAGATCTGTGTTGAGTTTAAGTCCCAGTAGGTGCTTGAGATACAAATTCTTCATGAGGGAACATCTGTTCATCATAATTGGTGCTAATGCTGGGTAAAATCCATGTGAATGAATCTAAAGGGAAGAAATATAAGACAATGAAATTTTATAGACCTTACATTGTTATGCAGATCTGATTTCCTGTACTGTGTGTTTTCTAATTATAATTACTACTATTTGTAATATTGTAATCCGTGTAGTGAAGAGTGCTATGATTTATATCAGACAAAGTTGCTGTTGGTTGCCAGTATATAGCAGGAGTCATGCTATGTTGCTTATTAGTGATGAAAAGTTTCAAAGTGAATGAATTTAACATGTGGAGGAATTTTAATATATATTTTTATATAAAATATAACACAATTCAAGAAGAAGTAAAATATGACTGTGTGTACATTGTTACAAATAATCAAGAGTGGTCTCTCCTTGTTTTGTTACTCTTCTCTTTGAGAGAGAGCTATTTCTGTTTACTGGAACTATAAAAGGACACTATACCTGAATCTTGTAATCTCAGATGAATAAAGTTTTCTTAAAGCCTACACCTGCATACTTTTGTCATTACACAAAGACAGTTGAAAAAAAATATTTATAGATTTTGCTATTAGAAAGTTAGTGTGTGTGTGCTACAACCATGGCTGAAATTAAGATGATGACGTGCCAAAGGAAGCAATGTACCTCAAGTCTTGTTGTTTTAGTTACTATATTTCAGAGTAAAAAGGTAATTTATTGTCTTATTCTGCTATTGAAATGAACAGTGCCACCTAGTGGGCATCTTGGCTGACAAGTGGGGATAACTATTAGAAATGAAATTTATCAACCCCCCGAAAAAGAAAGAAAAATATTAACTACATATGTTGTTAATATTCACTGTCAGAATTAATTTTCAATATTTGAGAAAAATTTTCTAACATATTTCTACTTTATTCTGTTTCATAATTAGTTATTATTTGTTACTATATCTTATGTCAATTTATGAATTAACCTTCATCAGAATTATATATATATATATATATATATATATGTATGTATGTATGTATATATATATCGTATATATATATATATATATATATATATATATATATATAGGGAAATTTTTTGACAAAATGAAAAAAGTTCACTTGTGATACATTTCATCCTGCAGGACTTAAACTAAATTTCTTGTTGCATTGGTAGGACTATACATGCACACAACAGAGTTGTGCTGGAAATTTTAGAATCATTTTTTTTTCATCTGGCTGAATTTATTTAGATTTTTTTCTTTATTTTTGCTTCACATTTGTAAGTAGATATTTCACACTGTGATATTAAAAGATCTGCCAGGACATAAATTTACCATAGATGACTTTGCAATTAAGGCACTCTCTAGAAATTTACATTGTAGTGAATTATTTTCTGCTGTGACCAGATTAGCATTTTTATGTAAAAATTGTGATCAGTCTTGTTACGGTGGGCAACCAACACAGTTGACATATTATTTTGTAAAATATCTCTTTTGTGTTCATATAATCCTTTATTTAGATTCCTTGAGGTTTCTAAAATTCTAAAATTCCAATCACCCTGTATTGAGCATATGTGTAGTCCTACCAACGTAATAAAAATGAAGTTCTGAATGACGAAACATGTCACAAGAAAACTTTTTCCACTTTGTCATACAGTTTCCCCAAAACTGTTCTTGATATATAAAAATATAAGTCATTATTTCAGACAAATATCTGCAAAAGACATATAAATTTTTATATAGCAGAACATTGTTAGGAAAGTCAATGACAAAGTGGAAAACAATCTTTCATGTGCTACTTTATTTAAAAGAGGAATAGATTTACTTAGACAAAAGATTTGTAGGCTTTGCTTTTCAGCATAATCTCATTTCTTGTCAAAGCACTTAATTCCATAGGGAATATTAACATATTCAGTAACAAAGTTCATTAATTATCATTTTATTACTTTAATGGTTTAACCCAAAATAACATCAATCATTTAAGATACCCCTATTTAAAATTCAATCCTTGTCTATATTTTATCCTCCAAACACTGTTATTTGCCAGAAATGTCATTCAATCTCTAGAGAATCTTTGTTATATTATTTTTCATCCAATACAAGGCCCATGAGCCACTCAAGTTATTGTGTTGCTTAATGATGTTGCTGTAGATAAGTAGTGCATGTTTTGAATATATATATATATATATATATATATATATAGGATAGATAACTTTTGACCCAAGAATGGAAGAGATTAAGTCATAGTGATTGGGCAAACATCCTCGTCAGTACCTGTTTAACAAGTAACATTAACAAATTCAACATTTACAAAATAATTGAATTTCAATACATGTAAAAATTTTACATATATATTTTTATATAAAGAATAACATAATTCAAGAAGAGACAAAACATACGTGTGTATTCCGATAGTTGATAAAGGAAGAAAATAATTTGCAAGCTCAATTATTAGAAAATGTGCACATACATGTATGTCTGATATGCTACATGTTTAGCTAAAATTAAGAAGATGGTCAGACAGGTGAAGTTTTGTTTTTGCAGTGACATCTGGGAAGAAAGGAGAAAGTGAAGGTTATAAGTGTTCCTTTTATAGTTATGAATAGCATGACATCTTGCAGACACCCTGGTGAACATGGTGGGGTAATCCATGCAGTACTTGTCCCCCAGTTCGGAAAAAAAAATATTTTGCCAAAATGTAAAAATGTTTGAATGTGTTCTGTTCTCCATATTTGAATGTTACAGTTGAGATGTGAATTATTAACAGGTTGACATGAAAAATTACTTGCTTGAACTACTGCGTTATCAGTGGTGCAGTTGAAATATCTGGTACAATATATATAACAGAAGCATTTGATCTATTAGTTTTTTACATATATTCATTCACTAGCAGCATGGACCGGTGTTGCCGGTGCTTGATTCAAAAATAATACTTCTTTTGAGATTAATTCTTGTCAGTATTCTCTAAGTTATACAAACTAATATCCTCATCACTGATGCTAAAAATTTATCAATAACTAGCAACATGGCCCAGCATTGTCTGTGCTTGATTCAAAAATCGTACGACTCATACAGCAATCGCCATCACTTGTCTTAAAATATTTTTGCTCTTCTTTGCCTTTAAAGGAGCGCCCTTTGCCGTGCTGATGTTGCTACATGCCTTACTTCTTGTCTATCTCACACTGTAAATTTTTTCTAAGCTCTATACTAAACATTAAATCTGTTAAGAAAAAGGAACTAAACAAAATGAACACAAAACGATCAGCTTTAAAAAAGGACTCATAACTGGAAAAACCGAATGAAAAAAGAATGTTAACTGAAATACTTTTTCACACCCAACCCAGTTCTGCGGAATCAGAATCAACATTGAATTTAAGCAAGCGAATGAGCCAATTGTGGCCGTGCATTCTTTAGACACACACACACACACATCCTGCCTTTTATAGATAAAGATTTATTTCTGATGTTCTGTGAATAATCTAAAAAAATAAATTTTTGTAGAATTTTATGCTTCTTACTATCTCTGGTCAATCTGCAAAATCAGTTGCACATGCTGATTAAAGAAGTACCATGTCAGGCAATTAGGGAATTGGCTCAGAAAAGGCAATTTTTTATATTATTGTTGTTCATCATTCACTCAATGGCTAAGGTCCAGAAACATGGTGTATATGTGCTACATGCATTGACTGAGAGTAAAAAAGCACCAATGCTCCTCATTACTGCCTTCTTACTCACATGCAATTTGTTCTCATCTAATTGAATAGTTTAGCCAGTAAGCAGAGATTCTGTGAGTTTGAACTTCCTGTCTTTGAAACAGGAAACAATTTCTGTGCCATTTTATTGGTAATGAAGTCATTT
Organism: Acanthosepion pharaonis; assembly: GCA_903632075.3. NCBI lineage: Eukaryota > Metazoa > Mollusca > Cephalopoda > Sepiida > Sepiidae > Acanthosepion > Acanthosepion pharaonis. Next base: position 2,036,614 of record CAHIKZ030005447.1, read on the forward strand.
CTGTATGAAGCACAAATGTCTCAAGTAGCTTTGGCAGATTTTTGACCTTGATTACAAGCTAAAAGAACATGTTCATTCTTGCTTACTTGGCATGCCATCTCAAAGATGTGTCTAATCTGAAATAAAATTTCAATATATATAAAGTCCATATTTCATATTGATAAACTCATTATCCTTTGTTTGAGATAAGTACGCTATCTATTTTTGTTGTTGCTGCTGTTGAAATTCCCCAAGTTATGTGTTTTCTGTTATTTGGTACAGTTCTTTGTTTATAATTCTGTAGCATTAATCCAAAATCTTTGAGAAAGAATTGTCCTGCTGAGCTCTAAATGCTTCACTCCCTCAAAGCCATTTTTAACCACCGACCTTAAAAAGTGGTTGTATAATGCTGACGGTTTCTCTTTCCATCATGCATTCAGTATATCCTGTGAGAGTCAAATTTTCAGGCCTTTTGTCACATTATGTCTACCTTTCTAATTTCAAGCATAATTTTCATGTTAGTTTCAATTTTTTCTTAAAAGTGACTCATTGATTACATGCACCATCCATGGTATTCTTAGCATTTTTCTTTAGTGCCATATATCAGTTGAATACAGGTACTTATAAATAAACTGTTTATAAAAGTAATTGCATATATATATATATATATATATATATGAATGTAATGAGAATGAAAATAATATATAAATTTTAATGTTCAAAGCATTAATTTAAAAGAGGACTCAATACTGAGAGTAGAGCAATAATTATTTATTATAGTTTTTCATACAGACAAAAAGAATTTACTCACTACAACGATGCAACCTTGTTTCAGTGCATTTAGCTGCACCTCAACTTATATATATATATATATATATATATATATATATATATACAGGGTGTGATGATTAATTGTTTAAATTATGCAAAAATGAAAATAACACTGACATCTCATTTTTATAGATATATTTACCAAAATTGCACAAAAATACCTTGAAATGTTAAAGAGAAAATTTATTCAATAAAATTGCCATTTGCTTCAACCACAGCTGAGAGACAACTGTGGAATTTACTGCATCTCTTCTGGATGGTCTCCTTGTTTAAGTTGATGAATGCTACCATAATCTTTGCTTTCAGTTCATCCTTGGTGTTACAAGGAATTTTGCTGCTCTCTTGCTCAACACATAATAATCAAGGAGGTTGCAGTCTGGCGAGTTAGGTGGCCAGATTTAAAGGGTGATGTGTCGGACAGTCATGACTTGTTTCTCCTGCTTGTGTGGCATGATGCAGAGTCCTGTTGCTGGACATGGGATCTTCCAGCAGGCACCCTGTAGACCTAGGGCAGCACTACCTACTCAAGTACTGCATGTAAGCCTCTACATTGAGTTTGAGGCCCTGTGGGAATATGAATGGAGGCATAATGTCACCATCACTTTTTAATATCCATTAGACTCATCCAACTCTTTCTGAATTCTCTGTACTCAAACTGACACACAGATATTCAAGAATGTTTGTGTTGTAGCTTCTGGTATGGACGCCAAGCAGTACAGCATACCATTTACAAATTTCTGGAATTGCATCATGGTGCTCTTTTTTTCCCAGCCAGTGCCCAACTGACCCTACTATACTTTGCAGTTAACAAAATCAAAAGCAAACAACACACATGCTGCTAAAAAGTAAGTGAAACCCTAAGATAATACTAAAAAAATTGCTTCTTTTTTCCAGATAATCAAAAAAATTTTAATTAAAATATATATTCATTAAGAAAATATTTATTAAACAAGTTACAACCACTTTCAAATATTTTCACCAAACTGGAATAAAAATATCAATTAATGATTAAAAATTAAAATGTGTGAAAGTAAGTGAACCCTTACATTTAAATTCTGTATTTTTTATTTACATCATTTTCAATGCAACTAATCTTTTTCATGTATGTTTAAAAAACAAAATGATATGTGTTCAGTTTTCTTTATTTTTTCTTAGGGGTTCCACTTATTTTTGCACAGCACTGTATATATGGTGGTTTTCTCCTTGCTGAGCACACACAACCATCTGGTAGGGTGGCAAGCAATTCTGTGTTGCAAAGGCCTGCTCAGGCACATCTGTGTTTGTTTAAGACTTGCAGAGTCCACCTGTGGTGTATGCTGCAACTACACAGGATTTAAGTAGACAGAAGATGACAATTGATATTGCATGTATTTTTTTAAAGTTTGTACTTGATAAGAAAGCAAAAAGCTGGAAGGAAATCCCTCAGATAAGAAATGCCAGGGAAGAAGCTATTAGAATAGAACTTATGGTTACACTTAGCAATTTTAACAGTAAAATTATGAAACGTAGTTGCCAATATGTTACTGCTCTTAAATTCATGAAGTTTAGGTACCAAAGAGGAATGAACGTTCATGAGAATTATTACCATGAAAATATTTAGCCACAGGAAAGCTACGTTACATTGGTGGGAAAATGACAGAGGCTGAGGTGCCAGGTCAAGACCAAAAACATTCTTTTTTTGGAAAGAATCTGTAACTACAGACCCGATGTGGCAGAAATATTTGATGCATGGGCAAATGGTAGACTTATCAAAGTTCAAGAATTTGGTGAGAAAAGCCGTTTAGCCTGACACATTGAACTAAATTTCAGCAGACCTAGCAACTGATTCAATATAATGTCAGCAGTAAAACATTAAAGCAAGAAGGCAAAATGAGTGAACTTATAAGTTAAAATATATAATACTACAAGTACTGATATTCACTTTTGAATTTGAGATCCACAAAGATGACCATAGTTTGCAAAGTTAGCTATTGATAGGAAAATTGGGAACCTGTTAAAGTAATCAAAAAAGAAAATGTAAACATTGATGATAAAACAAGAAAATAAACTGGCTTTGAGAATGTCTCAAAAAATAATTTGAAAAAAGTAAGAAGGTCATAAGCAAGAAAAGTGGATAACCAGATATATAAAGACCATGATGAGTATATAAGAAAGATATATTCTTAAACGATAAGCAAGATATTTTAAAATTTATTTAGTGATAGGAATGCCACTTCAGATATAGCAAAAGCTTGAACGGAGATCATGGAGCTACCAAAAAAAGAAAATGATTCATTGGCAAGATAAGAACCAGAAAAAAAATTAAGAAAATTGAAATCAAGAAAAGTGGCTTTACCAGTGAGAAAATATGTAAAGAAGCTCGTCTTGCAAATCTAAACAGAGGGAAAAAGAGGCAAAATATTATGAATGTAATCTAAAGACATGAAATCAGTTAGAGCTTTAAGTAAACATCACAAAGGGAAATGTGTAATTTGCATTCCACAATACATCCACTTGAATAGAATGGCAGAAAAAAGGCTGGGTTTAAAATGCTTATGCACATATATAGGTCTAGGAACAAATATTGCTCAAGTGTCCTCAGCATTTCTCCTTTGGGGACATCACAGGTGCCAATGATTATTATGCTTAATTCTCTCCCAGAAAAAGATTACTGCCTGTAGAATGAAATTATAGGTTCTTTCAAAGTTGTGGATGATGTGATAAATGCAGAAAATTATTTTAGTTTCTTGGAGAATATATTTTTGGAATAGTACAGATTATACCAAAAAGCTTTAAATGCAAGTAAATATTCATGCATGACAATGTTCTTCAATTTCTCTGGACACACTATTGCCAATGTTGACAAAAATATTTCAAAGACATCAAAATAATTGAAGGGCAGTAATCCCTTCAAGATATTAATCTCAGAGAAAATGTGCATTCCATCAAAGAGATGTTTGTGAGAATGAAAAATAATATTCAAGCTAAGATGATCCCTACATACATATATAGATATATAGCTGTCTTTTTTTGGTGAGATTAATCTTTCACAAAGCAAGGTATGTTTTTACCTGACAAATTTTTTGTCATAATGATTTGAAGTAAGTTTTACTGAAATCTCACAGGATCCACTATACATATATATATATATATATATATATATATATATATGTACACACACACACATATATATATATATTTATATATACATACTTACAAACACACATATATATATATATATATATATATATATATATATATACATACATACATACATATATATATATATATATATACACACATACATTTATATATACATGCATATATATATATACATACATAAATATATATATATATATATATACATACATATATATATATATATATACATATATATATGTATATACATACATACATATATGTATATATATATACATACATATATGTATACATACATACATACATACATACATATATGTATACATATATACATACATACATACATATATGTATATATACATACATACATATATGTATATATACATACATACATACATACATATATGTATATATATATATATATATATATATATATATATATATATATATATATACATACATACATACATATATATATATATACATACATACATACATATATATATATATATACATACATACATATATATATATATATATATATATATATATATATATATATATATTAAACTTTGAATTGTGTAGCTCCCTGTCCACCATAGTTTTCCTGACTTTTCAGCTATCATGATTAATATTTATGAGTATTCCTAAACTTAAAAAACAATAATATTTTTGCTCTTATATATTAGGTTATTACATATATCGATTTGTTTCATTCTGATGTTCTGCAAATAATCACAAAGGATAATCTTTTATAGCATTTCTTACTTCTTAATAACTCTTGCAATCCTGTTAAGCACTTGTCTAACATTATTGAAATTTTATTTCAGATTAGACACCCTTTGAGATGAAATGCTAAGTAAAATTCTTAGAATGAGCATGTTTAACATATTCTTCTTTTTGATTTTAATCTAGGTCATAAAGATGCCAAAGCTGTACAAGGCATTTATGTCGTGTATGGACATAACTACTACAATAGTGACAAAAAAGCACAGAAATGATTTTACCATTTCAAGAAGTTTGAACAATGGCTGATCTTTTCAGTTAGATAAGAACCAATTACATGCAGTGATTAAAGAAGAACCACATCACACCACTATGGAATTGTCTCAGTAAATGTCAAGCCCTCATGTTACTGTCACTTGCCATCTACACATAATGGGTAAGATTTAGAAACATATCATAGGGCTGTCATTGACCAAGAGAAAGAAATTCCAGTCATCATCCACTGTTGCCAGTTACTCAATCAACAACAGGCTACTCACAGACACAAAGAAAGAGTTCAGTTAGCAAGTCCTGCCACACCCACCATATTCTCCTGATTTAGACCCTTCAGGCTACCAACTTCTTCTGTCACTCTCTAACAATTTGAGTGCTGCTTTGTTCAGTAAAGATAATGATCTTAAAATGTGGCATGAAGAATTTTAGAATCAAAAACTAGTAATTTCTATCCTTGAAGCACAGAACAGTTAGTGGATCATTGGCAGGAGGTTGTAAACAATGAAATGGAATACATTGTTGAATCATTCAGCAGAACTATTAATAAAAAATAAGTATGAAAATTTAATTATAAAAAAATGAACAAATTTATTGTACAGTGGTGACATACTGGTTAGCATGAAGCAATTTTTAAAATTATAAAAGCTTAGTGAACCAGTTGTTGGATTATACACAAATAATCTTATATATTAATTGCTGATATATATTAGCTAGAAATATAATTAATATCATTGCTGTAAGTTCTGCTTGAAGCTAAAAATGTGGCAAATCCTCTAGATATAAATTTGATAGGTATTCTACTGGCTCTTTGGAACTGCAGTGATACAGTTTGAATGTGGCTAAGAAACCATAAAACAGTTGATGACACAAGAGTCAAAAAACATCAAACTTCTGAACAGAAATATGATGAGAACAGAATTTCAATCTGGAAATATCTTAA
>CAHIKZ030005447.1:2047500-2127500 GCA_903632075.3 Acanthosepion pharaonis
CTAGATATATAACAGAAGCATAAGATCAGATGTGACAGCAATATTCAATGAATGGATTAATGGTAGACTTATAAAGGTATAAGATAGATTCTGATGAGAAAAAATGTCTAGCATGACAGAGTGAAACCATTTTCCCAGTTGCGGACTTAACAATTGATTCAATATAATTGTTCCACTTCATGTCAGTGCAAAATGTAGGCAACTTAGAATTTAGACTAGTATTCAGTTCTTTTAAATTTTATGCAAGAATTAGATGTCAAGTTGTTTAAAATGGTAGCTTAATTATTTCATGCTTAAATATTTTATGCTTGGATTTAATAAATAAAAAAGACTTTTAAATGTAACTAAAGTAGCAAAAAAAGGTAAAAGTGGCAAAGTATAAAATAATACATCTACCATATACGTGAGTGCACAAGGTGACATTTGAACTTTATATACAAACAAATATATGTATTAACCCACGAATTTACAAGTGACAAAGACATCAACATTTGTGTTTGTGTGTGGACATAAAGAGTTTGTATTTTGGTGAATGTTTGTATGTACATGTATGTGTGTTTCATGGCTTTTTCCCACAGGTGGGCAAAAACAAGGACTTCTGCGAGAGATCACATTTTTAGATGTGTCCGTTTAAATGCAAAGTAGAAAAGGGAATGAGGCAAGAAGTTACCCAGTATTCATAGTGTAGGGAGAGCGACCCCTAGTGGAATATTTGGACAATTAAGGAAGAGTTAACTCCGACAAATGAATTTGCTTAAGATTTAGTCAAATTTAAGTACAGTTGCTTAAAAAGAGTTCCTTATTAAAAAAATAATCGTGAAAAGTAGCATGTTTAAAATCTTGTTTATTTTAATTTTTCTTTAAATTTCTATTTAAAGAAAAATTTACGTTCCATACTGAAATTCTGTTTAGTTTTACTTGGTCAGAAGATTTTATAGCAACAAAATTCAAAAAATTCTATAAAGGTAAAGGATCATACTTGTAATTTTAGTACTACCAGCAGCCATTCTTGAAATGTTTAAATATATATTTTTTTTCAATCAGCTACAACAATCTGGCATCAAAAAGAATCATGGGAGGTAAATGGTAGGGGATGGGATTGAAAGAATGATGAAGGATAAAAGAAAAACAAAAACAGTTAGACTAAATAAAGACATCATCAGCGTTGTTTCAACTTGAAGTCACACTACAAATCAGTGCGACTTCTCATCTTTAGCATGTCTTCTCATTTTCAAGTATACCCATCTGCTAAGACACATTTATGTTTTATCAACATCCAGAGAGCGTAAATCTGGTTTAAAGAGGCTCTAATTAACTCTGAATCGGTTAAGCAACTCACATAGTAGGTTCTTCTTTCAGATAAGCAATATGGCTTTCACTTCTCTAGGTCAACTGCTGATGTGTTAATTATTATTGCTGAAATAGTCTATAAAGCTTTCGATAAGAATAGTGAAACTCAGCCTGTTACTTTGGATATCCTGAAGGCGTGTTTAGCATACTGGTCTTCTTCCCAAGTAGAGAAGTGATGGTATTTTGGGATGAATTTTGGAGTAAATTTAAGCTTTCTTATCAAAATCACAAAATTGCAAAATGATTGGACACTCTTCTAGATCATGTTGGATAAATGCAAGTATTTTCCAGGACACTATACTTTGAACTATATTGTTTCTAATTCTCATAAGTGACATTCCTGATGACATCAGTTCTCAACTCAGTATCTATGACACAGTTATTTACTCCTGTTTAAATAGTAAGTCTGATTGATTTGATAAAGTCAAATTGGCAACTGATCTAAAAAATGACCTACAATTTGTTGTTAAATGGAGCAAGAAGTGGTTTGTTAATTTTAATGTCAGAAAAATGAAACTGCTCTCTTTTAATCATCTGAGAGAACTCTTTTTACCTTCCATCAGCATGGCTACTGATAACCTCCAGGAGTGTTATGCATTGCACCTTCTTGGACAAACGTTTTCAATTGACATGAAGTGCAACGACTATATTAAAACAAGTGGTAAGTTTGCAGCTAAGAAATTAGTTCACTATGTCATGCTAGACAATTTTCTCACTAGTATCTATTGTACATATTTATAAGTCTACCATTCACCCTTGCTTTGATAATTGCTGCCACATCTGGTCTAGTGATATATATTTAGAGATAATTAATAAAATTCAAACAATCTGCAATGTTTTTTGTTCTAATCTGGCATAACATAGGTTCTTTGTGTTTATTCTATAAATACTTTCATGGTAATTGTTTTGATTAACTTTCCTCTATATTACCTAGACTTTATGAATTAAATAGCAGTACTTGATTGGCAGCCAGGTCTCATAAATTTACAGTTTAAATGGCTAAATGTAACCATAAGTTCTATGCTAACAGTTTCTTCTATTGCACTTCTTGCATGTGGAAATGTCTTCTGGCTTTTTGCTTCTGAGTCAACTTTGATTAAATGCAATGTCAATCATTATCTACTGTCTTCTTAAATATTATTCTTTTATTGTCCTCTATCCCTACATCATATTTTTACACATATTCTCTAACACTTAGTAAACTCTTGCATCCTAATGGCTTTATTGCCTTGCTTGGGGTGAAATGATTAAAAAATATATTAAAACTTTAATGAGTGGAACCTACTTACAGTTCAAATTATCCCCTACCAAGGAGGCATACGCTTCTTAATTCAATGTTTTTTTTCCTTCTCCTATACTAGTTTCCTACCACAGCTACTGAATCTAATCTGTCCTGTTAATTAACCCATAGCTGGGAGAGATGTGATAGATTCATAAATTCCCCAGAATATTTGCATGAAAGTGAATGTAATGATTCAAACTTGGCTCTCGAAGACTTGTTCTGAACCTCTATTACACCACCTGAACATCCACAGATAATTATAGTAAGCAAAAATCTCTGTGTAATAAAATAAGCTGACAAATTCTTGCAAGCAAAGGAGCGACAATCTGCCTAGATCAAACATACCTTTATGTCAGAATACTATGATAGAAAAATAGATCTCTACAGTTAACTTAGCCTTCTTTGTTTTTCTCCATCTATTAGCTTTCAGGGAACATAAATCTAGTTTGATTTTATGATTAGCAGGATGAGCAGCATCAACCACTTCTTAACCTCATGGCTGATGTTTTAAAAGGAGGTTACAAAACAGTTTTCCCTGGGAAAATGTTACTTGCATTTCCTTTTCTTTAGGGGAAGGAAAATCTTCTAAAACTAATGATCTTAGAACCTTGCTACCAATGATTCATTGAGCTACGACATGTAATTCTTTGACCTGGGGGTAAAGCTGGTCAAGTGTACACTGCTCTGCAAATGACTTTGAAATCTCAATAGTGCAAATCCACATTTCCTACAGCCAGAGATCTTGTAGAAAGGGGGAAAATAAATCCAATTCTTTGTACATAAAATCAAGCTTATTTTTTAGTATCATTTTTCTTTTGTTTTATTTTGTTTTTGGATTGTTGGTAATTAAACCAGATCATTAGTGACACTTCCAACCCAGTAGAAGGAAAGAAAAAAAAATGGTGGATCTACTTTAAAAATCAGCAGCAACAAATAATGGTTATTCAAAACACACAAATATCAGTTAATGACATGAAGTTGAGTGCTGGGCCAATAAGGAGAGACATGCGCAACAGATGTAGCTTCATAATCCCCTTGTGACTGTTTCCGACACAGATCAGAACACAGTCAGGATATTAAGAGTTAAAGCACTGTACTAATGTAGAAAGGTTAAATATTAACATTCAAGAAACAGATTATAATTGGAGAACAATTAGGATATTATAATCAACAATCATGAGATCATACATTCAAAAAAAGAATAAATATATATTAATATTAGATAAAGACAAAGAGGAAGTGTGTTTGTGTATGCTAACATCTGTCAGATGGCCTTATTTCTGGAGAAGTGAAGTCATTAAATGTGGTGATCATTACATCTATGCAGAAAGCCCTGAAGAACAAAGAGATAAATATTCAAACACTAGAAATTTGGAAATATTAGAGGAAGTTATGTGTAATTATTGTAAGACAGGGTGGAAAAAATATTGGTAAGTATTCGTCTGTGTATTGAATATTGCTACCATATTTCGTCTGATGTTTCAGTTATATATCTTGAGATTTTCAACGAAATTGTAAAGAAATTTCTCCAGTGCTATCGGTTCTGACCTGACATCTTGACTTTAGTCTCTTTCCTAACACTGAGACATGGCTTACCTTTGTCTTTTCTATAAATATTTTGATGGCAGTTGTTCTAATGAGCTCTTCTCATTGGTACCTCAGTCACATGACAATTGACAATTGTGTCATCCTTTTACTGTTGAAATGCCTAGATGTAACCTAAAGTTCTATTTTAATTGTGTTTTTTTCACAGATTCACACCTGTGGATTTCTTCGAAAATTCAATTTTAAATATCTATTTCCATCTGCTGTCTTCCTGAATTTTGTTCTTTTATTCTTTCTCCTCACAAAAGTTTTCTCATTCACTTCCACTTTCAATAACACTTTGCATCTTAATTGCATTTAGACATTCTTAGGGTGAAATGATTAAAAAATGTATAAACTTGTATCAGATAATGCAATGAAAAATACGTTGATGTGTTCTCAATGAATGGTTAAGTAATCTTCAACGTCTGTCAACATCCCCTCTTCAGTCTGATATAGTCCTGCTAATGTTTCAGTAGGGTCTCTTGGGCGAACAAGTATGATGTTACAAGACCCGAAATTTGTCATGACCCCAAGTCATGACATCACTGACGAGGCAATCCTGTGAACTCATTGGAGTATTTTCATGACAAGTTACTCTTCATATTTGCCAGTTCTGCCCCACCCACAGATTTTTATTTGATGTATCTTTCCATATTTTTTATATCTGTACATATGTCGTCAGTTTGAGGTATCCAACCCATCATTGAAGTATCTTTGCTTTTTTATATTATGATCATTCTTTCTTGAGATTTTTATTCACCCTCTAATGAGCATATAGACTGTCTTTCTATTGCTTCTATCATTTTTTATACATGCCTGATATGTCTACATACCACAGCTTTTCTATCTCCATGCATTTCTTAATGATACCTTCATTTTTTAACTTATTTCCAATGTTTTTGCTTAACCTCAAATATTCTGCAATATATCTTGGCATTTGGGCACTTTGACATGGTGTAATGGCTAGAAAGCTTGTCTTGCTAGATGAATTATGACTGAGTAGTGAGTTCAATCCTCACTAGGTGCCACATACTTTAGGCTTTGTGCCACATACTTTAGGCTTTGTGCCACATACTTTAGGCTTTGTGCCACATACTTTAGGCTTTGTGCCACATCTAAGCTGTGCTTGGAAAATCACTATCTTGACATTATCTGCTGTCTATATTTCACTAGGTTGAGATTTTGACCTATCATGCAATTTGTATTTGATTTTTTTTCATTTCTCTTTCTTTGAAGTGACTTCTATTAACATTTCACATTAGTGATTCCTGTAAAGATTTCCACTTTGAGACTATGAACTGTTCCCAAAATTTTATATTTGTTCTTACCTTTGAATGTGCAGCAGATGGTAAACCCTTTTGCTTGACATTCATATGTCAATAACTCCATTTCTGCCTTTGGGCATGCATTAAAAGAAAATAAATTGGCAGCCATGAATTGAAGAGTTTAGTTTCAACCAAGACCAACATTGCGATAGGTCGCTAAAAGTAGTACTCTGTGAAGTAGCATATAGCTTAGACTATAGACTTCACTCACTCTCTAATTTGCAAGCTAAGTTCAACTTTAGCTTCATTATTTGCAGAGACTCTTAAGAACTTCCCTTGAAATTTTCTTTACACAAAAGATGTTCAAAATAGAATAAATATTTCTATCTTGTGTGAGTTTTTTGTTTGTCTATTTTCTCAACAATTTTAGATTCTGCTCAACACATAACCACTGACCTTGTGACAACAACTGAATATATTTGTTTGCAAATGGAATTGGTGGGCAAGTGGTTGTATTAAAGGTTATACATTGTAATAAGATCCTTTACTTTTCATAATTCTATCTTGATTTTGGATATGACTGGGTGATGACCATTCACACAATCAGTCATTGGGGTTTTAACTGCACTTAATCATTTATTTATGATTAGGAAGATTAGCTTCTGTCTAATGAATCATGTCATTTTTTTTTCACCATATTAGCAAGCATCTTACATATTTTTAAATCTAAATCCATTGCTATGGAAGCTGCCAAGAAAGTTGGTTAGCTGTGTTGGGCAAGACAGTTTTCTCTCCAGAATGTATTTTCATATCTATAAGTACCATTCACCCATGCTTAGAATATTGTTACCACATATGGTCTGGTTCCACTGCTATTTATGTTTAGATCCTTGATAAAATCCAGAGAAGAATCAGCAATATTAATGATCCTGATCACTTTCCCACTGCTGTAAGGTTATCTCTGTGCCTTTTCTATAACTACTTCCATGGTAATTTTTCGGATAAGCTCTTTGCAATCAAACCTAGAATTTTTTAATTGAAGCACAGTACTAGACAAGCATAAAGATCTCATCAATTTACAATTGAGCTAGCTAGATGTAGTTCTATGTTAACAGTTCTTTTTCTTATACTTCTTGCTTGAAGAACTTTCTTCTGGCTCCATGCTTTCCTGCCAGCTTTGATCTGCAAAAGTTTAGATGTAATGTCAATCTATATCTACTGTCCATATGAATACTCTTTTCTCTTCCTGTTCATTAATGTTTCTGTTCCTATTTCTTACACACTCTGTAACTTCTTGCACCTTAGCAGTAAACCTTGCATGGGGTGAAAAAAAAAAAAAAAAAAAAAAAAAACAGGCATTGGTCATTGTTTGGCCATTCATTATCTCCCAATAAATATGTTTTCTTCTCATTTGTGCTCATGATCCAAATCCTTGTTTATTGACAACTTTTATTGCCTTCTTCCTGATAAAATTCGCATTTAGGTTCCTCATGCCATGGTATGTAATTACCCCACCTTATCTACCTGAGGACTTTAGCTGACATCCACTAGATGGTATGATAATAAGCAGTATAAAAGGAAAAAGATATATACCCTCCCCTTTATTTTTTGCACCTATATCACATACTCATTTCTTCTACAAAATGAACATCTTCCTGAATGCAAAATATGTCAGGAAGTATATATTGTAAAATCTTGCCTGTATGCATCAACGATTTTATGACATAAATGCCTGTATGCATATGACGATTTTATGACTCTAAAGAACGTTTTCAAGAAGATAAAAGTAGCAACTATCTGAGCCTACTTGCTCTATACAACAGATTATAGCACTAAATAACTCCTTTCTAGATGCATAACTGGTGTGTGATGGAACTAAAAATACAAACGATTGTTTGCAAGTCATATATTTAAAAAAAAAAGATACTTTTGACATTAAACAACCAACAGAGTTGATATACCATTAAAACAAAACAATCAATCAATGAACTAGGATGCTGAAGCAAAATAGTAGGACTCTTCCTTCTGACTCAGCCAAGCCAACTACTTATTTTCAAACCAAACATGTTGTTCCATCACACATACACACTCCAGCTGACTGGATACATATTCTTTTCTTTTCTTTTTCTGAGGTCTGTCTGTGCATACACAGGTATAGTTTTCTCTCTTCTTGAATTATGTGGTTATATGTATAAAATATATATTAACAAATTATTTATGTGTTGAATTTACTTCTTCTGACAATGTTGAATTCATTTATATTGAAAAATACGAAAAAGAATCAAGCTGCATGTGTTATTCTGTGTGCTGTAAAATCTATGTGTTTCTCTTCTGGTACTTTTTGACATGGATGCAAATACCATTATGATCACTCAATATTTTTACTTTATTGTCATTTCATTCAATACAAAGCCCAAGGGCCACTTAAGGTAGAGAGTTACTGGGCAAGATTGGGTAAGGGAGGGGCAAGGAGGAATGAAAAAATATCAGGTCATCCCATAAGTTCTGTCCGAATTTTGAATAAAGAAAACAAGTAACCAAATGTTTCATTTAATTACAGATTCAATCAACAATGTATTTTCCCTGATTATCTATGACTTCCTTCCATCTATTAACAAGCTTACTAATTCCATTACTGTAAAATTTTTTTGGCTTTGATTCGAAGAACTCACAAATGTTAGTTTTAACTTCTTCCTGTGTTACAAAAGCTGTTTCTTCCAAATGATTCTGTAAGCTATGAAACAAATGGTAGTCTGAAGGAGCAAGATTGGGAGAATAAGGTGGATGAGGAATTTTCTCCGAACCAAGTTCTTTGATCTTTTGTGATGTGATTCTTGCTGTGTGGGGTCACCCATTGTCCTGATGAAACATCACCTCTTTTTGATTCACTAGAGCAGGTCTTTTTTTCCTCAAAGCTTGGTTCAAACACTCTAACTGCTGACAGTATATTTGAGCATTAATTGTTGCATTAGGTGGTAAGAATTCAAAGTGGATTATTCCTTGGCGATCCCACCAGATTGAGAGAAGAACCTTTTGCCCATGAAGTTCCCTTCTCACCTGTGGCTGGGGTCCTTCCCCTTTACCAATCCACTTTCTATGACACTTAACATTTCGATAAAAGATCCATTTTTCATTGCCAGTCACAAGTTTATCCAAAGAAGGTGAAACAAGTTGGTGGGAATGGAGAGAAGAGCAGATGTCAACTCGGGATTTGAGGTTGTTTTCAGACAATTCATGAGGCACCCATTTTCCAGGTTTAGGAACTATTCCAAGTTGTTGAAGATGACGATGAACAGTTGTATGGTTTGAACTGAGAACCACTGCCAATTCCTCAACTGATAAAGCAGGATTTTCTTCAAGGGCTGCTTCAAGAAAATTTTCATCAAACTCAACTGGACGTCCGGTTCGATCTTCATCTTCAAGGGTGAAATCTTCACCTCTGAATTTTGCAAACCATCTTCTGCAAGTTCTTTCATTCACACATTCCTCTCCATAAACTGAGTGAATGTTTCTAGCCACTTAGGCTGCGGAGTTTCCTTTCTTGAACTCATAAAGCATTATGTGCCTCAAATGATTCTTGGGTACTTCCATGTTAGCAGGGTTTTAATCAAACAAAATTTAATTTTATTGTTCTCTGAAATAAAATTTGATCAGTTTAAATGCATCTAAACATAAAAATAATGTTCAGCTCCATTAGACATTATAAAATACTCTTTAAATTTCATTCATTTTAACAAAAATTTAAAATTCGGACAGAACTTATGGGATGACCTGATATGTATGATGAGGATGTGTAGGATAAATATCAGTTGACCTTGGGCTTGAAGAGAACAAGATTGTAGTTGTCAGGGAAGCATCCTCTCGGGAGTATTTTAAAGAAAGTGACAGTTTTCGGGAAGAAACTGTCTATGAGACTTATTCCTTATCAAAGGAACATGAGTTGCCAATACTACCACACACTCTTTCTCTTATTCTTACTTAATATTAGTGTGATTTTTCTACCATCTCTTTTTCCTGTGTATATGGTTTTTTCATGATTGACATTCATAAAATTCACTTTCTGTATCATTTCACAAACTCCCAGAATTTTGATATTCAACCATTACATCCCCTGTTTTGTATTTTCCAAATTGTGGTATGTCCATAAGTGATGGAGGCAGTATGCTCAGATATGGCACATTGAAGAAGATCCTCATCATTGTTATTTTTATCCAAATCTTTCACCTGATGCTTTTTCAGATTTCTTTAATGTTGGCTCCCTGGGCCATGCCAGGAAATTTTTCTCCCCGGAATCAATCCTCCAGATCTACAAATCAACAATTTGCCCTTGCATGGGGTATTGCTGCCATATATGGTCTGGAGTCCCTTCTGTTTGCCTCGGGGTTCTTGATAGGCTCCAGAGGTGGATATGCAATATAATTGGCCCTGTTCTGGCATCTTGTCTACAGTTACTTTCTCATAGACGCGCCGTCGCCTCTCTCTGTCTTTTTTGCAAATACTTTCATGGTAATTGCTCTGAGGAGCTGCATTCGCTGGTTCCCAGACTTCATGAGTTCAAGTGCCCTACGAGGCTGGCATCCCGCTCTCACCCCTTCACTGTCGAAACTCCTAAATGTAGCCGTCTCTTCTACTCCAATAGCTTCATGTCTCGCACGTCTCGCCTGTGGAACTCCCTTCCCTATTCCGATTTCCCTGAGAGCTATAATCTCCAGCTATTCATATGTAATGTCAATCGGCATCTCCAGTTGCCTTGATCTATCCACTACCCTTCTCCTCATCCTTTCTTCTATCACTCCTATCTGATCTTGCTCCAAATTTTCTGTAACCCCTTGTATTCTAGTGGTTCCCGCCTTGCTTGGGGTGAAACACTTAAGAAAAAAAAACAAAAAAAACATCAATAACCTCTCTAGCATATCTGCAGTTGAAGAAGTGTTGTAACCTAGGAAGGGTTATCGAATGAGGAATAAAAATGGAAGTTGGAAATGAAATTTGAATCTTTATAATATCAACAAAATACAATACTTGTCAGTGGTATGAAGTAGGTAAACCACTGCTTGTGGTGGACTACTTAGACAGCATATTCAGTTATGTGCCATATGTGATACTACTCACTTAGGCGATCATGTATCTTTCGATACATGACTGACAGGGTAGATTTTTTCCACAGTAAGTTGCCATTTCTTTCTGCAGTAGACCAGTTGCCATCCAAGGCTATAGAACCTAGTCTGTTTTGCTATTTACCCATAGCTGAGGGGAGAAGAAGAGGATTCATACCTTTTCCAAGGTTATTAGCATGTTAGTGAATGTTTATTACCTTCACTTACAATAGTATACTATTTACATTATTTGGCCTTCTTCAGGTGGTTGGAATGTCAACCACCTGAAGAAGGCTGGAGCGTACAATGGTCGAAACGTTGTGATAAACATGGCGACAAAGATGAGGACAATAGTCCGAATAATGTAAATAGTGTACATAATACCTCATCTCAGAAATATAGACAGATACTTACAATAATGTATTTATGAGGATTGGAACATACCCATTAGTGTTCATCGGTACATTATATAACATGAAGCCTGATGCGCTATTTTTTGAAAACTCTTATGAAACACTGAGAATTAGGAGCTGAATTGAATTATAAGAATTTGGGGTCATATTATGGTCTCTATCATTGAAGGTATTTTTTCTTGCATTTTTAATTGAATGATAGTCTTCCTTTGCTTGGTTGCTTAGTGGTTTTATCCCATCCTCATTAATGAGGGTCACGGATATTGGACAATTGTACCAATGCTCTGAATTGTCTTTTCTCCCTCACCACAACTGTGCACTCTGCCAGTGTTCTCCTTGTCTGATTGCCAATGTTATCAGTCCAGCATTGTCTTGGTGTTACTTTCAGTCTCCTGTCATAAATGCATCCCTCTAGGAGGTGGGTGCAGAGGTTGTTGACCCTGATGCCATGTCCAAGATATTGTTGTCTATGCTTCTTTATGGCCACAACAAGCTGCCTCTCTATTACCTACTCATTCAGGAATGATACATTTATTTAAAGCCTTTCCATTCCATGAAATTCTTCAGTTCTGACAAAATGAGGAAAGCATAATTTAATTTAGAATTTCATTGGAAACTTACATTTCTTTCTTTCTTAATTTCTCAGTGGTTCATGCTTTTGAAAAGTGTCTGTAAGAATGGTAAATAATCTTTTTCCATGAAAGCTAAACCAGGAAGAGTCATTATATTCTACCTTCAATCTGTGGTCACTTAAGTATTCATCTCTTAAGCTGGGGAAAAATATTTTCTCTCAAATAATACAAGAAGAAGGAATATACATAGATGAAAATATTTATTTACGCTTTGCAATTTGACATCGTAACCTGACATATTTCTTTCCCTCTACAGAGACATTTCATTGTCAATATGCTGTTCGACTGGGGCACATCAAGGACTTCAAATGCAACTGGTCAGTTTCAAAGGCGCAATATCTCACCAACCACACTGCAGATCTGGCTGTTAGCCATTTTTCCTCCTTTTCTTTTTGTTCTTTTTATTTTCCAATTTTTGTCAGCGACTCATATGCCCTATCTGTTATTTTTTGTTTGTTTTCATTTTTTGTTTGTTTTTTATATTTCTGATTCAACTGAGTTCCCTATTGGAAACACACAATTCCACCCCATGGTTGACTGTCAATCACTCTTTCCCATACAAGAAAAGATAAAAAGAAGAAACTATGGCTTTGCTGATGTGCACTGTCAAGTATCGGTTGACCTTAGCTGAACTTGACAAATGTCAAATAATATTTTCCACTCACTAAATGTGGTCTTCCTTTTTATTTCTCTGAAGAGTTACACGAGGTGAAGAGAGAGAGAAAAACAATGACTGTTATCAAAAACATCAAAGTGTTTTCTACTGCATGTATTCATAAGCGAAAAAGACATGCAAGATAATATTTATATCTTTGTTCTTTCAATCACCATTCCAAGACAGATGTGTTCCCCAACCTTCCTCATTTTATCTGAACTTGCTATTATGCTATGAATTACTATGATTAGTGCAGTTGTCTTTATTTTTTTTCATTTTTGTCCAGTTTGGCCTGACTGTAATTTTATTGCAATTTAAAAGGGAAATATTTTAATGAAATGGTTTATTTGTGTATATTTCTCTGAGATGAAGTATTGTAATTATTTATACTGTTTACATTGTTTAGACTGTTGTCCCCAGCTTTGTTGCCATATTGACAATGTTTTCGCAGTTGTACACTATTCAGGTGATTGGAATTTCAAACTAAACCCTTCATTTTGTCCAGCAGGGATTGGAATTTCAAACTGAACCCTTTATTTTATCCACTGTTGGATAAAACAAAAACTGAATCTGATATCTCCCAGAGGCTCGAGGCTTCCTTCAAAAGAATTACTGATGAAGAAAACCAAAAGACGATCCTGCATGACCTGGATAAATCCTTCAGACATGAATTCACGGAGTCAAGGCCCACCAAGTACGAAAATTAAACAGACTGCACATCACCTTTTAATTTTTCAAAGTCCATCTCCCCCCAGTGAAGGCATGTAATCAACATCATGAGTGCTTCTGAGGAGTCAGTACTAAAAAAGGGTCTCAACTTCCTCACAAACATCAAGTGGATACCATATAATTGGCTGAACTGAGGCAATAGCCTTGAACATCCCTCAGGCTCAGGTGGATGAGCTAAGATGGAAAGTGAGACAGATACTGGAGGAAGCCAAGCCACCCAAATCAAACATCATGAAACAGACAAGGCTGGCAATCAGAATCCTACAGACGAATGAAAACATCATCATAATACCAGCTGACAAAAACAGTGTGATTGTAGTGATGGACAAATTGAAATAAAGGGTGTTCCAATAACTTGGACCGATTTTTAATGTGAATTTAGTTTAAACGTCTTTTTTTTTCTTTTTCTTTCAGATTTGGCAGACATTTTGGCAATATTATTTTTCACACATAATTGTCATGACTTAAATAACATGGTCCAATAGTGAGATAAATAAATTTTCACCAATTACACTGATTTATTTAATGATGATTTTGATCCATCTTAATGAAACACCAAAATTCCAAATAAATGAAGAAAATCAGAGTGTACAATGGCAAAACATCATGAATATGGCAACAAAAATGGGCACAACAGTCCAAACAATGTAAATAGCATAAATAACAGTTTATTTAATTCAGCTTTTCTACTCTTTTCCTAACTTTTATCATTACTCTAATTAAAATAATTCCCAATTGTGAAAAATAGTATTTCATGCTATCCTAATAGGTATTTCCCAAATGTAGGATTCTAATTTAAAGAACTCAAACAATAATTATAACAATTCTTCAAAAATAATTAAACAACTCTGGAAACGCTGGGGAGTACATTGATCAAAATATAGTGATGGAAACAATTAAGTTGGGTTTTTTTTGGGGGGGGGTAAGTATTTCACCCCCAAGCAAGGCAGGAAGCCACTAGCACACAAGGGGTTACAGAGAGTTGGAGAGAGAGCAAATAGGAGTGGAGTTAGAGGAAAGGATGAAGAGAAGGATAGGGGATAGATCAAGGCATCTGGAGATGTTGATTGACATTACATTTGAATAGTTGGAGATTATATCTATTAGGGAAACAAGTGAAAGCAGATCATCGGAGCAGTTACCATGAAAGTATTTGTAAAAAAGACAGAGAGAGCAACTGCAGACGAGATGTCAAATCAGGGCCAATTACATTGCATATCTGCCCCTGGATTTTATCAAGGACCTTGAGACAAACAGAAGGGGCTCCAGACCATATATGGCAGCAATACTCCATGCAAGGGTGAATGGTTGATTTGTAGATTTGAAGGATTGTCTTCGGGGAGAAAAATTTCCTGGCACGGCAAAGGAGCAAACTTTCCTTGCAGTGGACGAAGCTTTTAACATAATATGAGTTCTTTAAGAATATAAAAAACAATTAATCAAAAAACATTATTATTTCTCTAAATTTGTGTGGTGGGAAATTATTATTCTTAATTTTCACAGACTATTCTCAACATCTTTGTCGTTGTTATCATAAAATTTTGGCTGTTGTGCTCTCCAGCCTTCATCATAAGAAAGAAAGTCAAA
Source organism: Acanthosepion pharaonis (assembly GCA_903632075.3). Classification (NCBI taxonomy): domain Eukaryota; kingdom Metazoa; phylum Mollusca; class Cephalopoda; order Sepiida; family Sepiidae; genus Acanthosepion; species Acanthosepion pharaonis. Next base: position 2,062,097 of record CAHIKZ030005447.1, read on the forward strand.
TGATTGCAAGTCATTAACAGCAGCTGCAGCAACTGTAACAGAAGAGAAAATCTTTGGTGAGTGCAATAACACCCCTCATCAGTGGGCAAGCAAATTATATTTAAGGCTCTAATTTCTCTACAGGGGCAATAACCTAATAAACTAAAGCTCAGATGCATTCCAAAAGGCAGAGGACTGCAAGACAAGAGGATTTCTTTGGTGACAAAGAAAAGAATACTGAGCTGCTACATGACATCTTTCCTCCTATATGGCAGCAAATGTTGGACAGTCTCCTCAAAGATGAAGAAGAGACTCGAGGCGGCGGAGATGTGGTTCTACAGAAGGATGATAAGGATATCATGGAGCAAGCGTGCAAACAAGGAGGAGTCTTATATTTAACAGGTGGAAGAGGCAGATGAAATTTCTGGGACACATAATGAGAAAGGTGGGCTTGGAGAACCTGATACTCACAGGTCAAAGAGAGGGAAAAAGAGACACAGGAAAGCAACCCATGGCAGGCTTAAGCAAGTGGATGGCAGAACATGATCTGGGCCATTTAGCAGCGGCACAAAACTTAGTGAGAGCTGCATAGGATGGAGAGAAGTGGAGAGCCATGATTGTCTATGCCTGGAAATGACATGGCACATAAAATGAAACAAAGTAATTGTGAGTTCTAACCCTGTGCCCTGTGGTGGGTAATTCGAGTTTGGTGGAAAGTTGGTGAGCAATAACTGAACATTACTAAAAATAAGAACTAGACTAAATGAGAGATTCGGTTTAGAATTCCATGTAGGTTATTGATAAAATCCGAAGAGTACAATGGCTAAAACATTATGAGAACCACAAGAAATTTGAGGACAATAATCTGAATATAAATAGTGTATATAGTGAAAATTCATCATGGCAGAAATTCAAACAGAAATCACTATTATTATGTGGTTGAATTCACAAAACAGTGTTCTAATCCATAATCTATGAAGCAAATAAATATTAACATAATGAATTAACATGTAAATATTGAGGATAATAGTTTGAGTAATTCACAGAATATTATGAACATTTTGATTGAAAACATCTATTAAAATAAATATTATTTTACATATTCATGCAATTACTGAATTTGACATATTTTGTTACTTATTTCGCTTCATCAGAAATTTCAAGAGTAGAAGGATTTAGAGTTATATTTCAGTTATTAAACTCACTACATCATCCTGACAATAAACTACATCTGTATCCTGGATAAGACAATAAACTACATACAACAGCAAGGCGTTTGATCAAGAGGTTTTGCAGAGTGTGGAACCACCTCTTAATTGCTGGCCTTCCCAGGTCCACCCTGACCTGAGGTGGTAGCTAACCTCCCAAAAGGGGTCCAAACACAATGAAAGTATAAAAATAGGTTTTAATACCAGCAATATATTTTGGGGAAAATTATTGCCAGCAATACATATTTGAAGAAAAAATTATTCCCTGCAATACATTATTACAAGCAGCATATTTTTTTAACAAAAAGACAAATATTACCATCAATAAAAATATTGTCGGCATTAAATAACCCATTGAGGTTGATATGGTATAAAACAAAACAAAACAAAACAAATCCACAACCAATAAAAACAAAATGACATTGAATTTTAAATCTAACATATTACACACCCAAACTTTTCAAAGCAAAATAAATAACAAAATATCAAATGTATAAAGATTTCCTACATGTATCTTCTTCCATCATTCATACCATTTGTAGAATGGTAAGGAATCTCTATCTATAAATGGCAGGATGTCTCTGTGTGTATGTGTGTAATGCATGCACAGCCGCAAATTTCGACGGATTTGCACCAAAATTTACATGCACATGCTCCAAGTTAGTAAAAAGGCCAAGATAGTGGAAATAATCAATTTTTTCATGCTTCTACGGCAGTTTTCATGTAGTTTGCAGCCATTTTGTACTGGCCAGAGTGAGAGCCAATAGCTGGCTGCCATGAATAGACAGGAAGATTCTACTGGCCAGCATGAGAGCCAACAGCTGACTGACATGAATGTTAACTAGCATGCTAGCGTGCAAAAAAAATCGATAGCTGTATTCGTCACAAGTGGGAAAAATTTAAATCTGCACTGCACTTTATTCCAATTGGCTCATTCCCTTGCTTAAATTCAATGCTGATTCTGGTTGGGTGTGAAAAAGTATTTGTTGTTAACATTCTTTTTTCATTCAGTTTTTCCAGTTATGAGTCCTTTTTTAAAGCTGATCGTTTTGTGTTCATTTTGTTTAGTTCTTTTTTTCGTAACAGATTTAATGTTTAGTATAGAGCTTAGAAAAAAATTCGCAGTGTGAGACATGCAAGAAGTAAGGCATGTAGCTACATCAGCATGGCAAAGGGCACTCCTTTAAAGGCAAGGAAGGGCAAAAATATTCTAAGTCAAGTGATAGCGATCGCTGTATGAGTCGTACGATTTTTGAATCAAGCACGGGCAACGCCGGGCCATGTTGCTAGTTATTGCTAAATTTATAGCATCAGTGATGAGGATATTAGTTTGTATAACTTAGAGAATACTGACAAGAATTAATCTCAAAAGAAGTATTGGGATAATCATAATCTTCATATTCATAGAATGATAAAACAAGAAGAAGATATAGCATTCAAGATGGGGATAATAGTTTGAATAATTTGGGGAATATTGACAAGAATTCATCTGAAACATCCTTTGGAATAATCATTATTTTATATATTCAAACCATTGCATGATTATAATCGACGTCTAAAAAACAGATTGATGAAATTACAGCAAATAAGAAAAACAAGGAAAAAATCATTATTAAATTAAGAGAACATAAAAACATAACACATTATGAAATTTTGTGCTGATAAAAATATTTAATTTTGTACAAATATTCTTTAAGATAAGACTTTTTATGTCTGAAAACTCCCTTCATGTCTGTTAATGTGTCATGGCAAGTTTTCTACAGCTGAGTATGACACTAATTGTTCATTACATTAATTCTTTGAATCATAACCCAATAAGAGAATTGCAAAATGGTCTAATGAAGCAGACATTAGAAAATGAAATCATTGAAATGATTTTAAGTTCTCTTTACCAAATGGTTTTCCATTTCTTGCTGATGTCCTTGCAAAAAGCATGAAGCCAAACCTACCTTTTACCCAAGTGACTTAGTTTAAGTGGTTGTCAGTAAACCAGGATGATTGTCAACAAGAAGATAAAGTTAAGCTTCTTCCGTGCCAATCCTCAAAGATGGATTGAGAAGATGTTGCTTGTTAATATTATAATATCAAACCTTCCCAGTTACAAGAAGAGGTATAAAAGGTTATTTTTATTGTTGTTCATTGCTGTTCCTGTAAAAACTCTCAGTTTCCTTTGCGGAAAGTGAAACATTATACGTTGTTATAAATGTCTTCTTCAACTGGCACTTCTTCATCTCCTTGTTTTTGTTTTTCTTCTTGCACTTCTTTTCCTTGTTTTCTTTACTTGTTTTTCTTCTCTTTCTCTGTCTCCTCCTTGTTCTTCCTTTCCTCCTCATTGCTGTTGTTGCTCTCTTCCCTCTCCTCTTCATTATTGTTCTTCTCTTCAACCTTGCTGTTGTTCTTCTCTTCCTCCTCCTTGTCATTCATTTTTTCCTCCTCCCCCATTATTTTCTTCTTCTTCTCTTCTTCTGACTCATTGTTCCTTTTCTTCTCTTTCTCCTTGTCTCTTTTGTTCTTCACTTCCGCCTTTTTCTTGTTATGGTTCTGCTTTTCTTTTTGTTCTCCTCTCCTCCTCTTATTCATTATTCTTGTTCTCCTCCTCTTCCTCCTCCTCCTCCTCTTCCTCCTCCTACTCCTCCTCTTCCTCCTCCTCTTCCTCCTCCTCCTCCTCCTCTTCCTCCTCCTCCTCCTCATTTTTGTTCTCCTCTCCTCCTCTTATTCATTATTCTTGTTCTCCTCCTCCTCTTCCTCCTCCTCTTCCTCCTCCTTTTCCTCCTCCTCTTCCTCCTCCTCTTCTTCCTCCTCCTCCTCATTTTTGTTCTCCTCTCCTCCTCTTATTCATTATTCTTGTTCTCCTCCTCCTCCTCCTCTTCATCCTCCTCCTCCTCTTCCTCCTCCTCCTCCTCCTCATCCTTCTCCTCCTCTTCCTCCTCCTCCTCATCATTTTTGTTCTCCTCTCCTCCTCTTATTCATTATTCTTGTTCTCTTCCTCCTCCTCATTTTTGTTCTTCTCTTCCTCTTACTTGTTATTGTTCTCCTTCTCTTCATTATCTTCATTCTTCCCTCATCGTAGTTGTTTATGGTCTCCTACTCACATTGTTTTCTTGATCTTCTCTTCCTCTTGTTGCTAATGTTCTTCTTCTCCTCGTTGCTTTTGTTCTTCTCTTCCCCCTCTTTTTTGTTTATGTTCTACTCCCCCCCTTTTTGTTGTTCTTGTTCTTCTCTTCCTCTTACTCATTGTTCTTCTTTGCCTACCCCTTCTCCTCTTCTTTGTTGTTCTTGTTCTCTTCCTTCTTCTTGTTAGCCAAGTTCTACTTGCATTTCTTGATCCTCCCCTCCTTGTTGTCATTGTTCTTCTCCTTTTCTCCTCCTCTTCATCTCTCTCTTTCTTATCCTCTTGTTCTTTTATTGCCTTCATCATCATCATCAAGAAATTGCCATAAATCTTCTTTCATTTGCTAAAAAATTGAAATACCTAGAACTTGTAAAAGTAATTACAAACCTTCTCACAAGTATATAGACATTGCCTTTCTACAGGGCATAGAATTTTTGTGTTTTTAAAAGTTTAGGATGCTGTTCACTTAAATTGTATTGATAACTTGTGGGCACAAATATAACATTGTGGAAGTAGGTGAAACTAGATGTTGACATGTAGGTGGCAAAAATGAATTGCTTTATTTGCAAGATTGCATAAGTATTAACAGTGCTATGAAATACATAAAGGCATACTCAGCACACATCTTGTTAGCTGCACTTGGACAAAGAAATTCTTTGTTAATTTTGCTATAAATGGACACATGAAAAATATACAGTGGCATAAAGAAAGATTGATAGCGACCATTTGAAGATCAAATGTAGCACCGGAGAAGAGGGAAAATGAGAGCAAAAAAAATAAAATGGTATGAACAAATCAAATAAAAGAAATAAGGCAAATAATGTATGAGTTAACCTGAATATTACAAGTGAGAAGGTATTCTTTTTAATCCCACCAATATTTTTGGTATATTTACATTTCCACTGTTATCGATTTCAATTTACAGGGGGTTCCAAAAGTCGCATTACAATTGATAACCCTGTAAATTCTATATTTATTTACCAAATGGAACCATATTTTTGTATGTGACAATATATTATTAAGAAATTTTATTGTTCAAATTATGGAAGATGATGTCATGTAAATTTTTCCTAGTTGCAATTTTACATGTTTATATTTCCTGCCAATTTTTGCATGACTTTTGGAACATCCTGTAGGTTGCTTATCTAAATTTTTAAGCAAATGTTTTTCCAGCATATATAACCAAAACAGAATAAGGAATGCATAAATAACTTAGTGAATCCATTTTATTGCTCCATTGTTCTTTTGCTTCAACTCTCTGTCAAGAGTAAATGTGTGGGTGGTGTAATGGATAGAGGCTCAGAAGGAGAAATTGGGGAGCTAAGTTCAAATTACAATCATGTTTTTTTCTGTTCACTTATATACAAATACTCTAAGGGAATGTTTGCATCCATCTCTTTTACTCAGCTATTGGCTAAATAAAGGGTATCCCAATAACTTGGACTAATTTTAAATGTGAATTAATTTTAAGTGTCTAAGGATTTTTTTCTTTTTCTTTCAGATTTAACAACTTAAGTCTTTGGCAATTTTAACCATGGGAAGATTAACAATCAACCAATGTGATAAAGTTATAGAAGCCTATTAGGAAAATTGACATTCAAACAGAAATGCAATGAGAATTTCCCAGACCACATCATCTCTCGAAACAGCGAAATCACTTAGCCACCACAATAACTTTAGATTTCTTCCTTTGGGGTCATCTCAAAAGTAAGGTCTATGCTAACAAGCCAACAACAATTCAACATCTGAAGGTTGAGATAATAAGGTATATTGGTGAGATTGAGGAGAAATTATACAGAGACGTCTTCAAAAATTTTGACCATCGATTCTTCCTAAACTGGATTTTGTAAACGAGTATTGTATCAAACCAGTAGCGATTTTGGAAAATGTATTTGGGTCAGATGAAATGAAAAATGTACTTTTTGCCAGAAATACTGTGGCAAAGGTCTGGATAATGAAGAGTACTGAATATTTGCTGAAGAATACTATCCCAACAGTAACATTTGGTAGATCTATCATGATCTGGAGTTTCTTTAGTGCACAATGTGAAGGGAACATAGAAATAATTGATTGGAGGATGAATGGAACATTTTATATAAATCTCTTGGAGAGAAATATAAGATCAGAGTGCACATTCACTGGGCTTGAAACCACGTTGGGTCTTTCAACAAGACAACAATCCTAAACATACTGCAAAGCTTAGAAATTCATGGTTAAGTTCAAATAGAATAGATGTTCTAAAATGGCCAAGTCAATCTCCATTGAAAACTTATGGAGAGAGCTGAAACTGCAAATTCAAAGAAGGAACCACCAGAACCTGCATGAACTAAATGAATCTTGTTGTGAAGAATAGAAAAAATATTAGCCAAGAAACCTGCAAGAAATTTGTAGTGGTTTACTCTAAATGCCTACATACTTTAATTAACAATAATGTTTACGCCACGAAATATTAATAAATGATTTAATAAATGTATTGTAAACTTTAGCATCATTAAATATTGGTTTTTCTTAATGGGTTTTTTTATTTATTATTTTTTAAATCTGATTGTTTGACTAAAGGCTGAAACATATGTATTATTAGAATTAAATGTTTTGATGGAATATTCCATACCTACCTGTCACCTCTCCAGTATAATGCATTTTCATGCATAATCACCTCTTAACCAATCAGCATCTTAGTTTCAGCAAACTAGGTTTTTCATTGGCTGAGACCTTAAAATTGTAGCAAGTTTGAGCAAAAATTCCTTTTCCTACTCAGCGCTTTGGAGCCTATTTTGAGACCACAAAACTCAATAAATAGAAGCGTTTTGATTCGATTCAAACAGTTAGAACTTCAACCCTGGAGAGATGCTAAAAATATCCATGCTAGTCAAAACTTTGACCTAACTACACTTTTCGCATGTTACTTCTTCTGACTCGACAAACAGCACTTCACTCTCTCAGGAACATTAATTACAACATACTAAAGAAAGTGAATTGACCCACTACTAAACAGTATCTGTAAATCTCAATCCAACATCAATACAATAGCTAAAGGTACACAACTCTTACAAACTTTGAACAGTAACTTTAACAAACGCATGCATACACACTAGTGACTGAATTCCCACAAAAGACATTTTCTAATACGATAAAACATCTTGTTTAATTACATACACAAATCCTAACCACAAGCCGACACACATTGAAAATCAGCATAATCTTTCTACATATTTTATTACTACTGGTCATACTTGATCAGCAATATCTATCTTGATTGTGTATGTTCAATTGATATAAAAATGAATGTTATTTGTTAAACCTTTAATCATGTTGTCCTCATTTTTGATTCCTCCTGAATGATTTGACCTTCAATGTTCTTATTTTTATATTTGTTGTGAATGAATGTCTTGTGAACACCTACATTTCTAAGCCTTCTGATAACCTAACCTTCTGATACACAAAATACATTCACCAATCAGCAACAGTTTCATTAATCTGTGTTAGAAATAACTAAAGAAACATTTTTTGTAATGGGTTGCAAACTTTTGTGTGGCACTGTATATATACGGGTCAATGATACATTGTGGGTAGACTATTGCATTATGGGTAGTCTATTCTAATGGTTATTTTGGTGGGAGTGGTTTGTTAATTTATCTATTATTTACTTGAATAGCTATAATTACCTTACAGACCAAAATATTTTACTAAATAAAGGATTAGAACTCATCTCAGAATGCAGACACTACATTTCACTACATTACTTAAAAATCAAAACCTGAAAATAATAAACAAAGATAAATAAAATAATAAGATGAATAAAATAATAATAAATAGACAAAAGCAAGTAAAATAAATTAATCCAAAGAAATAAAAAAGTAAATAATAAACTAATTAACAAACCACTCCCTCCAAAATAAACATTAGAATAGATTACTCATAATGCATCACTGACCTGTATATATAAATGGTCAAGAAAAAACGCAATGCATGTGGCCTGACAATTGCGTTCAGCATGAAACAGTCTGTCACCTCTGAGTGTTGACTTCAGAGTTCACTTTTATATTTACATACGCTCTATCTCTGATACTGAGCACTTTATCACATAAATATAGCCTACTTTAAAACTACTTCATATATATATATATATAACACATAGATCCTAGTTATAACGGCATAATTGTCCTTCATTCATCCAAACAGAATTTTATATATATATATATATATATATATATATATATATATATATATATATATATATTCTGTTTGTATAAATGAAGGACTATTATGACTTTCTAACTAGGATCAATGTGTTATATCTGTCTTATCACCCAGATTTTCTGAGATGAAATCAGCTAAACGTTCTGTCCAATAAACCTATATTAACAATATAATGCAGGATGGAATTGGAGAAAATAAGGGAATGGAGTAGAAGGGGAAAATGAAGGTGTTAAGAATGAAAAGAAGGAGATAATAAAAGTAGAGGAAAAAGGAAAAGAAAACCAGGTGAAAGGAAAAAAAAAGAGTATATAGGAAAATAGGAGGGAATGGAGACAAAAGAAAATCTGGCTGGATATCAAGAGGCTGTAAATGCAGGAAGAGTTGGAAAGGTGAAAAGATTGTGGAATTCTTTTAAAAAAAATAAGTCAGTCTCAGCTGCTAATGTTTTGCTCTGGGTGGTAACCTACTTCCTTCTAGCCTTGTGCTTGAAGAACTGACAACAACAACTCATCAAAGCAAGGCAAGATTTCCTTATTCACTGCATAAACAACCCTTCCTTTTCTTTCAATCAGTGATTGCTTTTTTTTTGCCTCAGTGTTTTTTTTTTTTCCATCTGTTTAATAGCAATGACAATATAAGATGCCTTTTACTTTATCTAAATGATTTCCTCAATAAACAAAATCTAAATGAATTTCATTGTTTATTCTCGTTGCATTCAAAGATTAACAGAGCAACTTGAAAAATAAAACAAATTTTCAAATAGATTAGAAAATTAATTAACCAAGAGAAAATTCCTGACACATTTAAAAATTAATCAATCAAATAAAGGAACCTACAGCTTTATAATGAGTAACATGTTAGCAATCTTAAAGCAGCTATTTTCAATTTTTTTCCTCTATTTGAGAGGAAAAAATTTTTTAAGCATGTGAATCTGTATGGATTTATTAAAGTAAAATTAAATTTAAATATCATTGGTTGTTTTTTTTAATTCCAGAATTTTCATTTCATTTAGCATCTTTTTTTTTTTTTAATTCTGTTAAACTACTTGCCAAATATTTTGTCATCTCAGTATTTTTGTTTTTGTTTTTGTTTCTGAATTTTAATAAATTCCTGCTGTTAAATAATATTACACTTGTGGGTTATCACATTTGATTTTGCCAAAAATCTTCAGGAAACGGGTGTTCCATAAGCCTATAAAAAGGTGTGCATTTCTCTCCCTAGACTCTATTAAAGCTTTTCAACTTTGGTTTTAAGATGTAGTCGACATTGCTTTCTCTCTTTATTTTTGTGCTCTCTCATGCATTCTTGTTATGCATTCCCACAAAAAAAAACATGCACATTCCTATTGTAGCTAGTTTCATGTTTTTTCCTTTTGTCAACTTTTTAATCATTTTTTAATTGGACTCACATTGAGTCTGTTAATATTGTTTGTGACATAAATTTTCCAGAAGCCATTTACTCTCCAAAGTGTTGATTCTTGTAACATAATGGTAACTAACATTTAACCAAACACACTAGCATTCCCACAACAGACTAAGAAAGTAGAAATATAGTGTATTAAAATCCTATACATATATTAGATCTTATGATGATCCATTTCTGAAATGTTCTGAACACTTGTAGTCAGGTTCTTGACTATATTTTAAAGTATTGCAATCAACATCTGATGGACATCCAGTTCAATCTTCTACTTGAAGGGTGACTGAGAGATTGATTTGTTTTTTTTCTATCTCTTACCAATGCTTTAAAGCTGAAACATAATTACAATTGTAAAAGGTTACTGAAAGTATCCAGTGTTCCCAAACAATTACACATCTAAGTACTGACTGGACTGGATGTTGCTTAACTTCAGTGATCAAACAAAAACTGGTGTTTTCAGCATGAGTTGAATATAGGCTTTACTTTGAGGAATATGCCATTACACTTATAACACAGCTAGTTTTAGTTTGTATGTCAGACATTTTTTTCCTTCCTCTTCCTGAATTTTGTGATCATCTGAAGTGGCTTTGAAGCCCAATGTTAAATATTACCTTAAGATTACCAACATCTCTCACCCTGTATCCACAATTATAAAATCTGGAATAAAATGTGCTGCTAAATATTACTGATTATCTCATATATAGTATTTATAATTGTAGAGTAACAGATAGTATTTAGATGGATACATAAAATAAGCTTTCGAGCATTGGTCTATACAAAAAGAATGAAAAGACATTTGATATATTCTAATAAGTAAATGTGGATATGTAGTTGTATAATAGCAATTCAGAATGAGAAATAGGAAAGCTGATTTCAAATCCATCTCAAGTTTATTATATTCACTTATGCTCAAAGATCCTTGGAAAGGTATAAATCTGTGGTAAATTTTGTTGTCCAGATTTTTATATTAAAAAATCTGAATGTCTGAATAACAAGCAATAACAAAATAAAATAAACATTGGTATGTCTGTTAAATAAATTATTAGTATTTTTAAACATATATACATGAATTCAAAAGAGTTAAAAAGTATTAAAAATGGTATTTTGTTGAATTAAATTCTTTGGGTAGTCAATAAACCAAAAACTGACTTTTAAATAAAAAAAAAGTAAAAAAAAAGCTCTGCTTGGTAAAATACTTTCATTGTTAGCAAAGTTTCACTGATTTGTTGCAGTTGTTGTTTGAGATTATTTCTTTGTAGTTGCTGACTGGCCATCCATGCTACTGGTAGAGATGATTCATATGAACCACTAACATATGTTTCTTTCAACACACAGCCATGTTATGAACAGTTTGAAGACAGCCAAATATCTGTTCAGTTTAGTTTTCCCTGATTGGTGAACTATTTCACATGGTGATGTTAATTTCTAACCAAAAGACACTAATTTAAACAGTGTCTGTCATGTTTGTAGTATTGTGTGTTATTGGGTAGAAAATAAAGTTTGGCCATGTTTTAATGTTATGTATGAGGGTATGTAACTCTGTTTGAAATAGGGGTTATTTCCTATTAATCTGTCTCTTAGACCCTTAGTTATGGGTAAATAACAGAAGAGACTGGTCACTATAGCCTTAGTTGGTAACCAGTCTAGGTGAAAGAAAATTGTCACTTCAAATCAAACTGGAGAGGGTTTGGCTCCATCAGGCTCTATTGCTTAAGATACACCACTGTTGATATGGCTGAAGTACGTGTAGTGCTCCTGTGACCCTAAAGGTTTATATGACTTGTGATCATGTTCATGATTGTGAATAAACTAACATAAAAGTATTTTATAACTGAACTTGTTGTATTGAAGAAAAATGATTGGTAATGTTAGCGATAATATCAGCTATTTTCTTATAATGAAACTTATCACTCATTGATTGAGCAGCAAGTGCTACTTTTGATTGAATTTTATAAAATCTTCGCTTGAAGAATTTTTCAGGAAAATAGAATTCTCAAGCCCATTAATGTTATCACCCTTTTCAGTATTGAAAGAGGTTTCCTTTCTAATCATTAGTTAATAGGAACATCGACACCTTGATTATGTCATTATTTTCAGTTTGAATTCAATGTACTATCCATTTTAGTTGTTGCTACCATTAAATGTGATGAGATTTTTGTCATTTGGTAGAATTCCTTGTTTGTGATTCTGTAGTGAAAGTCTGTGTCATTCAAAGAGCGATAATCATTGCTTAGACTTACAGGCTTTAGTTACCATTTAGATCTGTCATTGATCTGAGAAAAACAGTTGTATACAGCTGACATTTCAGTTATTTCTGAATGAGTTTGACACCATGCAAAACATCCATCTGACCAGCTTATTTGAGAACATAACTTGAGTTTTTAGGTTAATGTTTTAATTTTTGGCAAATTTTGTCTTGGTGCAAAACTACTCCTGGCACAGCCTAAAAGTAACATCCATATTTTGTGTATGTCAGAAATAAGTAGAAAGGCTCAATTGATGTGCCTTTATGCTTCACATATGTTATGGGGACCACCCCTTTTTCATACAAGTGAACTCGACCAGTGTGTACTTGGACTGCTGCCATTAAATACCCAAAGTCAGTCAGAGTAGAGAGAGATTGAGTTGGAGATAGAGTAATGGTGTGAGGTAACCACTTGTAGAAGTCACAGTTACAAGCACGTAAACTCTAAGGAAGTCCTACGTCGAGTCTGAATTTACCAGACTGTATATATATATATTATTATTGCTACTAACCACATTTCTGGATCTACTAACTGTATTACCAATGGTATTATTGTGTAAATACATTTATTTGTTATATTTCATTCCTGCGTTTTTCATTCATTGGAGACTGGATTTCATCACAGAATCCACAACAACATACAGACAACTTTCTTACATATAAAATAAAACTAGTTCTATCAAGCAGAGAACATTTGGGTTTCATAGTTGAGTTGTAATATTTTTTTGTAGGTGGTTTGAATTATGATGACTCGGATGCAGAACAGTGTTGCAAATTGGCAAATGTATTTTGGGGTATCAGAAGGTTCGGTTATCAGAAGGCTTAGAAATGTAGGTGTTCACAAGACATTCATCCACAACAAATATAAAAATAAGAACATTGAAGGTAAAATCATTCAGGAGGAATCAAAAATGAGGACGTGTTTAAAGGTTTAACAAATAATATTCATTTTATATCAATTGAACATACACAATCAAGATAGATATTGCTGATCAAGTATGACCAGTTGTAATAAAATATGTAGAAGGTTTATGCTGAGTTTCAATGTGTGTCGGCTTGTGGTTAGGATTTGTGTATGAAATTAAACAGGATGTCTTATTGTATTAGAAAATGTCTTTTGTGGGAGATCAGTCACTAGTGTGTATGCGTGCATTTGTTAAAGTTACTGTTCAAAGTTTGTAAGAGTTGTGTACCTTTAGCTGTTGTCTTGATGTTGGATTGAGACTTACAAATACTGTTTAGTAGTGGGTCAATTCACTTTCTTTAGTATGTTGTAAGTAATGTTCCTTAGAGAGCGAAGTGCTGTTTGTCGAGTCAGAAGAATTAGCACGCGAAAAGTGTATTTAGATCAAAGTTTTGGCTGGCGGGGATATGTTTAGCATCTCTCCTGGGTTGAAGTTCTAACTGTTTGAATTGAATCGAAACACTTCTATTTATTGAGTTTTGTGGTCTCAAAATAGGCTCCAAAGCGCTGAGTGGGAAAAGGTATTTTTGCTCAAACTTGCTACAATTTTAAGGTCTCAGCCAATGAAAAACCTAGTTTGCTGAAACTAAGATGCTGATTGGTTAAGAGGTGATTATGCATGAAAAATGCATTATCCCAGAGGGGTGAAAGGTAGGTATGGGATATTCCATCAATAGCATTCCATTTTGTCATAGTTTTACATCCATTATTAACACTTTTTTAAAGATTTAATTTTCTTTTTATTTCTAATAATCTATAATATTACTAATATACTCTATTATTAATGAATGGGTAAAGGACCCAGTTACTATGTTCACATTTCAACCCTGTGTTACATTTCCTCTTGTACTAACATTCTTGAAAAAGGCAAGAATCCATTTTTAAACCCCTGCATATGGGTTAAATAGCAAGTTGAAATGAGCTCTTTTGCCTTGCAAGATATTCAGTCTTGAAGAATGAAAATATTGAATTTCAAAATATGCAAAAACAACAGGGAGTTATGAACATTTACAGATAATAAATAAAAGGAATGAAGCCTTGAAACAATTAAAAATATATATATTTTTAATACCAAGTCCCTTGACTGGCATAGGCAAACATGTTTCTCCATATATATATTTTTCTTTTTAATATCTGTGAATAACCATGTGTTCTTGGAAAAAATAGTGGAGTGTTTTCTTGTTGCTTGTTGTACCTGTTTTGAATTCAGAGTAGTTTTTCTTTTAGACTGTCTTCCATCCAAGGCTAGAGATCCCAGTCTACACTGCTACTTAAGCCATGGTTGTTCAGGGAGAAGAGATAGATCCAGTCCTTTCCCAGAGGCATTAGGTTGGAACTGAATGTAAGAGACTAGCCCAGAATTTGAACTCAGCTCTCTGATTTCACTTTTTGTGATCATAACCATTACACAACCACCTTAAAAAATATCATTGTTAAATTCTTTATGTCAGTATAGTTCAGGCACAGCAATTTTTTGTGGTTTTGAAGCTCAAACTGATTAGATATTAACAGCTAAAGCAAGAGTAAATAAATGAATTGAAAAAGGTTACTGAAACTTTTTGCTGGGTGGAGGGAATACATGAAGCATGAGAAATGGAGTGGAAGTAAATTTCTTGGACATCAGAATTCATAAAACACTTAGAAGAGAACAACAGGCAATATGCATGAAATACATTAAAGGAAGATTTTACTGATCTCTGTCATATTTTTCTATCAGATGTACAATGGAATTCAAATATACTTTACTCTTTAATAATGGTTCTTTAACTGAGGAGAGCTACAGAAGAATGGTTTATTCTCCCATTTGTCTTTCCCTCATTATTGGTATTATTATATCCATGTCATACTAACACCATATTTCATGGACAGAATGGAATGGCTGAAAGGAAAAAGAATGGCAGACATACTTTATTCTCTAAGAGACGTTTATGCCACTAAGGCATAGACAAAACTATATGTAGGAAAGGTCTTAAATATAATATGAAAATTTTTCTGGGCTTCTGGAGATAACATGTTTATGACTCCAGATTTAAATGGGCCAGATTCAACTATTATGTCCCACGTGAGGATATATTCCATGAATGGAAAACAGGGAGTTTTCTTTTTTCCCAAATTGAGGACTGTGAGATGGAGTTTATTTCTATATCTGGGAAATATATATTTCCCAAAGGAAATGGCTCCATGAATGTGTAAACTGCAGAATTTGTTGGAGAAAGTAGATTAGCCTCAGCCCATGCTAAAAAAAAAAAACAATTGCTCAGTTTGGTTGCTGCAAACAAAACTGAAATTGACTACCACTTTTGTCACATGACCCATATGACTTATCTCCACCAAAGGGAGAAAATTACCTTTTGTATTGGCACAGTTCAAATTACCAAAGGTGATTTAAATAGTGTTTTTTATTATGTTAAATGCTATATTTAGTGGATGCATGTATTTGAATATACATTTCAACATATATTGTTAATTATAACAGACAATGTAGCCACACTCAACAAAATTACATTTCAAACTAGTCACAACACATTACAGTGCATCTAGACATGAGGTTCTGTTGTTAATATTTCAGCCTCTCTCATGGTATGATGTCATAGAACTGTATCTTGAACTTACAACCTGTGTCTGCTATTCCATGACCGTTATTGTCGCATAGCAATCTTCTATCTCAGCATAACAAAATAGCATCTTCAATACAAAATATCTTTGTTTAAATGTCCGTATAACTACTCTGAAGATGGCTCATGTGAGCTGAAAGCTTAGATCAAGGATCAAAAAAAAGATATCCAAATGTTGGACAATTTTTGTCTTTATTTTCACCCAAAATTAAAGCAAATATATGAATTTTAGAATGGTTCATGATCAGACATAATATACATTCATTGTCTGTTATATTTAACAATAAAATGATCTGCTGCCCGAATAAACTAAATTGAATATATATTCAGATTTTCAGAAATACAAAGAACAATCTTCAATACTATTGGTCCTGACTTGGCATCTCAGCTTCAGTCACTTTCTCGCTGCCATAATGTAGTTTCTCTGTGACTTTTCTATAAATACTTTCATGGTAATTGTTCTGATGAATTTTCCTTAATGGTACCTAGACTTTATGAATTTAACTGCAGCACTAGAATGGTTGCAAGGTCTCATCATTTTATAGTTAAATTAGCTAAATGTAATTATAAGTTCTTCACTAACCGTTTCCTTGCTCACACTTCTCACCTATAGAACTGTCTTCTTGCTTTCCAGCGAAATTTGATCTTGAAAAATTCAAATGCAATGTCAATCATGATCTCCAGTCTTTTTGATTCCACTTCTTTCATTTTTCCCACACCTTTATGTTTTCCTTTTTTTTTCTTTTTGTGCTCAGTAACTCCTTGTGTATTAGTGGCTTTATTGTCTTGCCTGGGGTGAAATGAGTATAGAAAATGAGTTTGAGTATAGAAATCATTATATATTCTTATTTATTTTAAAAAGTGGAATTGATATTTATCCGTCTTCACAAAGAAATAACCTTTAAGAAAAAAAACCATTAAAACATAGGGATTTCAGCTTAATCACATAAATCCATTAAATATAATTTCTATTTTAATAAGAAATTGTGTCAAATCATAAAATCCATTACTTACTTATACATTTAACTGTTTATTGATATCAAAAGTAGAAGGAGTGGAATTCGAGATTTGCATCTCAATTTGTTTTTATCATCCAAAATCTAAGAGGCTGAGAATTTATACAATTTCTTCTAGAGCCATTTCTTTGCATACCTTTCATTTTGGGGATCTTTTCTTCTTAATATTATTTTTATTTCATACATATTCACACCAGATATCTGGTGGTTAATTCCTGGAGACAGTGCGATGGTGAATCTCTTCAAATCTGTTGTTTTTTGGCTTTTAACTTGAAGTAGTATTTTTACGACTCATTTTAATTTCAAAATGTCATAAAAAACTTTACTGAGACAGATTTGATTTGTTTACCCACTATTTGTTTACATGACCTGATGTCATGAGTGACACCTGATGGCTTTCAATGGAGATCAATTTAATGAGATATTTTCTCAAAAGTCCCAATCTCCCCTTTGCATTCAAACAGTTCTTAGTAAAGCTCTCAACTGGATAGTCACCCTTCTATTTTTAATTAGCCATATTATTTCTGAAAGGCGTTTTGAAACAACTCTATGTACTCCAACCACATTAGGGGTCAAAGCTAAGTAAGCTAGTACATAATTTCAAAAAATATTTTGCCTTTAATCAATGACAATTACTGCAATCTTGATGATGTAGTCTTCTTGGATTATTAATACTTTGACTGATTTGATTAGAAAAATGATATCTTGCTTTTATTAATATTTAAATGAGATTAATTTTATTTATGTTAATTATCCATTGTTTCTAACATATGCAGGTAATGTAATGATTAATGGCATGTTAATTTAAAATGGCCAGACTTGGCTGTCTGTAGACTTTTGCATTGATGCTTTTAGGAAAGATATGAAGAAGGTTTTGAGGAGTGTGGAACAACCGCTTAATTGCTTTTGTTCCCAGATCCACTCTGACCTGAGGCAGTAGAATATGTTAGAGTCCCAGCAAGGGGTAAATAGTGAACCTCTAAACAAAAGTCAATAGCACATTTTTATAATAAAATGACCAAAAATATTGTTTTAGCTTACCTACAGATGATAATGAGTATGCCCTCATTCACATGAATAAAGTAGTAAATACTGTATGTTGGTCTGCAGTTGGAGATGCATCTACAGTATTGCTGGTCAAACTCTTTGCCTCCGAGCAGAGAGGATCTCCAAAGAAGGCTGTGTCAAAGGGCAAAGTCTATCTCAGGGAAACAGCTACCCAACCCTGTTTTATACAGGGTCAACAGGGAATTTTTGGCCAAGAATATGGGCTCAGATACCCTACATTAAATTCGGCCTTGTGCCACATCTGACTGCATGGGGCAGTTGGTAGATATCCTTCAAGCAGAGATTCAGTTTTGAATTCACTTGACTCACTTCTAACAGTTGACTACTACTTCTACATGCCACTGGTGAATCTTATATGTGTTGTTCTTGTCCTAAGTATTATCATTCATTACCAACCTTCATTTGATTATTCTATTCAGTAACCTTCCCTAGGTTACAAAAAATATATTTTTAAAGCAAAATGAAAATCAATGCAACACTAAAAAAATATTTAGAGTTCAGCATTAAATAACTCGTATGCATCCAACCAACCCATCACTGTTCGTGTAGAATAGACTTTCTAGCCTTCAATGTGAGCCAGTCTATAAAAATGACAACTCTCATTTCAAAACAGTGAAGAAGTCATTGAGAAACCACTGCACTATCTTTCCCAGGAAGTAATAGTAATTCCAAGATATTTAAATTTTTGTACTTTCTTGATTTTGGCATCTCCAAATTGTAATTCGCAGAGTGCGCTCTTCATTTTGATGACAACTATATATTTTATCTTCTTACAGTTGTTGTTTATTTCTTTCTTCACACATTCTTTACTATTTTCTGTAGGAGTTTTTGTAGTTTCCTTTCTTTGCTATCAACACCATGTCATCTGCATATTTAATTTTGGAGAAAGATGTATGTCAAAGTAGAAAATGTTTTTGGGTGACACATTTCATCCCTTAGGACTTTATTGGACTATGTTTGTTTGTATCAGTGTGACAACACAGGTGTATGAACAAGAGACACTGGGAATTTAACATTTTTTCAATATTTTTTTGTTCACCATTAAGACTGACCAACGTTTGGACATAAAAAATGCTACTCTAATTAAAAGAGAAAATAATTCTCTAAGACAAAAATATTTAGAAATTGCTTTAATCGCTAGTTCATTGAAAGTAAATTTGCATCTAAGTTCCTAAAACATTTCACCATTCATGACAGATCTTCTGTTATCACAATGTGGGATATTTAATAACCAAGATGATGGAAACAACAAGAAAAAGAATCTAAATTAAATGAAATTAGCCAGATAATATACCCAAACACACATTAAAAAACAAAACCCAAAGCACATTATCAAAAAAAAAATTTAAAAAGATTTTTAAAAAATATTTTCAAAATTTTAAATTTCCAGCATCTCTTATGTGCATGTGTAGTCACACATAAGAGATGATGATAAAAGGGAAAATGTTTTCCTTTTTGTCTTACATCTTTCCTCCAAAACTGGTTTTGATATATAAAAATTTATATATCTTTTTTTCTGATATATAATGTTGTTAAGATTATGGCTACCAATAATGATCCTGTCAGGACTTGTAAATCTGTCAGAATGAACTGTTTTCTTCTTATTATTATTTCCTTTAATTTCTGTTGTATATAGATTTCCTTCCAGGTCCCAACCAGAGATCTAAGATCAGAAATGGCTTCATGACATTTTCCAGTGATTATTTTTGTAAAAAAAAAAAAAAAAAAAAAAAATTCAAAAACAAAGATTATACAGATTTTGCATAGATAAAGCTCTTTGTAATGTGTGAGCTGTTCTTGTGAGAATAATATTTGTATTTTTTTAAGGCATGGGTTACCTGAAATCCCTTCACTTAGTCTATTGGAACCTTTTGCAATCAATCCAAGAGCTCCAACTGGAATTATTGATGACCTCATGTGCCACATTTCTGAGATTTCAATTTCATGATCTTTGTATTTTGATTGTTTTTTTGAAGATCCTCAAAGATACATCAGAATTTGCAGTGAATGCCATGTCAATAAGTAATCAAAAAAGTATTATTATTATTATTTTATTTCTCTTGATTTCTGGTGTGTACTCATTTCTTTCCTTGTTCCACCCAGGGACCAAAGATTAGAAATGGCATCATGACATTTTCCACTGACCAATTAAAAAAAAATAAAAACATGCACACATGTTTTATATAGATAGAGCCCTTTGTAAGGTGTGGATTGTACTCATGAGAAAAATTTTTTGTATTTCTGTAAGGCATGGGCTTCCAGGTATCCCTTCAATGTGTCTATTGGAATCTTTTCCAACCAATCCAAGGATGCTGACTACAACAGATATTGTTGATGTTCCCATGTGCCACATTTTTGAGATTTCAATATCAAGTTTATCATCATAATTATTATTACTAGTCATATTATCATATAACTTATTTTCCAAGAATGTATGATTAGTTTGAAAGTTATTGTGAATCTTCATTTTTACTAATATTTCTTCTACTTCTGGCATGTTTAGTAATATTTTGTTCTTTATATTAAACTCTGGTATTAGTAATTTTTGAGGTTATTTTCATTTACCCTTTCCGTGTACAGTCACATTACCCATCACTGAATCTCTCAAAGTATGCCTCTTCTATTTTCTAAGAATTTTTTACTAAATTAATTAATTTTACATAATTGGCACTGTAATTTTGTATGTATTTTAATTATTTTACCTACAATGATTAAATAAAATCTTCAGAACTGGATCAGTTGATTCTTCGACTCTTTAAAATGCAATTTATTTCTAACAGTAAAAAAAAAAAAAAAATTCTTCTTTAAAGCAATTCTATTATAACTTGTTTACTCATGCTCTCAAAAAAATGATGGAAACATTTAAGTCAATTTGAAATTGTATTGTACTTATAAAATAACACAAACTTTTCTTTCACTTTCTTATTTATCTTCAATACTTCCTGAATATTAAACTAAACAAATGATTTTTTATTTCCTGTTGAACAATTATGATTTCTACATAGAATAATTGGAATATGTGATATAGAAATGTTTTGTACACACTGATTATATATTTGTAGGATATATATTGTGTTTTATACATGAAGATGATTATATCTTACAGGATATATTGTTCTATGTTATTTTATAATCTAAATTAACCACTGACATGAACTGGAAAGTTCATATTGAATCAATTGTTAAGTCTACTGCTAAGAAAGTTGGTTTCCTCTTTCATCCTAGTCAATTTTTCTCTAGAATTATAAATCAGCCATTCATCCATGCATTGAATATTGCTGTCACATCTGGCTTGGTGCTCCTGCTATGCATTTAGAAATGGTTAATAAAATCCAAGGAAAAATTTGCTATTTTCTTGATCCTGACATGGCATCACAGCTTACGTATTCTTTTTCTATAAATACTTTTATGCTAATTGTTCTGAGACAAAAGTATTAGATATTGATTTCAGAGTGAACAGATGTGGTGTTGTCTCTATTTTAATTATCCATTTATTCTTATATTTTTATATTTTATTATAAGTTTGTTATATTATTATGTATTTATGATATTTAATTATTAAAATACATATTTGTTTATTTTTATTTTTATGACAAGTTGATATATACATCAATTGTTTTTGTTTTATTTTTAAAATAAAAGTTTTATCAAGTTTACTTTATTAATAATATCTATTATCACAAGCAATTGTTATAGTAGGAACATTTAATAAACTGTATTTGTGAAGTTACTTAGTCTATGTTATATTTAAGTGTAACATTACACTTTTTATGAAAGAGGTTGTAATTTTCAAAATGGTAGGAAATGCATTTCAAGTCGTAATGTTCATTTTGTTTATCATTGATTCTTGGTTCTGTATCATTGATTTCTTTTTCTATCATTTATCATTCAAACATTTTTCACATTTGCCAATAATTTTATTCTATTATCATTTTCTTATTTATTGATTGTAGTAACTGAGTAGTATAATATAATTAGGGATGAAGACATATTTTCAAATCTGTAGTAAAAGAGTTTCAAGTTATAACATTATTTTGGTTTGTTTACTTTTGTTATTCCTATTTTTATCTTTTTTTTTTTGTTTTTACTATTGGTTTAGTAGTAAATTTCTTCCTTTATTATTTATCTCTCAAGTATTTGTTTTTAGCAATATGAATAATAAAAAATGTTCTCATATATTTAATGATAATTTTCTTTTCATATTTATAGATTCGTTTCTATTATTGCCATATAAAAGTAATAATAAGATAAAATCATACATTTGATAGCAAACGGTTTACTCCAACATCCAGTGTAAAATATAGTCATTTCTTGTCATTGTAGAGGGCTTGTATATTGTAGTAATCTCAAGAGCATAGTGCCAAAGATGAGGGACTAGAGTGAATGGAACCAACCTACAAAGACCTCAACGGCATAATAGGCAAAAATCTACATGATATCAATGGTCAAACCACCAAAACAGGGAAGTGCCAGTCAGGCTGGCTTAGTAATTGCATTTGAGCCACAAGTAAGGCACTTCTGGAAAAGTGTGTGGGCTTCTCTGTTATGCACAGTTATTCACAAAAATCAAATTCAGGTGAATGGCCTTGTTAAAGTCTCTTTGATTTACAGACATATTCACCACCACTACCAGTGGGTAGAAAGGGAATAGGATGAGAAAATGATAATCTCAATGTTCCAATGTAACTAACTGTTCTGATTATCTTTCTTCTATAGTAACTAGACTTTATGAATTTAAGTACAGTACTAGATTGACGACTATAGTTAATTATTATTCCTTGGATGTCATTTGTACAATCTATAATACCTCATGTTCAATCTGATGTTTGTGAGTTCTGCACACTTCACAAACACAAAAAACAATTCCCCCTTCTCACTGCTTCAGCCCTCTTTTATCATACCAACACCATCGGCTGACTAACCAATTAGTGTTCTTCACTTTTGTTCTCAGTTACCCAGGCAAATAGCATCCTCCAGACCGACCAGTCTGCACACACCTTGCTATTGGATGAACCACACCAAGATGTACAAAAGCCACCATTATAGCACATACTGTTGGAACCATTCAATGTGAAGAAGGGGAATTAATGCCATTTTTGTGTGTTGAGGTAAGGAACTTATTTTCGTTTGCACCAGATGCAAGCCACTCTGACTTGCTTGCTTCTATGTGATTGTTTACTACAGCAACAAGATTATTTTACAGTTGAAATGGCTAGATGTAACTGTAAGTTCTATGCTAACAGTTTCTTCTGTCATACGTCTCACTTGTAGAACTCTCTTCTGGCTCCTTGCTTCCTAGTCAACTTTGATCTTCAAAAATATAAATGAATGTCAGTATCTTCTGTACTCTTAATTCTTGTTCTTTTATTGTTCTCTATCCTTAATAGCAGTTTTGCTGATATTTTCTAACACTTAGTAACCACTTGTGATCTCTCTTTGCCTCTCTTGGAGTGAAATGATTACAAAAAAGCAAATAAGAGCATTTTAGCTAGCAAGTAGGAAGACTATTACAGTATTTTATTGTAATCAGTGAGTATACATTCACTGTTAGATTAATGGATAGCAATTGTGTGTCAAGTTCATATATTTGTGTGTATATGTAAGTTCATATTGGTAGTAACTAACCTTAAATCAATTCAAAATGGTAAACTCTATTTTGGACATTTTTTGCTTTGCAGAAAAAGTTTAACTGAGCTAGATACTGTGCCTTTTCTATAAATATTTTCATAGTAATTGTTCTGATGAATTTTCCTCTGCTAGATTTGTTGCAAGGTCTCATCATTTTACAGTTGAAATGGTTAAATGTAGCCATAACTTCTATGCTAAGTTTCTTCTATACCACTTCTCACTTATACAATTCTATTCTGACTTCTGGCTTTCTAGTAAGCTTTGATCTTCAAAACTTTACATGCAATGTCAATCATTATCACCTCTCTTGTTAATTCTTGTTCTTTTATTGTCTTCTTTTCTTAATAGAATTTTTATTTTTTTCCCATACTTTCTAAGACTCAGTAACCCCTTGCATCTTAGTGGTTTTATTGCATTTCTTGGAGTGAAATGATTAAAAAAAGAAAAGAAAAGAAAAGCAATTCAAATATGCCTTCTTTGATGACAACTTTCTGTTGACTAGTATGAATACGAAGAAATATACTCTTTAAATCATTAAACTATTTCTCAAAATACAAGGCTTAAGAGCCACTCAAGGTCGAGGATGCTAATGATGGGTGAGGTGCATTATATGAATGAATGAGAAGGTGGTAAAAAATGAGGATTTCAAGGATAAGCAGGAAAGATGACTTGATACGGTCAAGATTGAAGAGTCCAGGGAGTCCGTCAGTTTTTTGGTGAAAAAAGCTATCTAAGTTGAACGTTCTTGCCTTTGGAATAGGGAAGAAATGGGGATGATTCAACTCTGTGGAAGTGGTATAGTGTGTCCTACTTGTAAAAGTCTGAACTTGTAGAACTTAAGAATGGATTTTATTTCAATATTTGCCATGGAAACATCAACATATTTGACAGGCTTGCAATGTTGCATCTGCATTTAGGAGGCTGCAGGGTGAAGAATAAATTATCACTCATAACACCATGCCAATGATCTTGAACACTGTCAAACATGAAACATCAGGATTTAACAGATATGGCAGCAATACTTCATTTTTGCTCTAATATGACTCTTGTAATCAATCATTACTTAGTAATGAGATATTCTGTTATGGTATAATGAATGATATTTCCTTAAAGTGGGACTGATTATTCCATAGCAAAGTAATGTCTTGTACTATCATGAGAAAAGAATTACTAAGGAGAGAGACCAGATTGTATAATTGCATTTTATATGCAGTGGTGCTGAAATATTATTGCACCAACTTACCAATTTCCCAAAATCTCTGTTCTGATTAGATTTTCAGAAATTTAAGGCCAAGAAATTTTCAGCATATATAAAGATTTATAATTTGATTTATTCAAACACTTATTCTCATCTTTAATGTAATTAATATTATTATAGACAACATTTCAACAAAATACCCTCTGGTTATCTTCAGCTGCCTGTTATATTAGCAGTTATGGAATATATATATATGCATATTATTCTGTTATTTTGTTTGTGTGATATCATTATTTATCATTTCACTATTTGAGATCACAAAAATTGAAATCATGACGAAAACAATAGCTGATTAACCAATGCCCATATATATATAATATGCTACTACCCTCAAGGGAAGAACTGCTCTGTTTTTTGAAGCCATTAAATTCAATGTTGGATGGTTCCAACATTTGATTATCCTAGTGAATTAGTACCAGTTCTTTAATAATTTTATTTTGAAGATTTGTGCAATGAAAAATTGTCATTTTACTTTGACTTATTAAGTTTTTGCAAAAATTTAAATCTCAATAATTAAGACATTTATAATATCTATAATAAACATGACAATAATCTGGGTGTCGAAGATAATGACTATAATGATCAAGATGTCTAAAATAATGTCTTTGACTGTCAAGATGTTAAAAATAATGTCTATACTGATCAAGATGTCTAAAACAATGCCTATAATAATCAAGATATTTAAAATAATGTCTATAATGTTCAAGATGTCTAAAATATCTATAACGATCAAAATATCTAGAATAATGTCTTATTTTGTATATTTTTAAGCATTTCACCCCAACCAAGGCAGGAAGCCACAAGCATGCAAGGGGTTACAGAGAGTTGGAGCGAGAGCAAATAGGAGTGATAGAGGAAAGGATGAAGAGAAGGATAGGGGATAGATCAAGGCATCTGGAGACATCAATTGACATTACACTTGAATAGTTGGAGATTATAGCTATCAGGAA
This sequence comes from Acanthosepion pharaonis, assembly GCA_903632075.3. NCBI lineage: Eukaryota > Metazoa > Mollusca > Cephalopoda > Sepiida > Sepiidae > Acanthosepion > Acanthosepion pharaonis. The sequence continues at coordinate 2,087,759 of CAHIKZ030005447.1, forward strand.
AAGGGGAGGGAGTTCCACAGGCGAGAGGTGCGAGACATGAAGCTATTGGAGTAGAAGAGATGGCTACATTTAACATTTTTGACACTGAATGGGTGTGAGTGAGATGCCAGCTTAGTAGAACGCTTAAATTCATGAAGTCTGGGAACCAGCGAAAGCAGCTCATTGCAGAGGTTACCATGAAAGTATTTGTAAAAAAACAGAGGGAGGCAACAGCACATTTGTGAGAGAGCAACTGCAGATGAGATGCAAGATCAGGGCCAATTACATTGCATATCCGTCTCTGGATCCTATCAAGAACCTTGACACAAACAGAAGGGGCACCAGTATCAAGATATTAAAAATAATGTCTTGCAAAAATCCCACTTCTAAAAATTCCAAAAAAGATAATCATTTAAATTTATTTTTCATAACTTTGCATGTTCAAAACAGTAGACAAGTAATAGCAATATCGAAAATGGTAAATTACCAAGTCTATCTTTTCGTCAATCTCGCTTTCTCTAACTCTGGTATAAACTGGACAGATTTAATCCTGCCTAGAACCATCAATTAATCTAGTCTAGTCAGGTCTAGTCTAGTAGCTTTTGTCTTGAGAACATTTACTTGTATGCCAATTACTATCAGCATAACAATCATAGCTTCTTCATTTTATGGCCAATATCTTGGTACTTGTCTATTTTTCCACTTTCTTCATTCTGTCAGAAGAGATATGTTTATAATCTGATAAAATCTATTTTTCTTTATTTTCAACAACTAAATTCTGTTTTATTTTTTTGGCTAAAATGGGGGCAGCCTATCTTGCTATAAAAATCATAGAATTTTTAATGTTTTTTTCCAAACATTTGTTTCATACAAAGTTGTTTTATAAATTGATTTATATTTTCAATATTTTTTCTTCAGTGTGTTAATCAACAGGTACATGGGGATGTTGAAAAATACTCAGCCTTACTGACTTCTCAAAAATCTGACAAGTTACAAAAATATTAGAATTGAAAAATAAAACCCTTTTTCATCAGTCTGAAAACATTTCTATGCCTCTTCATGAATTTTATGTTGTTCAGAAATAGAGCAGAAGGGCTTGGAATTTCAATATTGACTGTGTTATATACCGTACCTTTGAACAATATAGGTATGTTACAGTCTTCATAAATACATTAGACACTATAGTAAGTGACAGTAATATGCTGTCTATGCTGGCCGCATGAGCTCTCAGAGTGGGAAGTTTTTGCCATGTAGAACTTTCTGCTTTTTGGCAGAGAGGAACCTGAACAACATCTGGGAAAGTAGACAGATATCCAATCCTGTGTATGTGGGGTCTATGGGCAAGTTTTGTCTGAGACCACGGGCTTGGATTTCTCCACATTAAATTTGGTCTTGTGCCACATCCTACCTCATGGAGGGGCAGGTAAATATTGTAATATGTTGTCTAAGTAGTCCACCATCAGCTGTGGTTTCCCAAATTAATGCCACGAGCGAGTATTGTATTTTGTTGATGTTATAATGATTACCATTTCATTTCTAACCTCCATTTTGGTTATTTCTCATTCAGTAACCCTTCCTAGGTTACAACAGTTTGATTAGACATTCTTTTTTTATATGTCATGTACCTTCAAGATGTGGGCAGTGCTGGTTCTCTAAAAATTCCCATCCTTTGTAGTTCTTAATTGTTTTTTTTTGTTATTCTGACAATAATTAAAAAAATCTTGTTACCTAGGTTATGCACTATTTTCCTCTGTCCCTCTTACTTTCTCTATGTCCCCATGAGTGTTAAATTCTCTAGGCTCTCTTTTCTCCCTATATGCACTATCAATCTCAACTGTCTCTCAATTGCAGTTGGATTTGCCTATTCTTGGGTTAACTTGAATAATGATGAACAGAAGCCCAATTCCTTGTGCAACTATTGGGACTTAAACACAGCCCAGATCTCAAATGGACCTCATACATATTATCCGTTGGTAAAGATGATGAAAAAAGGGTCGGTTTCCTATACTACTCCAGTAATTACCTGACTCCTCCTGCTGTCCAGCTTCACAAGAGCCAGGTCAAGTTGAAAATGGAGTACTGCTGCCATATATAGCCAGGAGTTTCTTAATCTTTACTTTCTACTCTCAACAGAGCCCAGAAGGATTTCCACATCCTTTAAGTGACAAATAATTTCCACCTTATAAATACTTTTTCACAGATGAAATGTTTGCAGTCCTCTTGTTGTCTTATTGATATTTACATGGAAAGTGCTCAGTTAAACTACATACTTTACTTCCACCAAGTCTAATCTTCATGGATAAAACCCACCATGCTACATTCATTGTAGCAAACAATGCTGTTTTCCTTAATATTTCATTGGTAAGATGTAAGTTCAACTCAAGGAAATTCTTCCCATGAACCACTGATTTGTGGAACTGACCCCCAAGAGGATCCTTTCCTGATCACTACATTCTTAACCAGTTCAGGTTACAGGTTAAATGTTATCTTCCCCACATATCTTCAAAAACTGTAACATTTACTCTATAACTCTCAAATTAAAATGGCTCATGATCCTTGTACAAGTTGAACGTCATTGTAAAAAAAAAAAATAATGTAATGCTTTTATGACTTAATATTATACAGCATTTCTCTCGATTTCAATTTGTAATGCCAGATACTTCAAATATTGTCTTTCTGGTCAATCCACTTTTCCTGCTTTTTATTTTTTAAATTATTTCTCCAAACGCTTTTTGTGAAATCCTTAAAGTGATTTGTTTTGCTTGATTTGTGAGATTATCCATATTTCTATCTGGTCTCCATTCAGCAACTTAGCTGTTTCCAATGTTGTATTTGCATCGCACAATAACTTTATATATTACTAGCAAGTTACACCCACTCACTATTGCTTTGCAAAGTAAGATATATTCACTACTTGAAATCTTTGAAACAAAAATTTTAAATGAACATTTTACAAATTGATGCCAACTTCTTAAAGGTCAAGTAAAATGCAAATTTCAAGCGCTTTTCTACACTATATAAGACAATATTCCTAAACAGAACTATTTTTCATATGAAAATCAAAACAATCACTGAATAAAAGAAAAGTAATGAAGGACAGTTGCTATGAAGATAATTGTAGAAAATACAGAAGAAACTAGTATCACATCAAGATACATGGTCAGAATCGATTATATTAAAGATCCTTTTTTGAATTTTGCCAAGAGATTTGAGATGTACAGATAGGATTATATACTTTAGTAACCCTATACCCCTTAAATGTACAGCATACACCCAAATATAAGCAAGTAAAGAAATTAAATACTGATGGTTTACATCTTCAGTAGGACTTTGGAATAGAACCTTGAAGCCAGGATAATTCTGTTAAACTGTAATCTCTGTTATGCCTATTTTTCTTATGTCATATGGTAATTTTTTATATCTGAAATAAAAAAAAAATATAATGACTGTTTTATATTTATTTACAATATAATGGACAGCCTTCAATTTGCATAATAAACTCTCACATCACAAAATAAATTAATGCAAATATTTTCTATAAAAATTCACATATGATATTTAACATAAAAATATATTATGAAATGGACAAAGTCCGACAATTATTTTAAACATTTTTTATGTTTATACGTTCTTTTTATACATACAAATATTTAAGTAAATTCTCTGTTTTATAATAAACAGTATTAATAACATTTATCGACCTGAATATTCGAGTATCGATTGGTTATGGCATGTCAGGCTAAATGACAATTCCTGTTGGAGGATACATATTTTCTATGAAAAGTTCTTGGACATTCAGGCTGGTAAATGTTGTTTAATACTGTTTATTATAAACAGAGCATTTACTTAAATATTTGTATCTATAAAAAGAATGTATAAACATAAAAATGTCTTAAAATAATTGTCGGACTTTGTCCATTTCATAATATATTTTTATGTTAAATATCATATGTGAAGTTTTTTTATTTCATGAGTGATGTCATTTGTTTACATTTGATATGCCATGAGCAGATATGAATGTACGTGAGAGATTCATGAAAGATTGATGTTTAAATACAGTAAAATTTGACTAACCGAACACTCCTCTGTGGACAAATTGGTTAAATGCATGTCAAGCTAAATGACAGTTCCGTATAGGATACAGGTTCGAATCCTGTTGGAGGACGAATATTTTCTATGAAAATTTCTCGGACATTTAGGCCGGTAAATGTTATTAATACTGTTTATTATAAACATATCATTTACTTAAATATTTGTATCAATAAAAAGAATGTATAAACATAAAAAATGTCCTAATATAAAAATATATATTATCCAAACATCAATTGATCAATCCAAATTTTATTATGAAAATATTAGTTTGCTTAATAAAATCTGTCATTCTGTATTATATAAAGCAGATTTTAAAAAAGTGAAGGCGCATTGTCTTGCAGGAATATGCTCTTAGAAATTCAATGAATAAAAGAAGAACCCTTACATAGACAAATCAAAATACAATAAACTATCTGAAGAAATTGCTGTACAGCTAATGTTTAAAAGCAATTCCTTTACTCTTCAAAACAGAGGCACACAAAAAATATCATTGTAAATGGAGTCAACAAGTACAGGTTCTTTAGATCAGTGTGTATCTAAGAAAAACGTCATTCTTATCATGGAAGAACATGATGACTGGAATTCTCTGGACAATGGTTTTCTTTCTTGCAAATGGTTGTTTATTCTTCTTTTGCAGTTTAAACATTTATCCTCATAAATATATACATATGTGCTGTATGAGATATGCACATGCATCTCTAGGTGAAAGGGTAGATATTATGAGTTAAAATATGTGCATTTTCAAAAGTAAAAAAAAAAAATTAAGTTTTGGAATTATCATGACATTCATACAATTTATAAAAATCCTCATAAGAGAATCATGCATTTGAAATTCTATAACATTTTATATTCCTTTCTTTTTTTATGCCATTTCTGTTTACGACATAGATGATTATTCAGACTTTCCTGTCATTTGTTATATAATTTTTAACAGTACTAGATTAGAAGATAAGTTTCATCATTTTACAGTTGAAAAGATGTTACCAGATGTTCTATGGGAAAAAAGACAAAATGTAACCATAAATTTTATGTGAAAAAAACAAAATGTAATCATAAGTTCTATGTGGAAAAAGACAAGATGTTGTAGGTTCTATATGAAAAAAGACACAATGTAAATTCTATGTGAGAAAAGACAAGATGTTTTAAGTTCTATGGGAAAAAATACAAGATGTCTTAAGTTCTATGTAGAAAATGAAAAGATGTAACCATAAGTTCTATGTGGAAAATGACAAGATGTTGTAAGTCCTATGTGGAAAAAAACAAGATGTAAGTTCTATGTAAAAAAAGACAAGATATTTTAAGTTCTATGTGAGAAAAGACAAGATGTTGTAAGTTCTATGTGAGAAAAGACAAGATGTTGTAAGTTCTATGTGGAAAAAGACAAGATGTAACCATAAGTTCTATATGAGAAAAGACAAGATGTAAGTTCTATGTGAAAATGACAAGATGTAACCACAAATTCTATGTAAACAGTTTCTAATGGTTTTCTAACAATTTCTTTTCTTACACTTCTCACTTGCGGAACTCACTTCTGGCTACTTGCTTTCAAATCAACTTTGATCTTCAAAAATTTAGATGCAATTTCAATCATTCTTACTTCCTGTTCTTTTATTATTCTCTCTTAATAAGCTTTTACTTTTCCTCATATGCTTTCATATCTCTTGCATGTTACTGGCTTCTTTGACATGAAATGATTAAAAAAAATAAAAAACAAAAATACAAATCCCAAACAATTTTTATTTATCTCCTTAGCATATTTCCTAGTCTCATCAAAAATTCATTTAATAGGAGGAGATATATCCACCTATCTTTTGGCTAACATGCCTGCTTGGTCTTCTGAACAGGAGTAGAGATTTATTGCTTGTCTCCTGTTTAGGATTGGGTTTCCGGTTCCTTCTAAACTCTGCTTTAGATCTGTACTCCCAGCACTTGCAGATCTACACACTACCACTCCACATTGTGTGGCTCTTGGGTATTGTATTTGGAGAAGATTTTAAAGAAGTTACTTGCTGATTCCATATGCAAATCTCTTATCTTCAATGTCGTATGAGTGATAAATTCTACAATCCACATTTCTAATTATATGTTCCAGAAATTTCAACTTTTTCTTTCTGATTCTAATTAGATGTGTGCTTTATATTCACTTGCAGTTCAAGGCATTTTCCTCAGGCTTCTGTAATACTTGCAGCATTTTTCTGATACATTAAAATAGTGATGTCTCTTGTTAATCATTTTAAATGTCATGTTTTCACACTATTTTTTAGGATTGAGAACAGGAAAAAGATGGATGCAATTCTGGTGAGAATGGCAGATGCACTCAGACACAAAATTATTCAAAACATGTTCCATCACTGGGAGCAGGTGTGTTCTCCTGTGAAAATAAAACACCTTCCTTCAGGTTCCTTCACCATTTTTCTTTCAAGTATTCTATCATCAATGAAACAAGTTAAAATAGTATTAAACATTTCATCTTTCTGATAATAGTCAGCAAAATATATTCCTTATCACAAACATAACATTTCCTGTTGACTAGTAGATCTTGAATTTCTTTGACCATTTAAAATCCCATGTCTGTCAATACATGGAGTGTTATTTGGTCTCAGAATCATATTGATGTAACTCTCTGTTAAATCTGGAATCAAGAATATGCCAATTGAATCTTCTGAAAAGATGTTACACAATTCAAAAAGAAGAAATCACCTGTTTACCTGACCTATATCTATTTCTTTGACTCATGTACAGTAGAGTAATGTCTACCTTTTTTTATTCCCATGCAGAGCAGACTGATATCTATAGTTTTGACTCTCATGTGAAGTGAACCAATGTCTACCTTTTTTGAGTCTCATGAGAAGTGGACTAATGTCTACCTTTTTTATTCTCATGCAAAGCAGAATGATGTCTATTTTTTTTTTACTTTCGTGTGAAGTGAACCAATGTCTACCTTTTTGACTCGCATGTGAAGTGGACCAATATCTACCTTCTTGAATCTTATGTGAAGTGGACAAATGTCTACCGGTTTAGTTCTCATGGGAAGTGGACCAATATCTACCTTTCTTGAATCTCATGTGAAGTGGACCAATGTCTACTTTTTGACTCTTATATAAAATGAACCATAGTCTATATTTTGACTCTCATGCAACATGGACTGATATTTACTTTTTTGATTCTTGTGCAAACCAAACTGGTATAAACCTTTTTGTTGTTTATTAAATAAACAGAATTCAGCAGTATATAACCTGGAAAAACAGACCAAACCCAGCACATGATTTGTGGAGTAATTTCAACTCCCCATTCTCTTGTATCAAATTTGGTTTAAATTTTTGTTATTTGCCCCCAGAATTAATGTCTTCAAATTTGGCTATCTTTCCCAAGAATGATTCTATTATTATATCTTTCCTCTTATTCCATTTTCTCTTTTGTTCTAATACTGTATACTATTTTTCAATATTTTCATCATAAAATCTGTCTTAACACTGTTATAAAACATAGTAACAGAACCTAATTTGTATGTTTTGAAAAAAAACTTTTTTCCCATTCAGTTAAGTCACCATTTTCAGCAGTGAATTTTGTCATAACTTTCATATGGATGAGTTATTTCTATAGAAATTTAGTTAAAGGGAACAACTCTTCATGGCATATAAGTTTTGACATATATTACTTCATTGTTAGCTTTTACATATTTATTTTTAAAGTGACCCCCCCCCACAACCCATCCTTTTCCATCCTTTGTCATCAAGGCCACAATCAAACAAGCTTTAATTTGTTTTTTGTTTGTTGTCCTTTGTTGGTCATTTTTTTTTCTTTCTTAATTATTGCCACCTTTGTATTGTCAATTTCACTCTTTCCTCTGTTCTCTTGAATTGTTCAAACATCACTCACAAAGTTTCCTCGTCTTTGAACATAATTGTTCTGCGGAATTTTATTTTTTCCTCCCTTTTTGTTTTTTTAATCAAATATTTCTTCTCACTGGCAGTTGAATAGTTTTGTTCTCTGCCAAAATTTCAAAAATAAATAAAGATTTTTCAGTTTACACTAAGGTCTTTGAGTTCTTCAGTTCTTTGAGTTCTTCACCTTCATTTTACACTATTCATTGTATGACCCATTCGTTGCTCGCTTTGTCTGTTGTTCTGTTTACATGAGTCAATGAAATTATTTTCTTATTTTCTTTCCTATTGATTTCTTTTTTTAAAATTTTATTTCTCACTGTATTCCTCTGTTTTCCTACTCTTTTTTCTTTCATTCAATTTTTTTAGACATTCACAATATTGTGCCTCCTGTGAAAGACAAAATAAAACATCTACCTTGCACTTTGACATAAAAATACTGGCAACAATGTGAAATTTTTATCCATATTCCTCAGCTTAAATTTCCCAGCTAATTATCACTTATTCATTTCTCCATATGATCCCTTGACGGATTTAATTCACTTAGCATCTTATTGTTTATTCTGACCGAGATCTTTTACTGTTCAAATGTATATTTTATTGGTTATAGATTTTACAGCTAGGTCAGCCTGACCTTTTCCCTATTGAAAGACTATATCTCTTCCAATTTATGAAATGAGAAATTATTCCTATACTTGGAAAGTTCTTGGTCAATAGTATACAATTTTTTTTATTTTCTCGGGAAACTCCCAGTTAATAAATCTTAAATCTTTTCATGCAATATTGTGCATGATCAAGTACAAATTGGTAATAAAATAACTATATACAACTTATGAGTAGATGAATCGTTCAGTATGCAGGCAAAAATTTCTATGTGCAAAATTGTATACAAAAATCCTAAGAATAAAACTGAATATTAGTCAATATTCTGGGGACAAAGTACAGGCCAATGATTAGAGAAATTGATTTAGGTTCTGTTTTATAAAATCTCGGCCTGCCAACAGCCACTTCAAAGATTTGCAAATTTCATTTTAAAAAGCCTCTGGAAATTATATTTTCTCTCAGAAGAATTTATGCTAAGGCCCAATTCTTTTGCCTGAGTAATTCTGAAAATTCTAAAATTTATCTTCTTCTCCTATGTGCTGTGTCCCTTCAGAATGTTGTTGATAATAGCTCTCCACAATTTCCTGTCATTTGTAGACCTTAATAAAGTTTGTCTTTTTATTCACTCTCTCTCCTCAACCCTGTTCTTCCATTCATCAAGAAAGATTTCAGACATATATCAGTTAAACTTCAGTTCTGGTATGATTACCAAAATAAAGTAATTTTGAACCTGATCCTTAAAGAAGGGGTGTCCACGAGTTATATGAAGTGCTGTAAGTTTGGGTGTGCAGGGGGTATAATGAATAATAGCTTGTAATTGTTAATCGGAGAGCTGAGTTCCAATTTCAGTTGGGTTTGTTACAGTCACTTATAAGTAAATACCCTTGGGAAAGGTATGAAACCACCTCTTTTCCCCACTTCTTTGGGTTAATTAGTAAAACTTACAATCTAAAAGTATTTTCAGGCTTTAAATAACCAGTAAAGTGTTGATAAGCTGGAGAAAACAGATTAATCAATCATAAATTTCAACTGCCTCTTTCTTATGTTAAGTTTTTTGTTTCCATTTTCTCTAAAATTTTATTGTTGCTCACATATTCAGTTAATGTTATTCTCAACATAGTTCTGTAGAACCATATTTCTGTTGCTTCACATCTTTCCTTCATCTGGGAGGAGATTGTCCAGCAGTCTTTGATATATAGAAAGACCAATATTATATAACAGTTCAGTATTCATTTCTTCTTTTCTAATGAAATTTTCCTATTTCTTAATACTTTGCTTAGCTTTTGGATAGCATATCTAAATGCACCCTCAGATTTGGATTATGTATTTGATATCACATTTACTCATCATCTTATAGATTACAAATTTTTTTGCCATCTCATTAATAATTAACACTTTCTTTCAAGCTATGTATAAGAGATTAAAATTTATCTTTGATACATATTATGAAGGTGGATAAATTATATAATTATAATCATTATGGAGTACTAATGCCACATATAGTCTGGTGCTCCCACTGTTCATCATGAGGTCCTCAACAAAGTCCAGACAGATATGCAATGTGGTTTGTTCTGATCTGGCAACCCATCTGTAGTCACTATCTTACAGATGTGTTGTGGCTTCACTCTGTCTTTTCTACAAATATTTTCATGGAAACTGCTCCAAGAAGCTAATTTCATTGGTTCCCAAACTGCATGAATTTAAGTGTGCTACTAGGTTGGCATCTCGGTCCCACTGTTGAAACGACTAAATGTAACTATCTTGCCTACGCCAACAGTTTCTTATCTCGCACCTCCTGTCAGTGGAACTCCCTTCCTATCACTTGCTTCCCTGATAGCTATAATCTTCAAATATTCAAATGTAATGTCAATCGACATCTTTTGATGCCTTGACCTTGATCCTTGTCATTCTCTTTATCCTTTTCCCAAACAACTCCTCTTTACTTATGCAAATTATTTGTTTTTATCTTATAAATTTCTTTAAAGATTTGGCCTTCTTGAACATCAACATGTGTTATTTGGCAGACACTCTTGTTCTTTCTGATGACAAGATATGTTGTCATAGCTTGAAATGTTTGAGTTTTCAGATTTACACAGAATTTTGATATGGGAATTGAGTCATAAGTAATTTCTGTTTTTGGGAACTCATTGTGATATTTTATAGAATAAAACCAATAAAGAAAACCGGAACTTATATAGCTTGACATAATAGTTTTACATTCAAGGTAATCTGGTGTATATTTATTAAGATTTATTATTGACAATATCATTCATTTTCAGCATTAGAAATCAATTTGAATTTGTCACATCTGTTTCATAAAGAGAATATGTTATACAGTGTTTAGCAGAAATACCTCGCACATTTTAAATGTTAACAAAAAGATAATTGATATTAAAAAGTTTATTTCACTGTTGTTTATATAAAGGGATTAAGTTTTTCTTCATTTGGAGTTAAAAATATCACCCTCCAAATGGTGGCCTGTATTTGTCATACACTGTTGTAGACGATATCTAAAAATTTCCATCCCTAGTTCAATGATTTTGAGGTCTTCCTGGTGACTTTCTTTTAAATGATAAACTTGTGGTCCTGAAATTTTTGATCCATAGCAGTAATGATTTTCTATCTGGAACAGAATCATTCCAATGTAGCAGGACAATTGATGCAATTACAGATTTAGCAGTCTTAAAAATATGTTTCAACAGCAAACACATGATGTGAACTGATCATTGCCATGATGGTAACTGATCATATCTGAAAGAAAATGGTAATACCTAAGCTAGATGAAAACACCATTGCCAATTTTCTAAGTTCACCAGCACCATCTAGGTGACAGTTTAAAATATGGGAGGTATTTCTGTTAAAAATCATTTTTTCTGACATTTGAGATACAAGTGTTGATTATTCTCTTTGATTTAAAAGTAAATATTCTTTTTCATTATTTAGAATTGGCCTGCTTCCATCAAATATCATTTGATGAATTAGGTCGGCCTGTAGGCATAAAAAATGCAGTGCTATTTTTTCATAAAAAATCTACCTATTTTTTATATCATTATTGTTAGTGGATTTAAAATACAACATTACTGCCTTTTGTCACATAACAAGAGCTGTTTAGGGAATATCCTCACCTTGATAATTTTGTTTCCATTTACCATTTTTCATCTTGAATTGTTCTGATATACAAGATAAATACTTCTTTTCTTCTTCTTCTATGTACCGTGTCCCTTCTGAACGTTGGTGATCATGGCTCTCCACAATTTCCTATCCCTTGTAGCTCTTAATAAATTTTGTCCTTTTGTTATCTCTCATAAACCTTGTTCTGCCATCCATATACTCAAGCTCACTAAGTCGGTTATGTGTTGTTTTCCTCTGCCCCCTCTTAACTTTAGCTTCCTGTGAGTATCAAATTTTCAAAGCTCTCTTTCCTCATTATGTGCCTTAGAAATTTAAGCACTCTCTTTCTAATGTTAAGTAATGTTGTGTAATTTAATGTCAGGAATTTGGCCATAATTTGAACTAAGCGTTGCCGATTTCTAAGTCACTCTGACTTCCTTTTCATTACTGAGTATGGCTTAATGGTTGCTAATATTCTATAACTATAAAATTTTCTCACAAGATTGCAAGATTGTACTAGTAAAAATAAATGTCATAATTGTCTTCTATGTTCCATGTCCCTTCAGGACGTTGGCGATCATGGCTTTCCACAATTTCCTATCCCTTGTAGCTCTTAATAAATTTTGTTTTTTTTATCTCGCCTAAACCTTGCACGCTATCCATTTACTCAAGCACATTACATAGCTTATACATTCTTTACTTCTTTCCCGCCTTAAATTCAATCTGTGCTGGTCAAATTTTCCATGTCCTGTATTCCTCATTATGTGGACTAGAAATTTCAACTGTCTCTCTGTTGTTAAGTATAAGCATCCTTTTTGTTTCCATTTTCTCTAAAAGTTTGTAATTGCTCACATATTTGGTTCATGGTATTCTCAGCATCCTTCTATGGAACCACATTTCTATCACTGCTAGTTTCTTCTTCATTTGTAGAGATTATTCAAAATTTATTGCCATATAGATGGACTGAAAATACATAAGAGTTTAGTAATCTTTTCTTTGTTTCTAATGAAATGTACTTGCTTCTTAAAAAATTACTTAGCCTTTTTGAAGGAATCTTTTACCTTTGGAATTTCAGTGCCGCTCTTCTTGTCCTCTGTTAAAAAGACTTTCCAAATATTTAAAATGTTGTTTGTTTTACAACACAAAAATATCTCTTTGGTGATATTTTATGTTGAGAACCTTATGATTTTTTTCTTCTGACTGTGAATCACATCTTTGTTGTTGCTTCTTATGCGGAGTGCTATGCTCTTCTCCATTGCTCAAACTTGTTTATGTCTGGCACCACTTCTGACTTTTTTTTTTTAATCATTTCACCCACTGTGAGGTGAGAATGCCACTCATATGCTGAGGGTTACAGGGAATGAAAATGGTAGAAAATACTGAGAGTAGGGAGGATTGTGGAAAAGACAAGAGTTGAACAGGATTCAAGAAGATAGAAGATAGCAATTGACGTTGCATTTAAATTTTTGAAGATTGTAGTTGTCACAGAAGCAAGTAAATGGAATGGAGTTCCACAGGCAGGAAGTGTAAGAAAAGAAACACACAGATTAGAAGTGGCGGTTGCATTTAACTATTTAAACAGTAAATGGGTGGGTCCTAGATGCCAATCTAGTAACATGTTTAAATTCATGTAGTTAGGGCAAGAATTCATGTAGTTGTTGCCAAGAAAATATTTTTAGAAAAGACAGAGTGAACTATATCTCATCAGTGAGAAAGTTACTGAAATTGAGATGCCAAGTCAGGATTGATTACATTACAGATCTTTTTTGGATTTTGTCAAGAATCTGGAGATGAAAAGCAGAAACAACAAGCCAGATATGTGAATAGAATTCAATTTATTGATGAATGGTAGATTTATAATTTTACCATACATAATCATGTCAGCCAATCCTGACCTCAGAATAAAATCTATATACAAATTTGAAGCCTCCCATTGGTTAATATTCTCCCCAATTCTTATCACCATTGTCTATAATTTTACCATGCATTATTATGTTTGCAAATTCTGACTACATAATAAGTTTTACTCAGGCAACATTATTATTAGCTATTTTATAATAAAAGGAATTATTTTAACACAGTACCAGTAATAGGCATTATTACTAGCTGATTCATCATATCTGAATATATATTAACATATTCCTATCATTAACCATCTGAAAAACACAACAGAAAAAGAAGTAAGTGAAAAGTCAGACCTGTAATGATAAAACACTACCTGGTAAAGAAAGCATCAAGGCCACATAAAAATATGTCCATCATAGAAGTCAGCTAATGAAAAACGACCAGTGAAGGTGTGGGTGTGATTCCATACCTTACTTCAAACATTGCATTTGTAAATATACTAAAAAAGCTTTGTTGCAGAAAATACCCTGCTGATATGAAAATGCATCTGATATGCCCGTGTGGTATTAATGGTATTAAATAAGGTAATTTATGTAAGTTTTACAATTCAGGAAATTACATCATATTAACTACAATTGAGGAAATTACATCATATTAACTACAGTGCATATATGCCAACAAAAATGTCAATTCAATTATTATTAACAGAATTTACCACTAGATGTAGTCTAGTTCTCTCTCACACCATGTGACTGGACTCTTTTTGAAATAATTGTGCCGATGAAATGATTTCAAGTAATAAAATAAGTGTGCTGTTTCAAGTAAAATGTGAACGTTTGCATTTACTGAAATGAAACATTTCCTAGAACAAAGCCATCATGCTACAGAGAAAAAATTATTTAAACAAATAAATGCGCTGTACAAAGTCAGCATTGTGCTGGGGATGGGAGTTTGTGTCATGCAAATAGAGGGACATAATTTAATGAAGCTCCCACTTGTAGTTGGTAGACAAGAGTAAATTTATGATAAAGGATAAGATCCAAAGAAGAATCTGCAATATTATTGGTCCTGATCGGGAGGCTAGGCTTCAGTCACTTTCCCACGACTGTAAGGTGGCTTCTCTGTGCCTTTTTTATAAATACTTTCATGGTAATTGTTTTGGATGAGCACTTCGCTATGGTACCAAGACTGTATGAATTTAGGCATTGTACTAGACCAGCAGTGAGATCATATCAACAGAGTTGAGCTAACTAGATATAGCTGTAACTTCATTGCTAACAGTTTCTTTTCTCACACTTCTTGCTTGTGATCCCCCTGTCTCTATGCTTTCCAATAAACTTTAATCTGCAAAAATTTAAATGCAATGTCAATCACTATTGTCATTTGATTGCTCTTTTCTCTTTCTCCTCATGTTTCTGTTCTTAATTCTCTAAACCTTTGGTATGATAGTGGCTGTACTACTTTGCTTGGTTTGATACCGAATAAAAAAGAAAAAAAATAGAAAAACGTAAGCTGATTAGTTAAGCTGTTTTTTCTTACAAAATAGATATTAAGAAGTAATTTTTCTTTGATAAATATTTATTAAAAAGTGTTTAGCATGTTTCTTATTATGTGATATTGTTGTACACTTATTAAAAATTTTGGTAGAACTTTCTCTCTTATACTTTGTTAAAGGAACCAATCTAAAGTCCGTATAATATAATTAGCTGTATAATTATTGAATTAGATCTGGCTCAATGAGCAACATGACATGTTCATTGCAAACATATATGGCTGCTCTGTTCTAATTGGTTTGTATTTCAATGTCTTGCTGTTATTTGTGAAAACAGCTTGTAGCAGGCTTTTAGGCTGCATGAATTGATGGGCAAAGAAGTTTATAGGAAAACGAAGAGAACAAAATAACTGTAGAAAGAGAAATAGTATTTATGATTATCAATTTAAAAAAAAATTATTAAAATTCAGAAATAAACAACAGATGCACCATGAGATATATTGCACTTATTAGATAATGTTGCATAAAGTCACTGACAATGAAACCACAGAAGAGTGTAGTTGTACTTAATTCATACCAGTGGAAGATATAGAATTCTGAAAATGAGATTACAGAAGGTTTGCAAGAGAGATGATTATAGTCATAATGATGCCACTTTCATGGTTTCTGCCTTTGAAGAATATAAAAGAAATTTCAAACAAATCCTATAAAAATTATAAATGAAATAATATGATGGAAAAAATAATCCCATTACTTCAAATAAAATTAATAGAAAAAATATATATATATATATAAAAGAATTCAAAAGCTGTATATATGGATATTTCTCCAGCAAAAATAGCAGTTTAAAAATTTCAAATCTGGATAACATCTCTAGTGTCACTCAAGCTAAGAATTAAGATCCTTGAAAAATAATGAGGACTCTTCAAAAGATTCAGTTTTAAAGAATATTTTTGCTTAGAAAAACAGAACACATGACGGGTATAAATAGCAAGACATTGAAACACTAAATGACAAAATAAATGGTTTCTGAATCGGGGCATTCGTGAAACCTTCCAGTTAATAAATTAATGCTTTGAAAATAAATATTTAAGATTTTTAAACCAACAGGTTACGTTCCCACTGAAAATAATAAAAAAGAAATGTTCATGATCCTTTTGAAGGGTATATAAGCAAAGTTCCTAGAAAAGGCAGCCAGTAAGGAAACGGAAAAGCAACAGTTAACAACGACACGGTTTAAAAGAAAATCCCCTTACTCACCAAACTATGTAACACTTACACTTTCCCCACTTCACTTTCTCCCTTGCCTCTTCTTTCTCACAACTATACGCGAAGAAATAACATTTCTCTTCATTTTAACAAGCAACTAAAAACAAGGACTGTAAGAACTTGACGGAGTTAGCTCCTCCTTAATTCCCTAATTATTCACCAGGGATTATTCTCCATATACTATAAATACTACGCGACTTCTCGCCTCGTTCCTTTTTTCATTTCTTCATTTCAGCGAACGCATCTACAATGTAAGCTCTCACAAAAAGATAACGTCTCCCTACGGGAAGACGCCATGAACATTATACACACATACACGTACGTACGAATATTCACCAAAGAACAGACACAAATGTTCACACACACACACACACACACACACACACACACACACACACACACACACACACACACACACACACACAAATGTTATTGTCTATGTCCATTGTAAAATTGTGTTGTTTAATACATCTATTTGTATATATATATATATATATATATATATATATATATATATATATATATGAAGAAATATAGTCTTAAGATGTGCTATATTTATGGGATAAAGTGGTCAATATCAGAGATAGAGCGTGTGTAAATATAAAAAGTGAATATAGAAGTCAACGCTCTAAGTGTTGACTTCTATGTTCACTTTATATATATATATATATATATATATATATATATATATATATATATATATATATATATATATATATGTTGGTCTTGTTTGTTTTCTTTATATCTTTGGTTGGACAACTTGTGTCCGGCATTGTTCTTGTAGCCCGACCTTCTTCTAGCAGGAATATACAGCTCGTGTTCCAAATGCAACAACACGTAAAACTACACAGTCCTCTACAACTAGACACAGGCATATCTAATAATTATACTAAATCAACAAATAAACTCATCCTAAATGTAAGTCTCTCACATTCTTTTCTAGGAACTAGTCCTCTACAAACTTTAACACTCATACACGCTGAGAAAAATTTAATTGTAAAAAACACGAAAATACAATCCGTTGCTAATGATGCTGGGAAAATGATACATTCATTCATTTATTCAAGCAAATACATGATGTCTGGAAGGTCACTATGGACTTATATTTTTATTAATAGACATGTTTTAGCATAGAATACAGGAGGAGAATATGAATGAAAATTATAAACAATGATGAAAGTGACACCCGTTAGCATTAATACAGGCTTGGATCCTTCATATTTTGTTTGTGAACACCACTATCAGTCGCTCGCTTGAAAAAGACTAATTGAACACAGTTATCACCACTTTTTGTATTATTGAAAATATTATATAGATAAATGAATTGCCTCTCTTTGTAGGGGTCGTTATCCCGGCCCCTGGTTTGGGGTGAAAGCAGCCTATCACGGCCCCTTTTTTTCCTGGGCCACCGACAAGTCAACACGTACTAATTTAACTCCGCAAAACTCAACCAGCAGCCACATAGTGCCCGAAAATGGAGCAGCCAAGAATACGACATAGGAACGAGGAATGTCCGAACAGTTGCAGCAAAGCATCCGAAAACGGAATCCCTCTTCAACCTGAAGACGAATATATTCCGACGTTGCAATGAAAATGAGAAGAACTGTTAACCGAACGAACTTTACTGCCACCAGTTAAGTCCTCGCAAAAACCACTGCAACGATTTTTAAAAACCCAATTTTTCTATCTTTCCTTTTCTTTCTTCCTCTTTCTGATATAAAGCCTTTCTTTTTTCCACTCAAGTTTGATGTCATCTTGTTTTCTCTCGCCGTGTTGCGTCAATACTCTTTTTACACTTATTTTCTACTGAGAACAAATTATTGGTCACATAAATTCAAAGAGTATAAAAACCCGCATAGTTATTTCGCATGTGAAGAATTAATTTTTGGCCTGATGGTTTTATCCGCATTTCCAAGACCAATATCTTTCTGCTGCGCTAACTCTCGCAATACTTTTGGGAGCCGCTGGATACTGTTCAACAGTTTCTCCTCCACTAGTTTTGCTGGTCATCCACAACGTTCAGCATCGTCCACTGATCCTGTTTCCTGATAATTAAAAACAAGCTTTCGAAATGCATTGCAACGTGGAAAAGGCGTATCTGAAAATTTATCGGCAAAACGCTATCGCATCAAATATGCGTATCTATCACCTTCTCGAAGTAAATGTTCGACGGGAAATACTCATTCTTCTGTTGTTAAAACCATATTAAGGTGAAAACTGAAATATAAAATATATGATTAGAAAAGTACACAGAAACTTTCCGATGATCCTGTATATGTCGCCTTCTAAAATGATTTATATTTCTGAGATCCTTGTTAAAAAAATGGAACCTTGCATATTTTACGCATATGGATTATGAATATAAGGCGGATAGATAAGGTTGTACTTTATGTGCGTTCGGTGGTTATCCGTTGTGGCTACAATGTGACATTTAGGTGCATATTGTCCTTTTGCAATGATTAAATGACATACATAATACAAACTGATAAGGTGATATGTATGTATATATATAGTTGTATATTTAGGCAGCAATCCTTCCTTTATTGATGTTTCATTAAAAACGACAGACAAGGTAATACGGTTAAGCTTTTTATTTAATTTTTTTTTGTGTTCGAACAAGAGCTTTCTTTTCTGGACAAAGAGTGTGTAAAAACTGTTCAAATGTTTTATATTTCCGAGCGCTTTCTGCTATACCTTTAGACATTATCAAGAATGATTCCATTTTTCAGCTTAATTGAGTGGGTGCATTATATGTATGCTTTAGTGTGTTGTAGAGATGTTTTTAATTTCCGAATACGGTTAGCACATTGTGGCCTTGTTCGTAGTTAATATTGTTAAGAGTTGGCTTTTTCTTTTTTTATTATTAAAGCCTCCACTATTTTTATATTATTACAATTATTATTATATTATCATTACTATTATATATATATATATATATATATATATATACACACACAAATACACGTGTGTGTGTATGTGTGTGTGTGTGTATTCAAATGTTTATAGCCGCCACTTAGAAAGTGGTGAAAGAAGAAATGTTTGTTTTCAATGTAGCAAGGACGTGTTAGCCGTCTATGATCATTGTTCAAAGGTTGTATTTTATCACTGGGTATGCTATGATGACCACAACATCGAAGAATGGACAGAATTAATTTATCAATTCAATATTTACCCGAGCACCCACAGAGCTGGATGTGGCACAAAGCCAGTTTGATGTGGATTTTTCCGAGTCCGGTCAAAATTTCCCCGTAGACCCAGTAATATCCGGGTCGGGCTTGTCTACCTTCCCAGATAAGACTGGGTTCCTCTCTGCCCGAAGGCAGTAAATTTGACAAGCACTAAGAGCTTAGCGTGCGGCTAAGACCTAATGCTAGCTCTGATTTTGGTCGATAGCTCCACTTTGAAAAGGCCACACCCTTTTCATTGGCTCATGGCCTTTATCTTGGTTTTGAAAGCTTTCTGATTAGTTCACTGAACTATTTTTAGAAATAGTAAAATTTTGGTATCCTTGTTATTATTTGTTTATTTCTTTTCTTTCCTCTTGGTAATGAAAACTTTCTGATTGGTTGGTCGAACTATGTTTTTGTTTGGTTTGCGATTTTTATTATCCGTCTATTTTTAGAGTAGTAAATTAATGGTTTTGTTATTTATTTTTATTTATTTATTAAGGTTGCATTATTTAAGGAAGTTTCGAGGTGCTCTCTTCCACAGAGTTGCAGTTCGAGAAAACTAACTTATCTTATTTTTTGTACATTTAGAACACAGAAGAAATGAGGGTGATTCGACACCGTAGAAGTAGCATAGCGATTTGAGAAAAGAAAAGTCTAATCTCCCCAGTCATTGCTGTTCGCAATTTTAGGCTAACTGTGCATTCATTCCGCTAATGGTTTCTGCAGTCGGAACATATTCTTTTTTCTATATCTGTCTAACGCACTCGTTTTTTTTTCTTTCTGTTCGACGTTTTCAGTTGTAATAAGAAGTCAGCTTGCTTAGAGACATTTATTAGATCAATTTTTATCAGAAATTTCATTGTATAAATATAAATTGTCCGGAGAAACGAGTTTATAATTTATGCCTCCGTGTTCATTTGTCCCGCAAACAATATTTGGCGGACCCATATGAGTCCGGTAATGCAAAAGGCTCAAAACATGGACTTCAAACAAACATCAATTAATAAATTTATTTAAAAGATATGTTTACAGAAGGATACAGAAAGGAACACAGTTGAATTTATGAACAGTTATATACAATTTACGTCTCAGAATTACTGACATGGCTCGGGTCAACGTGAATGAAAAAAAAAAAAACGGGTTGCTGCTCCATAAGTCAAAAAATGTCGAAAATGTCCTGTATAGGAAAGCTTAATCGCACTATCACCGTTACTATAAAATAATAGTTATTTTCCTGTGTAATCTCCTGCCATGTCTCTAGGTCTTTTAAGTTTCTTTGCCCGGACAATTAGCGTTACTGTTGGTTGAAATTTATAAACTACTTTTCTTAAAACAGCTTTTCAGAAAAATAGTCCTCTCAAGTCAACTGTTATCACAATTTATAATATTGATGGGGGTTTCCTTCCTAACTTTTTGTTTAAAGTCCTGTGGAAATTCAAAATCTTAATCACATTATTCTTTTCACTTCCAGTTACATGTAGTATCTAATTTAGTTCTTGCAATTTTTGAAATTCTTCAAGTAAAGAAATTTTGTTATTTGTTAAAGTTCTTTGTGAATCTGATGAAGAATTGTCTGCTTTTAAATCTAGAGGGTTCATTTGTTTGAAGCCATTTTAAATATTGGATATAAGAAAAGGGATTCGTACAGCCGAGAGTTTAGACATTTCTGAAAGAATTGGACACTAAATCTGACATCGATATAAGGATTTAGAAAGGGCGAGGTTTAAATTGTTGCGGGAATGGTAAGTGTTTATATTTTATGCCTCCGGGTCCATTTGTCCCGCAAAAAATATTTGGCGGACCCATATGAGTCCGGGTAAAGCAAAAGGCTCGAAACATGGAATTCAAACAAACAACAATTAATAAATGTATTTTGAAAGATATGTTTACAGAAGGATACATAAAGAAACAAACTTGAAGTTATGAACATTTATATACAATTTCAGAAGTACTTATATGGCTCGGGTCTATGGGACTGAAAAGAAATGGGTTGCGGCTCCATAAGTCAAAGGGAAAAGAGGAAGTGTTTTTCGAATATCGCGCCGCCTATGATTATTGTTAGATGTCGTTAATCCAACAAAGTATATGACTCGTGTTCTTACGTTAATATTTTGGTTTGGTTGCATCTTGATATTGTGGACAGAGCTACACCTCGCCCAGCCTGTTCTATAAGGGTCGAAAGATATTAAAGTTCATTATTAAAATCATTATAATGAATGAGATGCGTGATACGAATGAAAGGGAATACGGATGAATGTGAAGATTATAAAGATGAGAAGGATAGGTAACGATTGATACTTGACTTTAAAAACGTCTTTAAAAAAAGAAATTAAAAAGGAACCTTTGATCTTTAATAATTCAGTATAAATTTATTTTTCAGGTGGAAAATAGCGTCTTTTACGTCCGGGAATACGTTAATTATGATATTGCTTTGTTTGGTAAATTTTTACGTTCTTTAAATTTGTACTTTATTTATACATTCGATCAATAACAACGAAAGAGAATTATTCCAACGAGTTGTGTTTTATTCAGTCATTTTTTGTCAAGATTTGCAAAGTAATATTTGATTGATTAAAAATTCATTGATGTTCCTGTTTTATTTTATAATGGACTTCACCAAAACAAACTAACATAATTAAATTACAACATTAACTAATGTTTCAATTACTTCTTTGTCAGTGAAACCTGTTTTCGTAGATTTTTATTAAATTAGTGTTGATTAGCATGTATGGAAACCCATAAGTTTCAATGACAATTATACCAATATGCTAATTCATTGATTGGTAAATTGTTAAACATAAACAAATATATTAATCAAATCTTTGCATACAACATAAATATACGCATGTGTTTGGTCCAGTAACTTATAGATTTTAAACGCAAGGTTATTTTTCTTGAGACAAATTTGAAATAAAATGTTGAAACAACTGAAATTTCCCCTTTTATAAAACAGTAAGGTGTTAAGGATGAGGCATGTTGGATTAATGGATAGCGGCTCGAATTGAGGAATCGAAAAGCAGAGTTTGAATTCCAGTCAAATCCATTACATTCATCTACGTGTTAATACCCTTGGGAAAGGTATGGAACCTCTTCTTCTCTTCCCCCCAGCTATGGGTAAATAGCAGGACAGGCAGGGTTCTATAGCCTTGGATGTCAACTGGTCTATCGCAGAAAGAAATGGCAACCTACTGCGGAGGAAAAAAAACTGCCTCGTCAGTCATGTATCGAAAGATACATGATCGCCTAAGCATGTATCACGCATGGCACATAACTGACTGACTGAAGGTATTAACAGGAAAATGCCGTTAGAAACGAAGAAGAGAGCACTGAACTTATACGTAATATCCGTCCTCCTATATGGCAGTGAGCTCTGGGCAATTTACTCACAGATGTAGAAGAAAATTGACGCAAAAAATTGGGGTTGTATAGAAGGATGATGAGAATACAATGGACGAAAGACGTGAGAAACGACGAAGCTTTAGAGAAAATGAAAGCAAAAAGGGCACATACTTAACCTGAGAAAGACAGTTAAATTTTTAAGGTACATCATGAAGAAAGACATCTTGGAAATTGTGTCATTCACAGGACAGATTGAAGGAGTGTGGGACAGAAGAAAACAATACGTAACCAACCAAGCGAACTTGAGTAAATGGATGACATAACAATGTTTAGCAGAGATACCAAAAAGACAACATATATTAAGAGCGACAAATGAGAGGGATTTTTGGAGAGCCATGATCGCCAATGACCTGAGGAGACACGGCATGACGAAGAAGAATAAGAAAACAAATCAGAAGAATTAGAATAAAAGGAATGACAATAAGAATTGGGGAGGGTAACTTGCAGACGGAAAAGTGGAAAGGAAGAAAAGTTTTTAGTGCCTTTTAAATGAACTTCGAAGACAACATTTAGACATTCTTTTTACGTTTATTCAATCCCACATTTGCTATTTTATTCCATTTATTCTCAGCATCCTTGAGGTAGCTTCGTGATTCTGTCATCCCAGAAATTGGCATCTTTCTTGGTCTAATGGTGTTTTTACAGGATTTCAAAGAATTCAAGTTATTTCAATTAAGAGAACTTTATAGGAACCGAAAGAAGTTTTAAGGTGTAAGGTTAGGTGACTACGGCGTTTGAAGTAGAAAATTCTATCCAAGCTGTACCAATATCTGCTAGATGTGCAGACATTAGATCTGGCGTTGTCCTGATGGAAAACGACACCTTCGCTATTGGCCAATCCTGGATACTTTTAATCGATTTCTCTTCTTAATCGATCGAAATAGAATCAGTACTTGGGTGTAATCAACGCTTAATTTTGCAGAAGATCCTAATACAAAATTCTCTTCCAATGAAATGAAGAGCGATTTTCTTCAGTGCATTTCATTTCACATTGTTGTAAACAATCCATGCGCCGTAGTAAACGTTTCTTTAAAAATTGAATTGCTTTACGCATCGGCAGAGAATCGCAGCTGGATATGAGGCAAATTATTAAGCGGTTAAATAGTGTAGCGATTTGCATATCAAAATGATGTCAAACGCCTTACAATACTTATAGGAGACATGCGGAGTATTTCTGCAATGTCCCGTATCATCTGACCTGGATTATTTTTAACCAATGTTTCGATTTGGACATCATCAGCAACAGCAGACCTGCTAGAACCTTCACAATCATCCATATCAAAATTCACACTTCGGAATACTTACGAACAGCATTCTCTGCTATGGAACCATCTCCAAAAAACAGCACTCATTTTTCTGCATGTATAGAGAGTTTAATATTCATTTTCTTCCATTCTTCTCTATGGACCTGAATAAAAGATACATTGAAATGTTACCTTTCAGAATATGAAACGAAATTGCACTTTCAAAGGCCACCTATTGCTAATCTTAAGAAAATGTTGTTCCAATCCAATAACTTATATAAATAAGGTAAGTATAACGCGCAAGTAGTAATTATACCTGTTTTTGTGTCTATAGTAGAGATTAGAAAATCTTATACACAGTGACCACATGTTAAATAAGGTTACCGACATTAATAAAAACACGACTACACATGCACACACTTTCATTTTTTGTTCATAATTCCAATATTCAAAATATTACAAAATTATTCTTTCGCAGAGTCTTTTCGTTAAATCATTACGATCGATACTTTTGATTAAAAACTGTTTCTCGGATGGGCACTTTATTTGTCTGTTTGTGCAAAATTTTCAATTATAGGATTCTAAATTTTAAAGTTTTGTTCTTGACAAATAACAAATATAGCGTAATTAATTGCCTTGCCAAGAAAAATGTAAACAATGTTTGTTAAGATTAATGGTATTTCTTGCAGAGCAAATGTTTATTATTATTTTTTTATAAAATCAACAAGAAATTAATTTGCAGCAAAACGTTTAAATTATTGCAGAAATGATTTTTTAAGTAGCATTGTCATTCAGTGACAGAAACGTTTGTGAAACTTTCTGTAGTCATAAACTAAATTCACTAATTTACAAGTATAGGGCAACCAATGAGGATCGAACCCATAACCTAGTAGTAAAGATATGCAAGACATTTCAGGAACCATTATCCACTGTTAAAGCGCCCATCGGTATTTCGCTAGTGCCGTTAGAAGTACCGCATTTACTTCAGCCATAGTAGTGAGAGATTAGAGAAAAGATAGCCTGTCAGAGCTGAAACCTCTTCAGAGCTTTCCTTTTACTAGACTCGTTGTTGCATCACAGCAAGGGAGCCAATTCTGCCTTGCGGAAAGATGGATTCATGCCTTTTCCAAAAATAAAAGGAACAGAATCGAACGAGAATTTACCTCGGCACACCTAATCAAGTTTTCCCACCGATAACCATTTCACTATCGCGCATCGCCATAAGTATTTACTAAGCTTGTATTCGCTTGCGTTGCATCAGAGTTGAAGCGATCCTTCTGAGAGTTGAACTCAGTACATTATCACTGAACTGCGAGCTTAGTTTGATCACTGTCCGAGAGAAAGTATTTTTACCAATTTAAATTTTATAGACCCTTAAGAATTACCTGAAATAAGAGAAGAATATAACATTAGTTTTGTCTTGTATGGATACATATAATATGGGATTTCTTTGTATGCAAACTCACCAATCTGTGAGATTAAATCTCATTGGCCAATCAGAAGTATCTCTGGTTGACTAAGTTTAGCTCATAATTCTGCAGAAACCTGCCACTACACAATCTTTATTATTTTTGATAAATTTCAGATGAGCGCTATTCTTTAGTACCATCAGTTCAAATATTTATGGCTACGAAAACAGATGCTACTTCCACACACTCGAACTGTCGTAATTTCCCCCAAATGTGTATACCAAATATAAGTTGATAAGTTGGTGGATTTAATAATACCTACCGTAGGTACAGATATTTACCAAAAGCTTAAAAACAATATGGATGTTTCGTCCCTTTACGCGAACATTCCACATGTTGAACGAGTATCAGCTTGCTATGAGTTCATTAGTAACAAAAAATTACCTAACTACCAAATTACAGATATATTCTAATTAATAAATTTCATTTTAACATAATAATTAAATTTAACAACAAACACTATTTTCAGATTAGTGTCACAGCAATGGGCACGAAAATGGCACCTAGCTATGCTAATATTTTTATGCACATTCTAGAAAGGAAGATACTAGACAATTCAGAATTTAAACCATTACATTATTTCAGATATATTGATGACATTTTCTTACTATGGACTCAGGGATCAGAAAAATTAAAAAAAACTTTTTACTTTTTGCAACAACTTTCAAATTACCATGGAGCACTCATACACATCCGTACCTTTCTTAGACGTTATGATAAAATTAAACAAACATACACTTTCTACCAGTCTATACAACAAACCCACAAACCAACATAAATTCCTACACTTTAACAGCTGTCATCCCCTTAAATTAAAAAAAATCTATTGTATACAGCTCATTTCTAAGAATCAAACGCATATGCTCAGACTATCTAGATTTTCTATACAACATTAATAACTTAACAAAACATTTCCGAGAATGTAAATACCCAATAAAATAATAAAAGAAGCACTAAATAAAACTATACACATAAATCGTAACACACTTCTCACATACAAGAAAAGTAAAAACAACAATCGGATTCCCATGGTTTTTAACCACAATCAATATTCCCACACACTTATTCACAATTTAAAAAAGGATTACAAGAACCTCCAGTTAGACAAAAAGATCAAAGTCATTTTCAATAAACCACCTATAAATGCAAAGAAACAATCACCTAACCTATCAGCTATCCTCACCTCCACCAAATATCTAAAGAATACAAACCAATCAGGAAATTACAAATGTAACAAACCTGGTTGCTTAGTTTGCAAACACTTAATAATAGATAATGTATTTTCTCTACCCAACACCAATATCAAGATATACCCACCTAACCTCACCTGTGATAGCCATAACTTAATCTACTATTTATTCTGCACAATATGTCCTAATAGTGGATATATTGGTGAATCTGGAAATAATTTTAGATTTCGCTTCAACAATCATAAACAAACCATACGTCAAAACAATCCTTACTCCCCCATAGCTGAACACTTTAGTCAATCAGGACACTCATTAGAAAACTGAAAATGTTTATTGATAGATTCTGATTTCAGTTCCACATACACACGCAGAAAAAGAAGAAAAATACTTGATTTTAAAATTAAATACATATAAACTAGGGTTAAATAAAGACTTGGGTATTTTAAATCTTTATAAATAGTTCAATAGTTAAACATTTTTTTAGATATAGTTAAAATTTTTATTTTTTAAGCAACATCTAAAATATTATTACAGTTAGATTTACGTGAAGAATATTCGAACAGTGGCGTTCCATATCACGTGATGACCGCATCTCACGACGGACGCTACTTGTAAACAAGCAGTTATTTCTGAAGAAAGATTGAAGTCAATCTGAAATATCAAATATATATATATATATATAAATAAATAAATACTTTCATAAAAAAAACATTATTATTTTTTTAATTTGCAACTTTTTAGTTGTTGTTTATATATATATATATATATATATATATATATATATAGAGAGAGAGAGAGAGATAGAGAGTGAGGGGAGATAGAGAGAGTGAGACAGAGACGTAAAGAGAGAGAGATAGAAAGAGAAGGAAAGAGAGAGATAGAAAGAGAATGAAAGAGAGAGAGAAAGAAAGAGAAGGAAAGAGAGGGAGATAGAAAGAGAAGGAAAGAGAGAGATAGAAAAAGAAGGAAAGAGAGAGAAAGAAAGAAAGAAAGAAAGAGAAGAAAGAGAGAGAAATAGAAAGAGAAGGAAAGGGAGAGAGACAGAAAGAGAAGGAAAGAGAAAGAGACGGCTAAAGGACGAAAATGAAAGATTTATTTTGCCCAAGAATTACATGCTAACAAAGTATAAAAACTGTTTTACATGCCTTCTTTTTGATCCTGAAAAGAAAACTAGCGAGTATTACAACAATCCTCATTCTAAAATCCAGAACGACATGCTGAAAGATGTCCACAACATAATCTCTTCTCTGCATAGAATGTGTTTCATTGGCTGGTGCTCAAGGCTCACATAAACAGCCAAGCACTGTGCATACTCATCAAGGAGGAGAATTAAAATTAACTTAAAACTATATATTCCAAATATATATTCGGTTGTTAATTGGGGCAAGAATTGGCTGGTCAACTTTAACGCCTCAAAAACTAAACTACTCTCCATTAACCACCATAGAGATCCTTCCCTGCCCCCGCCCCCATTAAAATGTCTGACAGTCAACTTCCTGAGAGAAACTCCCTGCGTCTGCTCGGTCACACGTTGACTGCTGACCTGAGATGGAACAAATACATTGAGTCAATTGCTTCTTCCACCGCGAGAAAAGTTGGCTCTCTGTGGCGCGCCAGGAAAATTTTCTCCCCGGGATCGATACTTCAAATATACAAATCAACCATTCGCCCTTGCATGGAGTATTGCTGCCATATAGGGTCTGGGGCACCTTCTGTTTACCTCTGTTTACAAGATCCAGAGACGGATATGTAATATAATTGGCCCTGATCTGGCGTCTCGTCTACAGCCACTCTCTCACAGACGCGCCGTCGCCTCTCTCTGTCTTTTCTACAAATACTTCCATGGTAATTGCTCCGATGAGCTGCTTTCACTGGTTCCCAGACTCCATGAATTCAAGCGCCCTACGAGGCTGGCATCCCGCTCCCACCCTTACACTATAGAAACTTTTAAATGTAGCCGTCTCTTCTACTCCAATAGCTTCATAACTCGCACCTCTCGCCTGTGGAACATCCTTCCCCATTACTGTTTCCCTGAAAGCTATAATCTACAACTATTCAAATGTAATGTAAATCGACATCTCCAGTTACCTTGATCTACTCACTATCCTTCTCCTCATCCTTTCTTCTATCCTCCTATCTGCTCTCGCTCCAAATCTTCTGCAACCCCTGCATCCTAGTGGCTTCACGCCTTGCTCGGGGCGTAATGCTTAATATATATAAATATATATATATATATATATATATATATATATATATATATATATATATATATATATATATAAAAGAAATGGACAAGGTCCGACAATTTATTTATTAAAGACATTTTTATGTTTAACGTTGTTATTTATAGATACAAGTATTTAAGCAAATGCTCTGTTTATGATAAACTGTATTAAATAACATTTACCGGCCTGAATGTCCGAGAAATTTTCATAGAAAAATTCGTTCTTTGACAGGATTCAAACCTGCATCCTAAATGACGGTTCATTTATACGATGCTTAGGTTCGACCTCTCAAAGAACGAATATTTTCTATGAAAATTTCGACATTCAGGCCGGTAAATGTTATTTAATACTGTTTATCATAAACAGAGCATTTGCTTAAATACTTGTATCTATAAATAACAACGTTAAACATAAAAAATGTCTTTAATAAATATATATATATATATAAAAAGAAAATCCATTCACTCTGAGTTTTCTCAAGAATTGGTAACCTGTGGAATATACTCCTATATGGATGTTTTTTTTTTTTTTACAGATGACGAAAATCTTTACAGGTTATGGATCCTCATTATCTTCTCTTCCTACCACATCTTTCATTCACATCGCGCCGCATTCATCATAACATGTTTAACAATAACACTGTACCGTGATTGGCTTTCGAGCCTTAAATTTGATGATATTTAATATGAAAAAGACAGCAGAAAATAATCGAGTGAGGATCGAACTCACTTGTAGTGGTTACCGGCATTAAATTTATCAGCATGTCTGCTCGTTGAATTTTGGCTCATACGTCACAACCTGTTATCGCGTGTCTGTTCATATTTTCCTCCCGCGCTTGTCTCCTGACCTTTGACCTTGAAGAATCGTAATACGATTTCCAGCGTTATTGTTCATTTCATTTGAGTCATGTTGCTGGCGAATAGTTTTTGATGTCTTTCACTTTCATTTGTCTAAAATAGTTCTTCAAAGCTTCGATATTATGACTGCTTTTCAAATCTCTCTTAAAACTTTCCATTGGTATTTTCGCTTTTTCAGAAGGCGACGTCGACAAAAATCGACATTTGACCAATAAATATTCCTTTTATAAGACAGTATGTCAAAAACTCACGCTATGGTGACCTATTCGTAATATGTTAGACTCGTCTGCTGCAGATCTCTACCACGAAGAGGCAAGTAATCTTTTCAATCATGGAGTCATAAAATCTTCGTAGAACAGTTGTCTCCTAGTAAGAGCCTTTCTTCTTGAACGACTTTGCATTAGAATTATCTTTGGCCACATGTTAAAAATGTAAACGTTGAGGATTGCTCCACTTGGCAGTAAAAAGAGACTTGAATATTTGAAATAATCAGATCGGATCATGTGCGAGATATCCAACCGACCTATGTCATTTTTTTTTTGTATTTCAAACGAAACTATATTTCAAATATTATCTCTTGTTACAGATCTATCACTGCAATAAGCAGTTAAGGGAATAAAAATATTTTAAAATTTTACTTGTGTTCGGAAAAGAAAGAAAAAGGGATAAGCGTAAGCAAAGTTGTTGAAACCTCCACATAGATTTGCGATAAAAAGTTTTCCAACATTGCCTTAAATCACATCGATCAATCAAAAGTAAAATGAAGTAATATTTATTGCGATTTTACTGAAACTATCTAGTATTAAGTACCTTTTAGACGTCTAGAATTTATATCGGTTTGGAAATATTTAAAGATATCAACAACTGAGATCTGTTTAGATAGATTCTGGTAACCGAACAGTTTGCCTACCCACAGTTTACCTAAGGGCCATTATGTCTGTAGTGAACTCCTTATTATCACCCTAGCGCTGGAATTGCTCTGCCACCAACCATGAATAAGCACAAATATAACACCCCCGCCTGCACTTGAATCTCTTCGTGACATTGCCCACAATTTATAGAATTTCCGACTATGTCCGTCAATTCTAGATTATTTTTTGGTTTCAAATTTGATTTTTTAATCTTATTTTATATATGCTTTAAAAATAAATTGGAGACATGATTTTATTTATATCTTTTTTATTTATTGTAAAATTCTAATGAACGTAAATAAAATAAAATATATGAAAATAAAATGAAATAAAATAAAAAAAAACATTTTCCAGATAAGAGAGTTTTTTTAGTCTTGTCCTTTAGACATCATATCCGTTATCTATAAAGCTCGGTAGACATAGTGCCCGTAAATATAACGTCCGATGTCTAGTTGGTAGACTGTCCTTTAGGAAAATACGGATTTGTATGGTGTATTTTCTCAATCCATATATTTTGCTCAGGGAAGTTCTCTAGAAGACAGTGGTTCCTTGCAGCAAAACATAGAGAGAGACAAAAGAACAGCTTCCCGCGACGCAACAAAGAAAACATGCCTAGGCCTAGCTTGTCTACTGCAAAAGGTTACAACCGAATAAAATTTGCCTACTGCTACAATCATATGGTTTTATTTCGTGGGTAATGATTTAACCAAAGCGGTATTTTTTAAACCAAAAACGTTTGACTGAAAGAAACTCAACCCTGAGAACAAACCTTGTAATCTGGTCTTATCTGTAACTCTACACATCCCACAGAAAGCAGTTTGGAAGTTTTAAAATAATTTCTGAAGCACAGATATAACTGTTTAGCTTTGAGGTCATTCATTAACTTATAGATGATTTTATAAAAATATAAATACATGTACCTACTAAAACATAACCTTTCTTGGCATTTTAATAAAAATATTATACTTAACATTTTTCGCCATTATTCTATGCCCAACAGATACGAATTGACAATATGCATCATTAAAAAGTCCATAACGTTCTGAATATGAAGATATTATTTCTCAATTTCATTAAATCTCTTCTACGCTTAGAATACTTCCAGTTCAATTCTACAGGATGAGTAACCATTGTTCGTATCAATTATTGTTCGCCGAGGGAGGGAGTCTGCTAAGATAAACAGAGATTAGCAAATTTTTTAGTGATACCAAATGTTTTGCATATTTTTCTGCAGTTCCAGAATACTACTGTAGTGTTGCTCGATAATGCTTCATATCTTGGCTGCGATGGTTAAATTGTCGCTAGTTTATATTTGTAATTTCGCACATGCGCGTTGTTTGTGTTTGATATTGTTGACTATATAGTATAGGAGGTTCAGTTGGACACAGTCTGTGAGAAAAAGAAAACAATGACGCAATTCAATGCGCCATAAATTTGGAAACAACATGCAGTACTGCTAGGCATTTCACATGGAAGCTCCAATACGAACATTTCCGGGTGTTTGGGTGTCAATGTGAGGACAGTGCAGAGGATTGGGAAAGAGTTGGACGAGTCTAATGCTGATTACGAAGGTGCGGTAGCTAGGGGAACTCCTTCTGATCGTTCAGATAAGAAAAGAACTCCAGAATTTGTTGATGAGGGCCTCAGACTCGACACAGAGGCCTGCAATCAAGTGTCCTGGGTCGAGAGGGTGGTGCCTGGAAAATCCTGTGTGTGGCAACAGGACTTTTCACCATGTCACACAAGCATGAGAACCCAGTCATGGCTGTTAGACAATTTCTGTGGCCACATAAACCCTTAAATCTTGCCATCTAATTCCTCAGAGTGCAACCCCCTTGATTATTAAGTGCAGGACACAGTTGAAACAAAACTCTTTGTAACGGCAAAGATGAAGTGAAGGGAATGACTATGGCAGCATTCACCAACTTAAACAAGGAGACCGTCCAGAATAGTTGCGGGAGATTCTAAAGTCGTCTGGAGGCTGTGGTTGAAACCAATGGTGATTTTATTGAATAAATGTACTATTTAGTACTTCATGATATTTTTGCGTAATTTTGGTAAATATATCTGTTAAAATGAGATGCCAGTTTCATTTTCATTTTGACGTAATTTAGACGACAATTTATCCATCGCACCCTGTATTTTCAGTAGGTCTGCAATATGGTTTTTATCGTGCCAGTGTCGGACAATGATGAAATGGTCTTTTAGTTACTTCTTGTCATGCTTCAAGATTTTGACAACGACTTTATCCAGTTAGAACACCTTTGAAGTTGAATAAGTGGTCTACGCGTACTTCAGTACTCCATTTCGTGCTCCCCGTGAAGTTCACCATCAAGAAATTAGCTCATTTAAATAGCTTAGCTTTCGAAAACACTTTTGATATTAGCTTTTTATGAACAAAATGTCTCCATTTCATGCGTCAGTAAATATAGAATGTGTGAAAATGTCTTTATGATACGATGCTTTGAGGTCAATTGTTATGCTTGGGGAAACCTAAGATTTGCAAATTGATCGTTTGTTTGTTAAAACCGGTCAACTGTCTATAATTTCCTTAAAGAGATAGACTTCAATCCAAGTTTAAAACACGTAGATAATAATTTGAACTGTCTATTTTGGCAACACAGCATAAAATTCTTTGCCGTCTAATTGATCCATATTAATATTTGTCCTGGATTCTCTGACTTTTTATATCATTATTAAAGAGAAAATAAGTTTCGGTCTTTTAGAGCTATCTGATCAAGATAAAGTTCATAAAACCTGTTATTGGACAATATTGCTAAGAGAGAGCAATTTCTTGCTGTAGCTTATGATGTTTCAGACGTTTGATGTGTACTGTGTGTCGTGGGTAGGAAGGAAACATCTTGCTTACAGGAAAATAAATTATGTAGGAAAAATCATTGAACTAGAGTCATTCCATTTCAGCAGCGCGAGAGACACAAACTACCCAGGTGATACCATATTAGACGCGGGGGTAAATTATACACCTGGACTCGTCTACCGCCTTCTTTACTTAAGCAGATATGATTACTATCTACTTTTTTTTTATTATATCACCTGAAGTACAGGTAGTGATTTTCCAAGCGTAGCTTGGATGTGGCACAAGGCCGAAAGTAAGGGGCACCCAGTGAGGATTGAACTCACTATACAGCCGTAACTGTTCTAACGAGACAAGCTTGCTAACCATTACACCACCTCGAGGTGCCCTTTAGTGAGTTTCCAAACACAGCTTAAATGTGGCACAAGGCCGAAATTAGGGGGCACCCAGTGAGAATCGAACTCACTACTCAGCCGTAATTGTTCTAGCGAGACAAGCTTGCTAACCATCACACCACCTCGAGGTGCCCAAAGATTTTCCAAGCGTTGCTTAGATGTGGCACAAGGCCGAAAGCATGGGGCATCCAGTGAGGATCGAACTCCCTTTTCAGTAGTAACTGACTTAGCAAGACAAGCTTGCTAACCATTACACCACGCCGAGGTGCCCACCTGAAGTGCAGGTAAGACCCTTCTAAGCCTTCTATAAAATAAATGCATATATCTTGATATGACTGTTCAATGAATCAAGTAAATGTTTTTAGATTCAGATATTGAGGACAATTATCTAATGTTTTTAGACTCGAGATTTATTGCTCGAAAATACAGCAATTGGGGCACAACGTCAAAAAGTGGGAATAGGTTGAGGCTGGTCGTCACTAATTATCTTAAACCTAGCTAATCCGATTCACGATCCATCCATTCGTTACAATTTACACATCCACCATAAAAAAAATTAAAAATCGTCCATCATCATTCAATCATCCACACATCATAATACCGTATACACACAGAGAAAACTAAAAGAAACACCCCATGATATAAAAATTCAGTATATAAAATTATGTATAAAAATTTATCGATGATAAGCAATGAGTGGGGCGGGGGGAATGATCACGCAACCCCGAAACCAAAGTAAAATATAACAAAATACACAAACTAAAAATAATTGATGTTAGTAGGACCCGTTCAACCCTCAAAAGAAATGAGAAAGACCGCTGTATTCCGTCTACAGACATAATCAAAAGGCTCTCTCGCCAACAGAGAGGGAAAGATAAAATAAATACTGACATGGGGAAAGAAAAAAAATAGATTCTAGTCTAATATAAACGAATAATATTTAACTATTCCTGAACGAAGCAATTGCTGAGAGACTAATATACAAACAACCAGCATTTAGTTATTAACAAACGAAGAAAATGTTTTTCGATTCGTATATAAACGACCAACTTAAAATATTCAAAAGATTCTAATAATAATTATCGATATTGACCAATCTACAAACCAAGTAAATTCTTAGACACAAATATATGATTCAAAATTTTTACATTAAATAACCCTATACGTGTTGATAAAATCAACCAAGTAAACTCTGTCAATTTGTGTTTAGTGGACTGAAGAATGTATCGGCCGAAATGTTGTGATAGCAACAGTAAATATAAAAAGTTCAGTTTTTCGATCAATTTTATTAACGCCTACTTTGAGCACGGTGGAGTAACGGATAGCGGCTCGGATTGAGGAATCGGAGAGCCGAGTTCGAATACCAGCAGAATCTATTACATTCATTTACGTGCTAATCCCCTTTGGAAAGGTATGAATCCTCTTCTTCTACACCCCGCAAGCGGGACAACCGGGTTCTATGGTCTTGGATGGCAACTGGTATACCGCAGAGAGAAATGGCATCCTACTGCAAGAAAAAAAAAAAATCAGCCTCGTCAGATATGTATCGAAAGACACATGATTGCCTAAATGTGTATATCGTATGGCACATGACTAACTGGCTACTTTGAGCTGTATACGGAATTATTTTTATTAGGTTGCATCTCTTACGGCAAAAAATATGCA
This sequence comes from Acanthosepion pharaonis, assembly GCA_903632075.3. Classification (NCBI taxonomy): domain Eukaryota; kingdom Metazoa; phylum Mollusca; class Cephalopoda; order Sepiida; family Sepiidae; genus Acanthosepion; species Acanthosepion pharaonis. The sequence continues at coordinate 2,123,374 of CAHIKZ030005447.1, forward strand.
TTTAGAGAAAGATGCTTAAGATAACACAGGTAGAACAAGTGAGAAACGGGGACGTTTTAATGAAAATAGAAACAGAAAGGACAATTGTAGTTAGTATCAGAGAAAGTTGAAATTTCTAGGGGTCATGATGAGGAAAGCGGTCTTAAAAAATTAACTCTCACGGGACATATTAAACGTAAGAAGAATAGAAGCAGACAGCGAAGGATAACTATATCTACAATCACAAAGAAATAGCTGAAATTTCTTGGGAACATGAGGAAAGTGGGTTTGAAAAATTTAACACCGACAGGGCAGCGAATAACCTACGTAACGAGTTCATACAAATAGATGTTAAGTCTGGAACAGGGACGTATATTAATTTTCCAACCACTGTGTAGAGCTACAAAGAACAGGAAACGTGGTAGACCAAGATCGGCTACGTCCCGATGGAACAAGGTAAATAAATAAAAAAAAACATTAGTGCTTCTAGTAATTAGTCACGGTAAGAATATAAGGAATAAGCTTCCAACAATATTGGCCAAATATAAACTACTATTGATTTATATTTTTACAACTTAGCTTTTGTATGTCGAGGTTTGTATAAATTAATTTTTGTAGATGCAATGCATATAATAATAAGCAGTCTGACATTGAAATGTTCGTAGAAATGCAGATCTGATAGCAGGAGTTCGGGAAATTTACTACCTGCTTCACAGATCAATGATTAAAAGTAGATTTGAGCTAATAAAACCTGTATGTTTTAACGAGGGTTGTATTTCGTCAAGACTTGTGGACTGGTGTAAGAGTTTCACAAAGAACTGCACCAAACAAGGGAAACCGTAACAGCTGAGAACTTTCAACAAACGTAGATAGCACACGAAACTCGGAGAGAAAATAATTACATAATCAAGATGTTGACGTACCACATTACTTCAAACAAAAGGTTAGAATCGAAGCCCCCATCACTAGTGGAATATTCGATATCATTTTAGCGGACTTGAGAAACTTATTTTGCTGAAAATTTCTCTTAATGAAAAAATTTTATAAATTTCAACCGGGCTGCTCAGCCAATAATTGCCGAATGTTTCCTCATAAGGAAACGGCTAAAAATACTATTATCCTTAACATCAGTCACATTTTTATAAGAGAAACAGACATGCATATGTAATTAGTGACATTGTCGTCGAGTCTTTTGAGTTCGACCCGCAATGGTTATCTCTTGAGGGAAAGGCATACGCTTGGTGTAATTTTGTATAGTCTATCCGACTATGATTTGTTGCAAAGTTTCGTAATTATATCTTTGCTGGGGAAACTAGTTCAAAGGGATTTTTTTATTTACTCAAACCCGACATAAATGTTTGAAATTTTAGTTTAATTCATTCTAATCTGTTTTTATTTCTTCTTCATAGACGGCCTTTGCTCATTCTTCATTATGTTACCTAGACATTACCAATGTACTTTATTGATTATAAGGATCGTTCTTTTCGTTTCTGTTTCACGTAACAATTCCACGTGCTCACATGATCCACCCATAGTATTTTTTTATATATATATATATATATATATATATATATATATAAAAATATATAAATACTACCTATAGTATTTTTAGTATTTATATATATATATATATATATATATATATATATATATATATATATGATAAAAATACTATGGGTGGATATATATATATATATATATATATATATATATATATATATATATCAAAAAAGAATCTGCAATGATATTGGTCCCCAGCTTCACTGCCTTTCCCGCCACTATAGGTGGTTAATAAATATTTCCTGGTAATTGTTAAATGATTTTCCTCTGTGGTGCCTAGACTTAATGAATTTAAGCGCAGTACTAGATTGACGGCAAGGTCTCAACATTTTACAGTTGAAAAGGTTAGATGTAACCGTAAGTTTTATGCTAACAGTTCCTTCTACTGCACTTCTCACTCGTGGAATTCTTTTCCGGCTTCTTACTTTTCAGTAAACATTTGATCTTCAACAATTTAAATGCAAAGTCAGTCGTGATCTTCTGTTCTTTTAATATCTTGTCCTTTTATTGTCCTCTCTCCTTAATTATAATTTTTTCTCATATTCTCTAACATCCAGTAAAGCGTACTAGTGACTTTGTCATTCATGGGGTGAAATGATTTAAAAATTATTTTGAATCACATCACTATTGCAACTCATCTGTGAGGAAATTGTCCGACATACACTTCCATATTGCAGCCACAATATAAAATTTAAATAGCTATGAAAAATTATAGCTATTACCGTCATGCAAAATTTCATCTGCATGTGCCGAATTTTTATTGTAGATCTTAGTTTTATATTGATGTATGCAAGCAAACGTGGAAAGTCGTTTTTACATTTGATAGGTTGGCAATCTTCAAGAGTCTAAGATAAAAGGAAAACGAATTGAATCCCCTAATTCTTTTATCATAGGTTTTCCTGCTACTCTTTTATCAATTAAGTTGTCAAGATATAATTTTGCCAGTAAAAAGAATCCACCGAGATATGGTTTTGATAATTTATAACGAATTTAGCAACGCAGATTTCATTTCAATTTTCAAATTTACTTCCTTGGACCTGATGCGCTGTCAAATTAGAAGCCTCAGAAAGAGATTTTAAATGGATAAAATTCATTTAAACAAAACAAAAAACTATATCATTTCACAATAGTTAAAAGCAGCATCTCAAATGAATGGCGTCACATACACAATTGGATGTTTTTTCAATATCAATTAATTAAGGTAAGATGGCTTTCTTTTTACTACTGACTGTATCCTCAAACTTTTATGGAGTTCACCATGTTTCTCCTTGAACGTCATACGCTGCCTTTCTAACATTGAATACACAGTATATTTTTCTTAATGCATATAAAAATATGCTGCTTTTCTTCCAAACGTTTACAATATGAAACCTGCAAAATATAAAGCTAATCTTTAGTGTGTCTTTATAATTCACACTTAATCGACTGACAAAAAGAAAAATACAAGGTTTCTTCTTTTATATCCCACAACCTTTCAAGACATACGTGATTTTCGCCCTCTACGCCACAATTTCCTATTCTGATATACATCCCTCTCCATGTTCTGTCATCCATTTGCACCAATTCATTATGTAGGTTACTCACAGTTTCCATTCCCACCTCTTTCATTATGTCCTGTAAGTATCAAATTAGGCAAAACTTATTTTCTTATTGAGGTTTAAAAGCTACAACTATATCTGATACTAAGTACAAAGTAACTTTTGTCTGCATTTTCCTTAATACTCCCACGACACTCACAATTTCCATCAATGGTATTGTCAGAATTCGTCTGTAGAACAACATCTCTGTTGTCTAAGATCATTTTCTCATTTCCTAATGATTTCTTTACGTTTTGGAAGAGAACTAGCTTTATTCAAATGCACTTTCAGATTTCGGTGTTATATTCGACGTCTTCGGTTAAAAAGACTTCCCAGAAAATTAAAATCATGTACTTGCATATATTTGGATATCTTACATTCTAAGATCACTCCTTGGGTTTTTTTCTCTGCCTACCAACCACAAATTCGGTCTTCTTACAATAGATGTTAAGTCCTTCTCGATTTTTTTTATTAAATTATCTTGGTATAAGGTAATGAGAACTTAAATATAATTATATAATGTAATAAAATCGTTACACGTAAAAAAAGATTTCACCTTTCTATATTTTGAATGAAGTTAAATCAGGAAAGAGAGTTGAAGAACTCTACAAGATAACTATCTATCTATCTATCTATCTATCTATCTATCTATCTATCTCTCTCTCTCTCTCTCTATATATATATATATATATATATATATATATATATATATATATATATAACTATACACGTTTCGAAAAACGATCGAATTTTTTGATTTGCCTGACGATACACTTAGGTGGAAACTGGGTAGGATTGTCTGGCTCACTAGGTTTATATATATATATATATATATATATATATATATATATATATATAGATAGATAGATATAGATATAGATATATAAATATATAGATATATATAGACAGATATAGATATATAAATATATAGATATATATAGACAGATATAGATATATATATATATATAGATAGATAGATAGATATATATTGATAGATAATTATATAGATAT
>CAHIKZ030005447.1:2130000-2212500 GCA_903632075.3 Acanthosepion pharaonis
AACTTATGTAGATTTATTATTCCATATATATATATATATATTTATAATATTATGTATATTTAATTGTATTCGCATTAAATCAGTGACGATAACTTATTAGTTATTGTCGAAATACTAGTAGTGTATTCAGTCAAAGTAGGAGTTAAATAGAATTAGTCTTAACCATATTGTGATAATAATTGTCATTATTGCAACAGTAACGATAACCTGAGTGCAATAATTAGCAGATCGATTTACGTGTTAAGCGAATTTACTCATTGCTTTCTTCCTCAAAGTAAGATGAATTAAGATGATTGAATTCTTAGAAGAGACTACTTCGTGACAGAAATAGTTGCGTACTTACTATCTCTGAGAATGGTCTTAAGTTTTCTTGCTTTATGTGCCGTTTCTTTTTAGGACGTTGACAAGCATGGCACTCGACGTAGTGTTATACCAAAATAGAATTAGCTCTCCGTGTGACCCCAAGTCGTGTTAGCCATCTATCTGTAAACAGAAGAAAGGATTGTTAGGTTAAATTATTCTGATACTTTTTTTTTTGTATATTTATATATAAAATCTGATCTTGTACGTTTTATTTTAGTCGATTCGCAATTTTTTGTCTGCGATTGAGCTCCGATGTCGATAATCCGGTTAAGCTGTTTTTTGTTAACTGCTTTTTTCGCATTTCGATATTGCCACTTTATTATTTATTTTTTTTTATTTCTTTGTCTTATTCTTTCCTGTTGTTGTTTTACCTTTCGTTTTATTCACTATAATTAAAAATATTTATAAAACGTCAAACAAGATCCACACTATATACACAAGAAATAGAATAGAACATACCAAAAGCTGAGGCCAAATCATAAAAGAAAAAAGAATAACCTGGAATCTAACCTGAAGGGAAAAAAAACGCTTACATCGTTGATAATCCTTGCGAACACAAGATGACGATGTTGACAAAGATCTGACCCATTTGTTGTTAAGGAGCTTTGTATTGAAAAAGGAAACAGGATTTATCCCAGCCGTTCAACTTAGAAAACTGCCAAGAAAATCCGGCCAAACATATTTTCAGGAATAGTTGGCTGTGAAATTTCGCTTTTTTCCCAAACGCCGACGTACCTATTAAATATTATAACATTTGTTTGCTCTACTGTAACCTCAAATGGATTTAAATACTGACATAATAGGGTAGAGAAATAATTGCTTTATAATTTCCCGCATGCAGAACAATAGTATGAACACAAAACACTACCAATGATAGAAGGGAAAATGTTACACTGCTCTGAGAGTTCACCATAAATATCGACCGCATTTTAAAAGCCTATAGACCAGATATAAAAGTCGTGGAAAAAAAAAAAAAAACATGGCCATACCTTATTTAAAAAAAACAAAACATCTCAACGAAAGAATTCAACAAAGATACAAAATATAAAAACCTGGAAATATGATCTGCAAGAATGTGGTATTTAAACACAACCACTATTCAAATAATAGACACACGAGGAATGGTTAAAATGAATATTGATACACACATTAAGAAGATCTCAGGAAACACATCATGATCTTAGATACAAAGGAATGTGCACAAAAGGATTGTTCAGAAACTAAGAAATGTTATCTCAATGTAATATGCACTTTTTATGATAAAACTTTCTTTACCTTAAATCTCAGTTAATAGACTTGGTTAAATGATTTTATCAATCTGCGAGACAGGAAAACTTTGTGGTGGAAGTAGTAGTGGCAATAATAATAATAATAATAATAGACTCATTGAAGGGATTCCTGGAAGCCCATGCCTTAAAGAAACACAAAAATATGTTCTACGGTCAAAAATGGTATCATGGCATTTTCCGCTGACAATTAAAATAAAATAAAACAACAACAACATATATTTTACATAGATAAAACCCTTCGTAATGTGTGGGCTGTACTCGTGGGAACATTTTTTTTTGTATTTTTGAACGCATAACTAACAGGAATCCTTTCAATTAACCGACTGGAATCATTTCCAACAAACCCGAGGGCTCCAACTACAATAGGGATTGTTGATGTTCCCATGTGCCAAATTTTTCTATTTCAAGGTCCTTGTATTTTGATAACTTTTTGAAGATCTTCAAAGATACGTTGCAATCTGCAGGGACTGTCATATCAATAAGGAGGCACTTTTTTTGTTTGCAGTCTCTAATAATAATGTCTGGGCAGTAAGCTTTGATTGTTCTGTCTCTGTGTATTGTGTAGTCCCATAAAATTGGAACAGGTCCTATCTCCATATCCGGCACTGGGTAGTGTTCATACCAATTTCTTTCAGTTAGATATCGGCCCACTTTGTCGTGCCGTGTTTTATATTCAGTGGGTGCCAATATCGTGCAACCTGATACAAGATGATATTTATCACAGAATCTGCATTTTGCGCTAACACAATTATTACTATTATTATTACTATTATTATTACTATTATTATTATTATAGTATATTATCATATGCTGAAAGATAACAGAACAGATATAGCGATTAAAGGCGACATGCAACATATGCTTTTTCATAGCTATAACTGTGTCATTAGCTTAAAATAGAGAAAATAAGAAAATAGATCGTCCTGAAATTTAAAAAAACATGGCACCTAAAAAACTGCAGTTATTCTTATAAGAAATAAAGCCTGACTACGACCAAGTTTTAAGTGAAACTTAAATTACCCAGGAGATAATTATCAATGTAAAAACGATATAAACACTGTGCATATTGACTATTAGGTAATATCAGAATTTGTACTAATAGAATGCATTTTACAACCTTGCCATATACCAGTTCACGAGTAATGGCCTGAGCAATATAACGAAATTCATCATCTGAATTCTAATGTATAGAGCGCGCATCAGAATCAGACCGGAAATAGGACTCGAACAGTGCGGGTTCGTCAAAGATACTGGAATAAGTAAAGCGATATTTATGTTTAGAATGTTATAAGAAAGAGCAATAGAAAGGCAGGACTTGAAAACTGTTTTATATATTACGCAAAGCATTCGATAAAGTAGTCACAAAGATCCGTTGGAATTGCTCAGTGAACTTCATATATTTGGGAAGATAATTTGAATAATCACGAAGCTATACTGGCAGCAAATTGCCTGCATATGGATAGAAAATGATTTCAGACAACTAGATGTCATACAAGGATTCATTATTAGCAGCCACAATCTTAACAACATAAAGTATGGATATGACACATTGTTGATAGCGGACAAAAAGAAATCTACAAAAAATTCTACAGAAGTTAGTGAAGTAAATTGAAAAGAAAGGACGAAAAATCAACTGCAAGAAAACGGAATACATGGTTTTCAGCAAAAGAATGCAAAATGCCAATTTCAAATCGGTGATACCATACTAAAAAAGCGCAGAAATTTAGATATCTGGGAAGTGTTTTAACGGAGAACGGAAACTGTGGCACTTAAAACCGAAGGCGTATTAAGATAGCCAATGTCGAGATTTCTGGGGTACATAATGAGTAAGGAGGACCCAGAAAATCTGATATTCACAGAGATATAGAGAGCAAGAGGGAGATTGGAAAAACACAACATAATGAACTTGAGTAAATGGATGACGGAACAGAGCTTAGGGGTAATAACAGAAAGACAAAGTTTATTAAGAGCTATATGGGGCAGATGTGGAGAGCCATGATTGCCTGCGTCCTGAGGAAACGGCACATAAACATCAAGAAGGGATTGTAGAGAAAGCAAAATATGATGATGATGACGACGACGGTAGTAAAGACCTGAAGCAATAATTGTAATTGAACTGACAGAAAAATGTCCCATATGAATTCTTTAAAGGAGGGACTGAGAATAGGAAAGACGCAACTTACTTGAAATTATAGGAGACAGAAAGTAATTGATAGCGGAATAACGTCATCATTGAGTTACAATGTCACTTGAAAGGGGAAACTGTTCCTACATATAGATATGGAGAACAACTACTACCTTAATTTACAAATAAGGCCATAAACTAATGAACGTTGCCTACGTAGGTGCCGAGACGATCTTCTAAATTGCACTAAAAATAAATTATATATATATATATATATATATATATATATATATTTATTTATATATATATTTATTTTTATTTATATATATATATATATATATATATATATATATATATATATATAATTTATTTATATATATATATATATATAATTTATTTTTATTTTATATATATATATATATATATATATATAATTTATTTATATATATATATATATATATATTTTATTTTTATTTATATATATATATATATATATATATATATATATATATATATATATATATGAAATGGACAATGTCCGACAAGGCACGTCTATCTAAAGGACGGTTCCGTATAGGATACAGGTTCGAATCCTGTCGGAGGACGAGTATTTTCTCTGAAAATTTCTCGGACATTCAGGCCGATAAATGTTGTTTAATACTGTTTATTATAAACAGAGCATTTACTTAAATGTTTGTATCTATAAAAAGAATGTATAAACATAAAAATGTCTTAATATATATATATTAGAATTATTTGGAATTTTCAAATTCAGACTGTTTGCCCAATCGACATCAACAATCTTGATCTCATCTCCAGCAAAATATGTACAGATTTGTTAGCAAGTCATTGTCTTCGTTGTAGTAGCAATTTTCCAAGCGTAGCTTAGATGTGGCACAAGGCCGAGTGTATGGAGCACCCAGTGAGGATCGAGCTCACTACTCATTCGGAATTGTGCTAGCGAAACAAGCTTGCTAACCATTACACCACCTTGGGGTGCCCGCCTTCGTTGTAGTAATAGAACGTCGTTTCCGACAGTGTCGACCGGTTCTCTTCATTGTAGGGTGGTTCAATTGGGTTACCAGACTAACATTGAAAAGGCAGAAGTAAGTTATATGAAAAATTAAGTATTTGGATAACAGTAGAGGAAGTAGAGCTATGCGAATTTTGTTTCGAACAATGTCTATGCAGATATGTCGCTAATTTAAACGGATAACCAACCGCATTTTCTAATTGGCGAGAGATATTACAAGTTTTCAGGTTGGCCATGATGTGGTCCTTATATCGCTTGTAGTGATAATTGACAAGCCCTTTCACCAGACTCCGGTTCGCATATTGCGAAAGTCGGTCGCCAAACATGGGAATGACGTGGCCAGAATGTCGACAAGCATGACTTTGATGGTCGTTGATTGTAAACGGTTCCGAATTTCAATATATGCTTTTTTTTAATCCCAACAATGCCACCTGAGGATTGTAGGTAGGATAGAGGAAATAGTTGAAGACTTCATATATGGTGAAAATATGAGACACAGAATTAGCGGGGATATAACATGTTTGAGTCACATTGACTTGTCGACGGCCTACTTGGTCAGACTAGTGAGCTTGCTGTTCAGGAAGACATGTTTGGGAAGCCGTCGGATCAAGATTGACATTTGATACGGAAACGATATTTGCGAATGTATCCGTGATTTGCGTTTCTTACATGAAAATACTGAGAGGACGGATTTGTAGTTTGCTGTATGTTCCCAGTTTTCTTCGTATTAATCTTGAATCGGGAGTTTACAAGTTAAAATTAAGAGTGAAGAATAGAATAGATATCACGATCTTGCCTGTAAATTTAAAAAGATGATAATTTTGCCCCAACTTTACTAGAGCCTCTTGAACTGCTTAATAAAAGCCTGGCATGGAATCTACCAAAAAACAAAACCCCGAAGAAACGAGACAGTATTGCTGAAAAACAAAAACAATCAGAACTCTTATATATATAGAATATATATATATATATATATATATATATATATATATATATATATATATATATTATTAGTACAGCACGATTTATAAGTGTCGAGTATTCTGTGAGGATCAAGCTCGATATTGTAAGAACGGTCTGCTATTGTCACCATCAACCTACGGATAGGTATCACTTAATAGATATTTACTAAGCATATCTTTCGATATATAAATCAAAAACTATAAAGAGTGAAAGGTTGCGTGATAATAATGTTCCATGTGGTTCTTAAATGAAATCACTTAAGCCTGTCTTTTCTTTTACACCTGTTTCTCACACACGCACAAACGTGTGACTCTACAATACGTATGATCTGATTAATTTATTCTTTTATCTAATAAACTTCTTTATACATGCTCTACTAAGTTTAAATTGGGCCACACCTAATGTACGATATCGGTAATCACATACATATAATATTAAATAAATGTCCTTATTATTGAACGGGTTATGGAACAATATATGAAAAACAAAATAACAAAAAAATAATGAATAATACGCTGACAGTCTGTCCTGGATAATTAAACCCCAGTCGGCAGAAAATAGTGAATAACCAATCTAATAAGCAGTGCCAACGCTAGGGTCTGCCCGAAAAACGAAACTTTGATACGACATCTCTACTATATGTCGATTTCAAAGTTTCCCAAACTGGGGGCCACAAAACCTCGAGGGAAAAAATTGAAGGGCAGTGCTTTTTTTAAATTACAAAATATTAGGCCGTTATCCAGCTTAAATAAAAATTTCAGTACATGTTCATTAATTATTTACTTTTATAATGAAAGACCTTGTCATTCGTAGCGACAAAATCGTTCAGAAATATGTAAAATCTTATCTGTTATGCAGCCTCATTCTCAGATCAATGGTTACAAATGTCTTCGAGAGAATGAAACGTGTGACTCTTAGCCAGAAATGTACGTTTTTCAAACTTTTGAACTGAAATAAAATGGATAGCAAAAGTAAACAGAACAAAAAATAATGGTATAATAAAGGTGTTGACATTCTAAACTACTTCAAACAAAGAATTAGGAAGAAAGTTTCCATCAACACCGGCAAAAAGCAATAATAGTTACTGGACTAGAGGAACTTATTTTTACTGAAAAAATGCTTTAAAAGAAAAGTTTTATGAATTTCAAGCAAAAGTAACTCGTCCTGGGTATGACGATAAACTACGTTCGGCAGCAAGGTTTCTGATCAGGAGGTTTTGTGGAGCGTCGGACCACCTCTTAATTGCTGTCGTTCACAGGTCCAACCTGAGCTGTAGTAGTAGCACCTGTTAGTGCCCCAGCTATGGGAAAAATAGTTACCCCCACCCCAAAATGGTGTCAAAACACTATGAAAGCATAAAAATAGTTTTATATTAAAATTAACAGCAATACATTTATGAAAAAAAAAATATTACCATAAATTTCCAAATCAGCTTTTTTCTCTCCCCACTTTTCTTTTTCAAAAAATATTACCAGCAATACATTTGATTCTCGAAAAACTCCTTTTCAGAAAATACGTCAATGTAGCCTGATCTTCGACAAACTGATTTCTTTCTATTTATATCCACCTATCCTAAAATATTCTTGGCATTAAATAACCGACTGAGGGTGATGTGCCGTATAAACAAAATAAACCAAACCAATCCAAAAACAGAATTGGTTGCTTGGCAAATGTTTCCTTATAAGGAAACGTCTAATGTGACCATTACAATTAGAGATGAGTAGAGCAGATTGTATTAACAAGAGTATGGGAGAGAGGGAACACAAGGTCAGTTCAAAAATAGCATGGAAGCAAAGAAACTATGCATAGAAAACATCTTTCCCTAATAGTAAATACGGGAACAGCACAATACTTTTCAAGTATATCTGGGAAATTAAAAAACAAAACACAAATCACACCAAAAATCTCATGGAAAATAAGGAGAAGATCATCAGCCTACAACAATCAATCAAAAACCTGCAAACTTTGCTTGGAGGAAAAAAAATAGCTATTATTACCTTCCCGGACCAAAATAAATTACTAAATAAACAATCTGAGATCATCTGAAAATGCAGACGTGAAAACAAATTTTTACTACGTTACTTAAAATATATCTAAAGTTGTAGCCGCAGTCTGACTGATTGTTATCGAACTCCTCCTATAACCAGATATATTCTGAAACTACATTACCCAGCATAGTTGGATAAGTATATTTCATTTTGAACGAAGGGGATCCCCGTGGGGAAAAATTCTCCATTGAAAATTCTCTTTCTTTTGATATAAAATAAATTGAAATTTGAACAAGGGAAGTACGTCTAAGACACTTAGATAACTATACTTCATTTTGATCAAAGGTGGTCCTCTGAGACCACAAACCCCCACCGTATTTTTTCTTTGATTTAAATTAAAATTAAATCTGAACAAGAGAACGAGTCGTATCCAAAATATAGAAGGAGAAAGCCAGAAGATGGAGGTCACATCGGCAAGATGAAAATGAGACAATATGGACGTCAAGTTGAGCAAGAAATCACAAATCAGTGGGTAATGCCTTACAATGCATATTTGTTACAACAATTCATCTGTCATATCAATGTCAAAATCTACTCATCAATTCATTCAATCAAGTATTGCATCATATACCTATCAAAGGGGTTAAGTCATTTTTGCACAAAATTCCCACTGAAATTTTTCCCTTTAATTTGAAATACATTTAAAATTCTCAGATGACTCCTATCCAAAATATAGGAGAAATCCAGAAGGTGGAGGTCACATGGTCAAGATCATTGAGTAATACTGAAATGCATCATTTTTCTACACAAATTATCATAATTTTTTAAAACCAATCATCATCATCTTCTTAAAAAAAAAGAATCGCGTGACACGCATCAAGGCGAGGGTAATTCAGCTAGTGTACATATAAAAGTGAACAATGAGTACAATACCAAGTGGTGACGTGCTGTATATATATTTTACAATGGTGATCATTGTGTAGAAATCCCAAGAGACACTTAAGGTAAAGTATTACCTATTTTATGGGAATATGAAGGTAAGATAACAATCTATCTATCTATCTATCTATCTATATATATATATATATATATATATATATATATATATATATATATATATATATATATATATGAGTAGGTCAGTAGCGTGATACCGCCTTGGGTATGCCGATGAACTGCATCCGGTAGCAAGGTCTCTGTTCGGGAGATTTTGAGGAGAAACACCTCTTAATTGCTATGAATCCACTCTGACCTGAGGTGGTAGCACCTGTTAGGCTTCCAGCTATGATGAAGCAGTTAACCCCGCAAACTGGGATAAAATCTGTATTTAAGTATAAAAAAACTTTATATTAAATATAGAAGCAATACATTTTCATAGTAAAAAAGATCACATGCAATATATTTCTGTAAAGAAAAATATTAGCAGCAATATGTTTTTGTTAAAAGGAATTACCAGCAATGAATTTTTTTTTGTAAATGGTATTACTAATGTTTCCAAGAAAATTAAGTTTTGGCATCAAATGACCCATAAGGAGATGACATGCCCCAAAACAAACAAACTGTAGCGTGATGACGGTAAATGTGTATCGTGCCCGTGCATTGTTGCCCTGGTAGTGAAATTGATGCGAAACCTAGGATAGACCTTATGACACATATATAAAGATAGGTGTGGCGAAGAACTCAAACGCCATTGGCTGGGGGTAACGTGACCAATACATAATATAATATGACCCCATCTAACGGTCAAATGTACCAAAATCATAATGGAGTCGAAGTATGTATATTTGGAAAGAATACGATGGTGAGAGACCCGAAATTCTCTAGGAGCCCAGGAATATCACACCGCTGACGACTCCTTCCTGTTCATCGAAAAGATGTATTTTGCAAAATGAAACAACAAATTTCAGATGAAAATGCACATTATATCTGACGGTCTTCATAAGTATTTGTCTTCCTCAAATCAGAACGAATGACTAAACATCAAAATATTTTTTTATTTATTTGAATGGCTTCTTGTCGAGATCTAAAACTTTTCAGAAACTCTATAAAACCATTTTATGTGAATTCTAATCTTACCAGAAGTTTGACGTCTTTCCTTATTTGATTAAATTGACGTTTTTCTTCAAGTAGAATCAAACTCAACATAGAATTACTGAGAATAATAATACAATTTTCGCTTTAAATTTTTCTGGGGGTAGTGTTAGTCCACATCACCACTAAGTATACACAATTTAAATTTTGTATATTTATTTATGACACTACTTTATACTCCCTATCGTAATAATTAGAACTTACGTTATTGAGACACAAGGAATAACATGCACTAAAAATCGAGAATTCATCGTCCTATCCTAATAAAAAAAACATTAGTAACATTAGTAAAGATGCAATATTATGCTGCTAATCGATATAGTTTTTCTTGTCTGTCTTGGTCCTTTTGATATTGGATGCGAAAAGAAAAATTATTTCTTCCATGCAATAATTATACCAGTAAAGTTATTAATATGAAAAAAAAAATCACAGATGTAGTTGCCAAATTATTTAAACCCTGCCGCTGGTTTTTGATGGTGCATTATCGTCTGAAGTGCTGTTGGTGATACACCCATGGACAAATAATCCAGAGTCAGAGAGATCCGCAGCGCCGAGTGTTGTCTAGGTTTGAGAGGAAGGGCAAAGATGATCCCCTATCTGATCCTGGCTTTTGAACCTCAGAAACGTCCTCCTAGACAAAGATCTTCAAGTTTTTGTTTTCCAATGACATGGCCCAAGAATCTTTTCTGTTGGGGCTCAGTGGTTTGGAACAGAATGCGTTCGTTTTGATCTCGCTGAATCACAGCCGTTCGTTTCGCGCGTAATCCAAGGAACATTTAAAATTCACCAGTCCAACCATATTTCTTCGGCTTGGAGTGCGCGTTTGGTTTTGGCGTTTAGAGTCCACGCCTCGAAGCCAGACAATAAAATTGACCAAGCGTGCATTTTAAGAGTCGATTATGACAGTGAAAATGTTTCAAAGCCGATTGCATACATTATTTGTTAAGCAAATTCGGCAACGGACTCTCATAGCGACCATCAAAGGAGACTAGATAATTGAAGTTGTACAATTTTCTGATTATCGCAAGTAAAATAGTATTTTGGTCTCAGGAACGATTTTTGAAATGACAATACATTTGGTTTTTATGGTACAGTGAGCCATAAAATTTTGCGTATAACATCTTTTTGATTGAATGTACGTTTTCAATGCCAGGTGCCTCTAAATTAAGTGGTCCCAATCATTTGATTCAGAAGCATCTAGCCTCTAAATTCGGATGCCTGTGAAATCAGGTGGTATAAGATGAGGAAAACAGATTGGCTTGTTGATAATATGCAACTAGTGAAATAAAATCTCAGTATAATGGATATTCCAACAATTTGGAGGACATGTCCGATTATCATGAAGGATGAATCTTATTGATCTGTGTTCAAACCAAACTCTAAAAATGCAACTTGAAAGCATGATTTTGGCGGAGTTTTTATGCGCAGCACGAGACAGGTTTGCAGAGACTACGTGTATTCATTCCATTAGCAATACCATACTTTCAGGAATCTGGATTTATTTCTCATTTGTCTATCATGTCAAAAGCTAGGAATCAACTGAATCCACAGGTAGACCTGCAGATCACAAATAGCCGGACGTTTACACATTTCGATAAATTACTGAATGAGAATCAAGAGACCAGATTTCATTAAATTTTATGTTCATATTCGCGATTCATTTTACTATTTACATTATTTTAAAATTAAAATTAAATTGATCGGTTTATACAAGGCGGCCACTGAAAGACTGAATTATATAAAACAAAAAATACTTTTACAAACACATGAATCTTTTGGGGTTGTATTTTAAAACCCAATTTTAGAATCTTCTGAAGCAATGTTCTGACGATGCTTAGTTGAGGAAAGTGACGACGTGTATAAGCTGATGGATCATGAAGAACACTCTGCCATAGAGCTTCAACAATGATTTTAGGAACTCATCCTGTAAGAACGCCGACTGATCCAGTTCTTTCAAACAGGGCAATTATGTTCCGAATCATGTTATGGCTAGGAGATACTCTGACATTAAATATTGCCGGTATTTTCTCTGAGTTTGAATACTTGATCTTTCGCTCAAATAGAAAAATTCAATGAGTTTTACACCTCGCTGACCATCAAACGTAGCCATTTTATTCTCCAAGGGATGCTCTATAACCTACAACAACAAAAAAAGAAAATAACAAAGATTGAAAACGAACAAGTTATGACTTTCAAAACATTCAGTTATTCAGTGGCCAATCTCCAGTAACAATCTAAAAAGCTTACTTCGTAAGTTCATTTTCTCTTTCACTTTAATATATTCAAACGTTATGAATTACATTTCTTCACTATCAGTGATGTTACTTTTTTATGCGGTGTGAACACAGATAAAACATTTTTGTTCTGGTCGACATACATATAAACACCTTCTCAAAATAGATATTAACATATACAGGCTATACTTAGCTTCCTTGTTCGTCACGAGCAAAATATGGAGCGATAAAGCTTATCTTTTGCATCAGAGGGTATAAAAGGAATCCATTTCAGATACAAAGCAGACTAAGAAAACTTGCTGTCACTTGATCTATAGCTAGGAAAAACTTGTGTTAGTTTCATTAAAATTATATTTAGTGTGCGTTATGATTTGCTTTGGTTTATTTTGTTTTAAGGCATATAAAACTGAATGCGTTATTTAATGCAGACAAGATTTTTATTTCTCGCCGTATTTTTCTCCAAAAATGTATTGCTGGTAATATCTTTCTTCAAAAATGCTTTGCTGGTATTAAAACCTACTTTTACAAGTTTTGATCCTAGTCGGGGGTTAACTATTTTCTCATAGATGGGACCCTAACAGGTGCTACCACCTCGGGTCAGGGTGGCCCTGGGGACACCAGCAGTTAAAAGGTGATTCTGCACTCCTCAAAACCTTCTGATCAGGCGCCTTGATGTTGGATGTAGTTTATCGTCTTACCCAGGACGCGGATGAAGTTTATCGTCATACCCAGGACGGTTAGTTTGTATCAAATAATTTGAAAATGTAACCAGAAACAACTACACTGTTTCCCTTAAACAATCATCACAGAGCACACTTCTCAATTATTATAAAACGAAGCTGGCGAGAGCCATGACCCATTGCGTTTTAAAAGGGGTTTAAAGAAGAAAACTATAATTATCACAGTGATAAAATAATGTGCTATGGCAATTTTATATCTATTCTGAAAAAAAAGTATGTTTATATGTTTTTCCTTTAGAGAGGCTTTATTAAATCATTGGTAATGGTCACGAGGAAGACATGTTGTAAACTTGATAATTCTGACACGATCATTTCACCAGCTGAATCTTGTCGTTTATTCACTGTTCCTGCAAAACATGTTACCGACATTATTCTAGCCTTTGTCCAGTCTTCTCCAAAGGCCATACTGGTTTTCTCTCGGAGGAATAAACTGACTGTCTGCTTGCACTTTCGCAACAAATTTGTCTCGAGTTCTCTCGAAGGGTTTCTGTCTTGATAGAATTTATTCAGAGAAACCTCTTTTAATCTCTTTCCTCGTTATATTTATTTTATCTCATACTTTCTCTTTGGCTTCGCTTCGTTTGCTTTACGTTTTTGTTCTCTTCAGATTTTTACTGTTTTCTTCTTCTTCTCTCTCTCTCTTTCTCTCTCTGTCTTGCTATATGTCTATCTAAATCTCTCAGTTCCAATTTACTACGTTCATTTTTTCTGTTATTTTTTCTTTCAAGTTTTCTCATTGTAGTTCGTATTTTTGTTCCTTTATTTTGTTTTTCTTTTCTTCGACTGAATTCAATTGTGCGTGTGTGTATTCTATACTTTTCAGCTTGACTATTCCCCCTAAAACGAGTACAAACGTTGGAATTTATTTATATAGCACATTACCTGTAGCAATATTGATTGACGTACAACTAAAGTCTCAGCCCAGAGTTTGCAGAAATCGAGTATTCATTCTAAATGACAGCTTCATTTGCTTTGTCATCATTTTTATGAAACTCTTTTTCAACCATGTTGAGATTGAAACCAGAGTTTCATGCTCAGAAAATAAACATTTTAACCTGTCGACCACGCACTCATATTTGCCAGAAGTGTACTTATTGATACTGAGAATGTATATTGTATATGGTTTCCATAAGCATCGTTCTTTCTAGAACCGCTAAACGTTATGTTTATGGCCATCAGTTGGTCAATATCAAAATCCTTGCAGATGTTATATATTTCAAGGGTTCAAATAGCGTGAAGTTTCTGATTTTTCAATAATGAGATCGAAAATTTATCTCAAGAATTTATAGCTGTTCGGATTAAATACTGAAGATTTTTCAAGAAATACAGAGACAGACAGATATCTAGGCTCGCGAGTAAATGTGTAAAATCTCGTCGGATATAAATGATTTACAAATTTCAAAATTGGATTATCGAAAAAGAAAGAATTATATTTTCCAGCAGTTAAAACGCGTGCTTCACTCTAGAATACATTATAATGGATTGTTAATTATCAGGGAAAATAAATTTACCTGCGACTTGGTACTGACCATTAAAATATTTCAACTTATTAAATGAATACTTTAATATATATATATATATATATATATATATATATATATATATATATATATATATATATTCAATTAAAAGGTGCAAATATAATTTATAAATTCATGAATCATTCATACAAAAAACAAATATAGAGGTTAATGAATTAAATGGCGAGAATACTTCGTCGCAAACAATATAATAAGATACATCAACCCCGAACCTGTATATGAATGATATGATCCCCGTTTATAAATTCCAGTTGCATAAGGTTCTTTTTAATTTTTTTACAAGCTTTCGTCTGTTCCTACAGACATCATCAGGTATGGAAGTAGATTTTGTTCTTGTTTGTACTTCTCAGTAATAAGAGGACAACGAAAATAGAGATGTAATCCGAAAAAAATTATAATATCTCTCTCTCTCTCTCTCTCTCTATATATATATATATATATATATATATATATATATATATATAATGTATTTGGTTAGCAATCCTTGTCTAAGACATCGTTTATTAAAAATAATATATTGATGTAAATTTCTGCGAATAAAATATTTTTGGGGGCAAAATGTATGCAGAATTTGTTCATGATACGTAATTCTGAGCATCTTCTTTTAAAGTTATTAGCATTTTAGTTGTATAGACGGAGACATATTTTTTTTTTTACTTCTGAACATTACACTGTGTTCGTTTTCCGAGATAATGTTGTTAAGGAATTTTGTTTTTTTCTTAAGATCAGCAATTCTGTTATATTTAGACATTTCTTATAGTGAGATGCATTTTTCTATATTTGTGTTTCGATGAGTAAGCTGCTTACATACATACATGCAGACATACGTACACGCTTGGACGCACGCACACAAACACATACATACACGTACACCCACACATGTACATGCAGACATACGCACACGCGTGCACGCACGTTCACGCACGCACACACACTTACATACACGTACACCC
Organism: Acanthosepion pharaonis; assembly: GCA_903632075.3. Taxonomy (NCBI): domain Eukaryota; kingdom Metazoa; phylum Mollusca; class Cephalopoda; order Sepiida; family Sepiidae; genus Acanthosepion; species Acanthosepion pharaonis. The sequence goes on from CAHIKZ030005447.1 coordinate 2,145,321, forward strand.
ACACTTACATACACGTACACACACATATATACACGTACACACACACACACACACGGACCTCGTTATAGTATATATATATATATATATATATATATATATATATTATGCCTCAATGCTAGCACGACTCGGAGTTTCATGCACGACGCAATCATCAGTTGCGCCATTCGAGTTTTGCTACAGTGAGGGATAATATATGTATTAATATGTATTTAATAGCTCTGTTATATTACATCGTGTACGTTTTTTAACACCAGCATTATATGTGTGATATAGTAGGATTATATATATATATATATATATATATATATAAACAATAAAATCCCAAATCACCTCATATTTAGGCAAAAAAGCTAAAGTTAGAATGGAGTGAATATTATTGAAATATAATAGATAATTAAGTTAAGCGTATATTACTGAAATTTGAATTTGTTTTTATGTCCACATTTTAACACTAATTCATTCCTCTGATATATATATATATATATATATATATATATATATATATATATATATATATATATATGTGTGTGTGTGTGTGTATGTATTTATGAAATATACATAGAGATAGATAGATAGATAGATAGATAGATAGATAGATAGATAGATAGATAGATAGATAGATAGATAAAAAGTGAACTTATCTTTAAACTTAGAGTTTCGCAGACAATATCTGTTTGGCAGTAATAACATTTTTTTAAATAGATATTACATTTATTTTAATATAGATTACGTCCATTATCAATGTCAATTAATTGTGCATTAATATAATGTTGGATTGTTCCAATGTGTATTTAATTATTTTACTTTCATAGAATGGCAATAATTAAATACAATAAATCTTTCTAACTATAGTGTATTACATATTAGTCACATTTAAATTAGAGTAAATTTCATGTATTTTCATTTATTTACTTATGTATAAGAAAGATCCACAAAAAGCAAATGTCGAGTATGGCTAACGAGCGACGGCGCAACCAATAAAACCAACGTGGGTATCTGGTTGGATATGTGATCTTTTGTGTCTGTGTGCGTACTTGTGACTTCATTTTCTGTTCAAGGATTCCTCCAACTAATGTACATACACCGACTACAAGTACCACCGACGCCATTGAGGGCGCAGCATTTTATCCAGCCTTGGCATGTAAGTGATGGGCATTACCTGATTTCTCTTGTTCATTTCTTATGTCTAGACACGCACCTGCAGCTATTTGGTAGATTAGAGGCGCACCTGCCGCGCTCTTTTGCTTCTTCTCCACATGCATGCATTCATATTGACGCCCGGAGAAAATTTCCTACAAAAAGCAAAAAGATACATTCATTTAAATATGTTTTTATCATCATATATATATATATATATATATATATATATATATATATATATATATATATATATGTGTGTGTGTGTGTGTGTGTGTGTGTGTGTGTTTGTGTGTGTGTGTGTGCGTGCGTGTGTATGTGTAGATGAGGTGTTATAAGAATAGAAACAATGTACCTGCAAATCACATGTACTATGGATATTTCCGTTACTCAATAGGATTAGTAATAATTGTAAGACAGTTGCACATCGTATATATATATATATATATATATATATATATGTGTGTGTGTGTGTGTTTGTATGTGTGTAGGTTTGTTTGTGTGTGTATATATATATATATATATATATATATATATATATATACACACACACACACACACACACATACACACACACACACGTATATATAAGTAGCACGACTCTGAGTTTCATGCACAACACCATCTTCAGGTGCTGAATTTAGCCTGACCCACTTGAGTCATCTCTTGAAGATTGTGTTATGCCTGAAACTCAGAGTCTTGCTGCTGGTGTTGAAAAATGTATATTTATTAATATATAATTAATAGCCCAGTTATATTACATCCAGCACTATTTTTTTAACACCAGAATTCAATGTGCGAAAATAATATATATATATATATATATATATATATATATATATATATATAAAGATAGAGAGAGAGACACACACACATAGAGAGAAAGTCAGAGAGGGCGAGGGAGAGAGAAGTGAGATAATGGGATAGATAGGAACAGAGATAGTATATATGCGAAAAAGAGAATCAGATATGTATGAAAACACAATATGATAGTGTATAAAGAAATGTACATATCTTTATACATATTGTCTTTTTTGACAGGGTAACTCTGAGAATTTTTTCATAGATACATAGATAGATATGAAAAACTAAATCAGGTAGATATGAAAACAGAATTATATATATATATATATATATATATATATATATATATATATATATATATATATATGAAAACAGGATTAGATAGATAAGTGATTTTTTTAATGCAATGTACAATTTCAAATTCGTGCAATAATCACCATTGCTTCTGAACAATCACATTCATTTGAACTTTTCCGTTTTCGTTTATGTATACCTTTAAATTTATTCACTCTTTCTTTTCATATTTTTATTCTTATTTTTTTTAATTAAATAATTTTTAAATAAGCAAACCGTTTAAGCAATTACATTGAAATTTGATTCTTTGAAAATTTGATTCTTTGAAATTTGATTCTTTGAAAATTTGATTCTTTGAAAATTTGATTCTTAAGCGACTCCATCTCTGAAATTTCTATGTCCTAAAATTAAACAAAAGACTTCATAATTAGTTGTTTTATAATTTATTACAAACCAATCAATTGTACTATTTTACTTGTATTCAAATATCTTGCTTTTCTGTTTACTATTCTTGTGTAAAAATAAACCAACATGAGTACTAGTCAAGCTTCTAATTTGCTTATATAAAAAATGTACTCAAATCTTTCTCGGTTGGTTTTGACATCTGTCTTCACTTTGAAACGTTTTCCCAATCATTGTTTTCATTCTTGATACAACTTATATGGTTACCTTTCTTAGCTTTGCGTATGTGTGAGTGGTGCAATGTATAGACGTTTGGAATGAGAAATCGGAGAGCCAAGTTCGAATTCCTGTTGTGTTCATTACCTTTATTTACGCGTAAACATCTTTGGAAAATGTAAGAATCCATCTCTTCCTTCTCCACTCCAGCTAGGGTTACATATTACGACTTGCATCTGGGACAAGAATTATTGTTTAAAAAAACATAAACTAATGTTAATGCATCATTCTCTCGCAGGAGATAATTATTCTTGCAATCCCAAATAAGCATCGGCTTTAAATAACCCATAAATTGTACGTCGTGAAAAAAGCAACTAATTTCTTATTTGCTATTTTATTAGTGTTACTTTCTGTTTTATCCTCATTGTCCTCTTCCGCTTATTCTTAATGTTCTTCCACTTTACTTTTTACTTCTGGTCACCATTCTTCTTCTTCTTCTTCTTCTTCTTCTTTGTGCTGCATCGGTTAAGGGCGTGGACGATCATAGCCCTCCACAGCTTTCGATCCTGTGTAGCTCTTAGTAATGTTTTCCTGTTTACTATCTCTCTTACAACTCAAGCTCGTCAAACAGTTGATTCTCTTCCCCTCCTTCCTTTTGACATCAGTATAGTCGGATTGAGGAATCGGAGAGCCGAGTTCGAATTCAAACCGAATCCATTACTTTCACTTACGTGCTACCCAAGCTTCTAATTTGCTTATATGAAAAGAAAAGGTATGAATCGTTTTCTTCTTCCCTTAAATAGCGGGACAGACAGGGTTTTATAGCCTTAGATGGCAACTGATCTACTGCAGAAAGAAATGACAACCTACTGCGGAAAAAGAAATCTGCCTCGTTAGTCGTGTATCGAAAGATACATGATCAGTTAAGTGTGTATCACTTATGGCACATAACTGACTGATATCCTGTAAGTGTCAAATTTTGAAAGCTTTCTTTATTATGTGTCTCGTAAGTTCCAACAATTTTTTTTCTAATTTTGTATGTAACTGATCTTTTTTTGCTTTCATATGACGTTTTTATTGATATTTCTTACGCGTATATTAATATGACACACGAATACAAGAAATGCTTAAGTGTAAAAATTCAAGAACAATCTATCAACTTGCTTTTCTTATCCATTATATTATTGTTAAGGATCGGAGAGAGAGAAAAACGAAAACTGCTGTGTTCTATTTATCACAGAGAACCATATAAGCCCTCTATACGTATGGCTAATGCCGACCTCCAGTAGACCAATTCATGGCGCTTTCTTGGTTTCAAGTTTTTCCAATTACATGACGAAGAACGATTACGCTAAATCTTTTAGTAGATCAGCTGCCAGGAAAGTTGTTACATTGTATCGTGCGAGACAATCTTTCCCGCCATAATCCATCTTGCACGTTTATAAATCTACGTCCCTGCAGATTGAAGATTGCTGATACATCTGTTGCTACTCCTATATATCAGGAGATATTTGATAACATTCAAAGAAGTATCTGCAATGTTATCAACCCTGACCTAGGATCTCGGCTTCAGTTACTTTCGAACAACCGTAACTAAGTTCGATGTACTTTTTCTATACGTACTTCCATGGCAATTTTTCTTATGAGCTTCGCTCTTTCCTACATTGATTTCATGAATATAAGCTTATTAATTGATCGAAAGCAATGTCTTATCCTTTTATTGTTCAAATAGCAAGACGCAACCGTAAGTTCTATTCTAATATTTTCTTCTCTCGCACTTCTGAACTGTGGTAATCTCTTTCGCTTGCCTGCTTTTCTACTATGATCATCGAAAATTTAAATATAGCATCAATTGCTATTTTATGTCTTTTTGAATCCTTTTTTTTATTGCCCTTTCACCCTATTAAAGTGTTATCATTTTCCTTCAGTCTCTATAACCTCTTGCGTCTTAGTGGCATCATTGCCTTTCGTCGTTGAAATGACTGAAAAGAAAAGATAAACCTCCTAAGAACAGCAAATGCAAATTGGATGCAAATAAAAATAATTAAATATATAATCAAATAGTATCGGCTATTAGTCCAGAAATAAAGAGAATAAAAGGCGGGAGAATAGTGTAAACGACAGTGTTTTAATTATACAAACCTATGGTTTAGACACAGAGCAGAATCTTCTCTAGTGAATAAAATAAGTCAATTCGTCTAAGATGCTGAGATTGATTAGAAATATGGTTCTACAGAAAGTTGCCGAGGAAATCATGGACGGATCATGCGAGCATCAGGTTTTTATAGAACAGAAAACAAAAAAAAAAGGAAATTTATACTTAACATCAGGAAGAGGGAGTTGAAATTTCTCAGACACGTAATGAGGAAGGAGAGCTTGTAAAATTCGACTCACAAGACAGATCGAGAGAGAGAGAGAGATACAGAAGAAGACATAGCGTAACATACTTGATGAGCTTCAGTAAATGGATGGCAGAATAGAGTTTGGGAGAAATAACCAAAAGATAAAATTGATTAAGAAATACAAAGGGCGGGAAGATGTGGAGGACCATGATTGCTTGCGTCTTGAAAGAACACAACGCATAAGAGAAAGCAAGAAAGGGACAGGTGGCACATTGAGCAATCTACTTAAATGGCTGACAGAAGCGAATGTGCAAGGGCTAATAACTAAACAAACATTGCTTAGCGTTAAAAAAAAGGCTTACGACTACATCACATAAAACTCATCGATTCCAGTACGATCACCGAAGTTAAACAATGTCAAGTCTATTTTAGCGCACCTTAATGGTTGACTAATTGGGAATGTGTGGGTGGTGTGATAGATAATGGCTCAAAATTGTTAATCGGAGAGCCCAGTTAGAATTCCCGTTCTTTTTATTACTTACGCGCAAATACCCTTGGGGAAGCTATGAATGCAAATCTTCTTTACCTAATGATGGATTAATTAATAAGACCTTTTTTTAAATCATTTCACCCAAGCAAGGTGGGAATGCCACTAATACGCAGGGGGTTACTGGGAAAGAAAGTGAAAGAAAAGACTGAGTATAGGAAGGATTGATGAAAGGAAAAAAGATGAACGGGATACAAGAAGATATAAGATGGCGAATGACGTTGCATTTAAAAGATTATATTTATCAGAGAAGCAAGTAAACGGAAGGGCGTTCAACAGGCGGAAAGTGCGAGAAAAGTAACTGTTGGATTAGGAGTAGCGCTTGCATTTAGATATTTCAATAATAAACGGGAGGCATCTAGATGTCAAGCTAGTGGCACACTTAAATTCATGTAGTCGGGGCATCGGGGAAAAGAGCTCGTCAGAAAAGTTACTATGAAAATATTATTTGTAGAAAAAACAGAAAGAAGCCACGTCATCACTAAACCATTATTATCTACACCCGCCACAAAAATTCTTCCAATTTAAAAATATTTTATGGCTTTAAATAACCTGCAAGGGTTGATAAGCCGCAGAAAACGAATCAATCGATAAACATTAGCGCTAAAAGGGCTAGAAAGATGTCAAACGAAATAATCGCCTACATCCCGAAAGCATACGGTAAATTATAGAGAAGCAAATAATCGTTCACTTGTCAGTTATGATGAAATACTAGCTGTCATAATCTATCTATGTATGTAGTCCTCTTGTCGTCGTTAAATATTTAAGAGCCAAATTTCAATGATGAGTTGTCTTTTGTCTGTTTTTTTCCCCCTTTACCATAAAGTCTATCACTGTCATCTCTGGGGCCGATTTGTTTGTGAATGATTAATAATTTCTTCGTTCTTTGAATCAAATTCCTCACCTCTTCAGTTTAGTAAGAACCTTGAATATCATATTATGTTATTAAGGATGCCGTTCCTATTGCGTTCATTTCTACATTCAAATTCCTCGCTTTGCTCTCCCAACATTCTTTTCCATCATACTCTTCTTCATCCTCCAAACTTTTCTTGCTTTTCTATGGATTTTATTCAAACTAGAATTACTCAGGCAAGTTTCTAGTTTCTAGTTCTGCTTCCATCATGCTGGGCTTGGTTGTAAAGGACTTGTAAAGTCCTTGAGTTGTCATGCGCACTTTACAGATGATGTTAATAAATCTAAGTCCTGGTCCATGACAGTTGAACATTCTGTCATATTCGTTGGCCATTGAAATATGGCCATCAGGTAAATAACACGAGCTACAAATTAAATACACCCAAAAGTATCTATACGACTCTGACAACGCGACGATAGTCAATAGTTGTATAAGAATCTTAAACGTTATTTACTGCTGGAATCCAGAAGATTAAAAAAAATATCAAAATGCTACCGTCCCAAAGTATATATATATATATATATATATATATATATATATATGTGTGTGTGTGTTAAATATTCTTTTGAATTATTATTAGTAGTAGTAGTAGAAGTAACATTATTATTGTAATATAGTATTCGTTTTAAGTAGAAGCTTATGAAACTTTATTTGACTCATTCTGCTTTAGGGCTGAAAAACGTTCATTTTATGGATGGTTACAAAAAAAGAGGGGAGATGGGATGTGCTTGTTTTATTACTACAATTGTTATTGTTGCTAATGTTGTTGTTGCTGTTTTTTTGTTGCTGTTGTTGATGTTGTTGGTGTTAGTGCAGTTGATGTTGTTGTTGCGTTTTGCTTTTGCTTTGTGTCGTACAAGTTGCCTCCCAAGTTTAAACCAGTGACTTCAAGAAGTAATTCGCTCTTTGTGCATCAGACGATGCAAACATTTGAGGTACCATGCAATCAGAGAGAAGAAAATATGTAATTGTGGTCACTGGATAGAGATAAATCAACGCAAGTTGGGAGAATTACCCCAAAGTATGACGTCTTGTGATTCCTATACTTTGCAGCTTCCGGGGATCTGTTCCAAATCTTTTTTCTTGTTCTTAGTATTACTATTATGATTATTATTTCCTGTAATTTCAACTACATACTTAAGTTTGGAAATGGCTTTATGATATTTTACACTGATCATTTTTGTAAAAGAAACGAAAACCTCACACGTAGCTGAAACTCTTCGTAATGTGTGAGCTCTACTTGTGAGTACATTATTTTGTATTTTCTTAAGGCAGGAATCCCTTCAATGATCTATCAGAATCTTTACCAATCAATCCGAAGGCTTCTACTACAACTGGAATTATTGATGTCCTCATGTGTCACAGTTTTTTTTTGATTTCCACTTCAAGATTCTTGTATGTTTATAGTCTTTTGAAATTCTTCGAAGATACATTACAATCTTCAAGGACTGGTATGTCAATGAAAAAGTACATTTTGTTATTTTTTGTTCTTCGACCACTATGCCTGGGCAATTAGCTTTGATTGTTTTGTATATGTGTATCGTAAAATCCTATGAAATTATTACAGGTCCTATATCTGTAAACGGGTCTGGGTGATCTTCATACCAGTTTTTTTCTTTAATTTGCTTCTCTGAAAACTTGCATATTTTCCAGTTCAGATATTGGCCCACTCTATCAAACCCAGTTTTATATTCAATGGATGCTAATACTAAGTAACCCGATACAAGATGGTCAATTGCTTTTGGATATTTATCACAGAATCTGCATTTCGAGTTGTCACAATCTTTCAGTATGTGTGATTGGTAGTTTATAGTTAGCAAGCATTGGTCTTGTGCATCAAGCATAAAACCTTAGTTTTCAGCCTTTAACCCATCACTTCGTAGCCACTCTTGCGTACAGGGTTTGTTTACATCAGTTTGTTTGGTACAGGCAGAATATTGACTATGAAGAGGCTTATCTTGTCATCGTGTCTGCATTTGGTACATTGCATTTGTTTTTATTTTCTTTTTTTCAGGTGCTTTTCCGCTGCAGTATGGCATCATGGTTTATTTGCTCTTCTTCAACAATTTGAAATTTCATTTTGAATTTGTTGGTGTTATGGGGTCCACCCCTTTTTCATATAAGTGGACTCTACCAGTGTACCTGGACTGCTGCCGTTAAATACCCAGAGAGAGAGAGAGAGAGAGAGAACGAACGAACGAACGGAGATAGTGTGAGGTAGCCTCTTGTATAAGTCAGTTACAAGCACGTTGACTCTAAGGAAATCCTACTTCGAGACTGTATATTTCTATCTGTATTTGCTACTAACCGTGTTCCTGGATTTACTAATAGTATAACCCTCTGTACGATTATATAAATACATTTTATTTCTTATATTTAATTATTGCGTTTGTTCTTCATTGGAGACCGAATTCATCTCGGAATCCACAACAGTTGGCTTCCTTTATTACTGAATAAAGTTTCTTACGTTTTCCATGTCCTTTGACAGAGATCATCGTCCAGTCTTCAGCAGTTTCCAGGTATCTTTAAAAACCAATTGTTGTGGTTTTGTAACTCACTTCTAATAGAACTAATCCTCTACCTCAATCATGTCTGGACACGTACAGATGATCAACATCAGAATTAGAATGATGCATATGGTGGCAAATGAGAAAATTTCTTGTTTTGACATCCATTCGCTTAATGTCAGCAATGTCCAGTTAAAGATTTATTGCACCACATGAACAGCCGAAGTGTTTATGGCTGATATTCTGTTTTATGAATTCAACTCGGTATTTAACACCAGACGCAGAAATCTATAATATCATTTTCTTTTTTCCCCTTCATTTCGCTATGCTGTATTCCATCTCATTCATTGACTCCTAATTATTTACAGACCTCTTCCTGTTTCAGTTCTCTAATCCTTGTGACAAAATATGGATCTATAGAGTGTGTTTCTGTAATTCTCCTTTTGTTGAATGTTACTTACGCATATTTATCTAATCTGAAATCCATACGGATGTCATCACTGAAAAATCTTACGGGATTGTCGATACCTTTTAACTCAATGTCGTCTTTGGTAAAGAGTTTGATATTATCCATGAAGAGCAGGTGATTAAACATTTTTATTTTTGATTTGTATCCATAGTTAGTACTGTTTAGTTCATGCGAAAGGGAGATTAATGACAGACAGAAAAGAAAAAAAGTGAGAGGAGAATCCCCTTGAAAGAATTCTCGCCGGATATTCTAACAACTGGAAGTGGTATTTAGTTGACTCCCACGGGGGTCAGGATGTGACACAAGGTCGTTTAACGTGGGAGACCCGAGCGTTTCCACTCAAGGGCCACTGGTCCAAAAATGGTCATAGCATGTCCAAGCTGTTCAGAGATTACTCAAAGCTGGTCATGGCTTGTCTTAGCTCGTCCAGGCCGAAGCCGGTCATAACTAGTCGTAGCCGTGATCGAATCTCAGCAAAAGGCCGAGAAACGATCCTTATTTGTCAAAACTGGGCGAAATCCGCCAAAGCGGAAATCGCCACGAGTTTCAAGTAGCGATTTTCTAAGCGTAGCTTAGATGCGGCACAAGGCCGAATGTATGGGGCACCCAGTGAGGATCGAACTCACGACTCAGTTGCAATCGTTCTAGCGAGACAAGCTTGCTAACCATTACACCGCCTCGAGGTGCCCTAACAGCTGGAAGTGGCAGCGCCTTTGATGAGATTTCGGTATAAAGTGGATTTCCAGTTTCATGCAATATTTAAATAAAGTTACTGTCACCGAGGAGACTTTGTACATTTCAAAGGCCTTAAATATCTGAGAATGTGGCAAACTATCAAAAGTTTTACGGTAATCTATCCAAGTTGTACTAAGATTTCTACTCTTTTTTCCAGGATCATTTTATTTATTAGTAGTTGATCGTTGCAACCATATGAACCTCTTCGATATCCCTTCTGTTCTAGGAAAAGAATTTTGTTTTCACCGAGAAAGAGTAAGTATAGGTCTTCAGGTCAGACGTAATCAATTTATGTGGTGGACTTAACATTTTATTGGCCTATAATATTTTGAATCATATACCTTCAGTGATCCATTCTAGAATTTGATTGGAGTTATTAATTAGCATTGATAATGTTTGTGCAAGAATTTTATAGATTGATGACAAATGATAGAGCCAAAATTTGGGTACCTTCTCAATTTTCTGGGGATTTCCATTTTGCGGATTTTCTTAGAGCTTTCCTAACATTACTTTTGGTTATATTTTTCCCATTCTTGGTTTTTCCTTCATTCTTTTGTCCTCGTTTTGATCTACTCCGCATTGGGATTATATTCCTTTGTTCTGCTCAAAATATTTTCTCAAAAATGTTCAACAGATGGTGGATTTTTTATTTTTACAACTGTTTTTTTTTATTCCTATAGTAGCTTTTTTCTAATTTCCCTGTAAACTTATTATTATTATTATTAATTTCTTTGATTTCTGGCGTTTACACATTTCTTTCCGGGTCCCGCCCAGGGACCTAAGGTTAGAAATGGCATCATGACACTTTCCACTGACAAAAAAAAAAAAAAAAAAAAAAAAAAAAATACATAGATAAAGTGTGGGGTGTATTAATAATAATTAATAATAATAATTTTGAAAAATCGAAAGAAATAAGGTTTCTCTCTAGAAGTTATTGAGACCATTGGATTGAAATAATTCATTAAAGTATGTGATCCCTACAAAAAAAAAAAAAAAATACATAGATAAAGCCCTTCGTAAAGTGTGGGGTGTATTAATAATAATAATAATTAATAATAATAATTTTGAAAAATCGAAAGAAATAAGGTTTCTCTCTAGAAGTTATTGAGACCATTGGATTGAAATAATTCATTAAAGTATGTGATCCCTACATTTTTGAATGTCAGATAAAGAGGTTTTGCTAGAATCCTTTTAATGTGCAAATCAGTATTCTTTTAAATCATCCCACGAGGCTTCTACAATTACCGGAATGACTTGGTTTTAAATGCCACATGGTCATAATTTCTATTTCCAAATGATTATAGTTAGAATGTTTATATTACTTTGCTGTGTTTTTGTTAGTCATGTCTATAAGGTGGCATTTACGTTCTTTTAAGGGTTTTATGACTGTATCTTGTTTAGTAATTTATTTAGTTCAGCTGATATGTATGATGAAGTCCCATAACAAAATAACATTCTAGAAATGGTTGTGATTTAGGTCCCACCATTTTCTGTATATGGTAGTGTAAGTAAAATCAGGAACAAACAATAGGAAAGGAACTGGTTGGCCCGGCACTGCCTACTTCCGGAAGAAAGAAAACTCCTCAGCTTCAAGACAGGTTGCTCAAAACAATTTAGCTTCAACACATTGAGTGCTGAACAGTTCGATGGAATTACTCTATGTAAAATACAGTCTCAGTTCTCGGTAAGAAGGACAGTTTCCGGTGAAGACAACAACACCTCAGTTCGAAACACACAACGTCATGTCCACAGGTAGGTTATAATGCTGGCGTATCTTCCAAAATTCATTAATGCGAATTTATGGCATTATGATATTTGCTGATCAATAATCTCTTCACAATGTGTACAAAAAATATTTTAACATTCCACATCACTTCAAATAAAAGGTTAGGAAGGGAATCCCCAGCAAAAATGGAGAGAACAATAACAGCTATTGGACTTAGGAAAACTGTTTTCCTTAACAATTGTTTGAAGAGAAATATTTTATAAATTTCCAACGAAAGCAATACTCGGTCAATGAATGGCAAATGTTCTCGTGTAAGAAAACAGATAATTACTATTAGATTTACTCAAATCCTTAAACATACATGACTGGTAAGATCTAGTTAACAGTTTTTAATTTTGGGCTTCTAAGATTAACCAGTTTTTGATTTCAGCTCATAGCTTCGAAACTTAGATCAGATTTTTATCGGTATTATCTTGTATCCATAACACTATGCAAAATTTTTTATCTCATTTGTTTTTCAGATTGGTTTGGTTAGTTGTTGATTTTGTTTTATGGTATATCAACTTCTGTGCCTTATTTAATGCCGAAATATTTTCAACACAAATTTATGGCTTCAACTAAATAATTGCTGGCATGTTTTTTGGTTATTTTTTTTAAGTTATAGCTGGTAATATTTCTTTTTAAAATGTATTGCTGGTAATATTGTTTCTTTAAAAAATTATTTCCGGTAATATTTTGTTTTTCAAAGAACTATTGCCGTTATTTTTACTATAATAATCTATTTTTATATTTTCATAGTGCTTTGACGCCAGTTTATGGTTAACTACTTGCTAGCACCCCGGGTCAGCATAGACAACATCAATTAAGCGGTGATTCCACGCTCCTCAAAACCTCTCCCGATCAATGCTCTAGTTTGTTTTGCGAAATAACCTTTGTTTTTTTTTTGTTTAAATTTTTTTCACATTTTGCCTACACTTCTTGAATATTTAGTTTCAGATTTTATTTGGCTGCTTTCAATTATTTAATGTAGGCGTTTAGCTGATCCATGCTCGCAAATAAGATTAAATATCAAGTCATTTATTGGTTCTAGTTATCTTAGACATCGCTCATGAACATTGCTTAGACGAATTGATCAGTATTCCCATCGGAGTCATCTACCAGTTCAAGCCACTATTTAGAAACTGGCGTACTACCACGCGGCAAACCAAGCAACTGCTGAAAGGACGACATCTTCCAGGACCTCGAACCTGGACATGGCTACCTATCGTGTGTGTCACATAAGATTTTTCTCCCTTTGCTGAGGCGCCCACCTTCTTTCCGCTATCCGTTCACACTACCCCGTCAATGAAGTAACAACACTCTCCAATCTCTCTTGTCTTCAATGTGACCTGTGACGGTTAGCTTTTACAAGCCCTACTCCATCATTATAAGATTAAATGAGTTTCAGTTGTCTTTCTTTTGATTCTGAGTTTAAGTGTTCTCTGGATTGTCATTTTATTTAAGACATCATTGTGGCTTACTCATTCCATCCATAGAATTTTCAGTATCCTTCTGTAGAATCACATTTCTGCTGATTCTAGTTTTTCCTCATGCATGAGGAGATTGTTCAAAATTCACTACCATGTAATAAGATGAATATCACTCCAGAACACTTTTCTAACGATTTTTTACGGATAATGTGATCCGGTTTGAATTCAGTTTTTTTTTTCTTGGTTAACACTCAAGGCTATAAACCCAATCTGCGCTGCTATTTTACCCGTAGCTCGTGGGATAAGAGATATTCATACTTTTGCTTAGGATTTTAGCACGTAAATCAATGCAATGAACTTGATTGGAATTCAAACTCGACTCTCTGATTCCTTATTTCCGTTCTTCTGGAACACTTCTTTCGCTAGTCCAATTTGTGTTTGGATTTCGGTGTCACATTTCCAACCTCTGTTAAAACGCTTCCCAGATATTTAAGCTTCTGCACTTGTTTGATGTTTATACCTCCAATTCGTAAATCGCATGTTGGACTTTTTCTCTTGCTGATGGCCATACTTTGTCTTTTTTGCAGTTGATGGTTAGTTATTTGTTCTCGCTTCTTATTACCACCCTGTCTAGGAGAATGGTTTTCTTTCCGAGACAGCAAACAACACAGTGTTAAACCTTCGTAACTTTTTAAGTTTTTTTTTTTGCCAGCAACATTTCGTTGATTAGCAACTGATCTTTTCAACTTTAAGAAACATTTTTTCATCATTGTTTTGCTATTCATGGATAATATTGCTAGTTTAAATGAATTCATAGATTTTTTTTTCTCACTTGAAATCGCTGTGACTGTCATGTTTTGGGGAGGCGATTAAATACATAACGCCCTACATCAGATATTCTGTTCTCTGCTATGTGTTATTGACAGAATTCGAAAACAGATATACTTACGTTATGTGCATAGATGAAAAAAAACATTTAATCAGAAATTCAGCACCTTATCTATTTCTGAGAATTAAAAAAAATTAGGGATCTTATAAGCTAACGTTTATGTTTTTTTTGTTTTTGTTTTTCGTATCTGTTCAGCATTCTCTTTATATTTCAGTTGTTAATCGATTCTTTTCCCAGAATTCCCTGGCGTTTTTCTTTTATAATTTGCTGCTTCTTTTCCTCTATCTGCTTCGTTGATTTCGCCATTTCCTTATAAAAATTATCTCTGTTAATTTTGAAAGAGTTATTTTGTTTATAAAATTTATTTATTTTCCATATCTCCTCTTTGCTTTGTGTTAGATGCGTTGTTTTAGGACATCTTTTACAGTTACTATGCCATTTCCTCCATTTCTTTAAAATTCTATTTACGTTTCATTTATTTCAACAATCTCCAGTTTTTCAATCTTTTTTCCCCTGTTAATAATCCTTCTTATCTTGAAATTCTGCCTGTAGAACTTCACTCTCTTTCTCAATCTTTCTTTTCAATAACCCAGATTTATATTTATTTCTTTGGTTACGTTTTGTTTTGTTTTGTTCAACATTTGCGGTTTTATTTTCACGATTACTGCATCCGGGTATATTTCTTCTTTTCTGGTGGTTAAATTTAAGTCAATATGTTTTTTTTACTAATTTCCTTAATTGCTTTAGCTGCAGTTCTGAGAATGTTTTTTAATTATTCTATCACGTCTTATTCTTTTTAATTTTTAAATTTAATACATTTTATTTTGCAGTATTTTTGTTCGTTTCCTAATGACGTTTGTTTTAATTACCTCAACTTCCTCCTTATTTCTACCATTTGTCTCATTTCTTACTCAATTTTCTTGTTACTTTGCGTATTCTTGTCTACTTTTATTCACGTTATTTATCACTCTTTTTCAACATTATTAGTTATTTATTGATATTTATCAACACAGTTTCAACATTATTCGCTATATAAATATTTTCTCACATCTGCATTTTAAAATCTAATACAGTAGATACCCTCATATCCGAATTCCCTTTATCCGAAAGTTCTCATATCCGAATTCCCTTTATCCGAAAGTCCTCATCTCCGAATTCCTTTTATCCGAAAGTCCTCATATACGAACTGCTCAGTATTGTCATTTAGAATTTGTAGGAATGTGCTAATGTTTCTTCTTTGTTAGTAGATAATTTTTAATAACTTGAAATTTCTCGACCCATAAATCCCCATAATTATCACCAAAATTCTTACACTCTAGAAATCTTTAATGGCTTTTAATAATCTGCAATGGCTTGGTAATCCATTGAAAACGAATTAATCAATAGTCATGTGTCCAACAGCATTCGTTGGATCGGATAATCTTTTCATTCATTTAATTCTTTTTTTTTTTATTGTTTCCTTTGGTTATGTTGGTTGTGGTCAATGTTTATTTGGCACGAGTAGTTGATAATTTTCATTCACATTATATAGAGTAACTGTACATATTGTTTTTACCCACGCCGTGGAATCAGCGTTACTATCAATTATATATATATATATATATATATATATATATATATATATATATATATATATATAGTAATCATATGTACAATTTATGTTTAAATTATATATATATATAGTAATCATATGTACAATTTATGTTTAAATTATATATATATATAGTAATCATATGTACAATTTATGTTTAAATTATATATATATAGTAATCATATGTACAATTTATGTTTAAATTATATATATATAGTAATCATATGTACAATTTATGTTTAAATTATATATATATAGTAATCATATGTACAATTTATGTTTAAATTATATATATATAGTAATCATATGTACAATTTATGTTTAAATTTATATATATATAGTAATCATATGTATAATTTATGTTTAAATTATATATATATAGTAATCATATGTATAATTTATGTTTAAATTATATATATATAGTAATCATATGTATAATTTATGTTTAAATTATATATATATAGTAATCATATGTATAATTTATGTTTAAATTATATATATATATAGTAATCATATGTACAATTTATGTTTAAATTATATATATATATATAGTAATCATATGTACAATTTATGTTTAAATTATATATATATATATAGTAATCATATGTACAATTTATGTTTAAATAATATATATATATATTTATAGTAATCATATGTACAATTTATGTTTAAATTTCATTTGTTCTTCTGTGTGCCGTGTCCCTTCAGGACATCAGCGATCGTTACTCTCTCCAACTTGATTTCCATTCTTGCTCTTAGTAATATTTGTCTATTTACTATCTTTTCCACTTCCTATTTGCCATCGTTAGATAGAAGACTCGCTGTTTCCCTCTCTTGCTTTAGGTATGCCAGTGTCCATTTTTTACCAAGGCTCTATTACTTATGTATCCAAAGAAATTTAACCGTCACTATGTGATTCTAAATATATGACCTTTTTGTTTCAATTTTCTTTAAAATCTCCTTGCTTATATCCACCTTTTCATGGAATTCTCCGGAAGCCATTTTTAGGACCAAATCTCTTTTTCTTGAAATCTCTTTTTATAGTAAATTATCCAACATTCACTGCTATATATTACGGCCTTTCTTTGTTTCTGATGAAATTTTCCAATTTTAAAAAAATGAATTGCTTGATGAGTTTTTGTTTTTAAATGCTTTGTTTAGTCGTAAGCACTTGTCATGATTTCTTTTAATCCTTCTAAACATCATTCTGGAGAAGAACATCACTGTTGGCTTAAGTGACATTCTCTGCCATATCGGAGGATATATAGTGATTTTCCAAGCGTAGCTTAGATGTGGAACAAGGCCAAAAGTAGAAGGTATCGATCGAACTCACTACTCGGTCGTAACTGTTCTAGCGAGACAAGCTTGCAAACCATTACACCACCTCGAGAGGTGCCCTATATATTTTCATTAAAAACAAATAGTGTAGAATTCCTCTCTCTCTCTCTCTCTATATATATATATATTAAGAAATGGACAAAGTCCGACAATTTATTTATTAAAGACATTTTTATGTTTAACGTTCTTTTTTTATAGATACAAGTATTTAAGTAAATGCTCTGTTTTTTTAATAAACGGTATTAAATAACATTTACAGGCCTGAATGTCCGAGAAATTTTCATAGAAAATATTCGTCCTTTGACAGGATTCGAACCTGCATCCTATACGGAACCGTCATTTACGCTGACGTGCCTAATCTCTCAGCCACAAAGGAGCGTTCGGTACGAGATTCATGGAAGATTGAAGTTTATAAGCAGTAAATTCGACCTATGAAAATTTCTCGGACATTCAGGCCTGTAAATGTTATTTAATACCGTTTATTAAAAAAACAGAGCATTTACTTAAATACTTGTATCTATAAAAAAAGAACGTTAAACATAAAAATGTCTTTAATAAATAAATTGTCGGACTTTGTCAAAGGACGAATATTTTCTATGAAAATTTCTCGGACATTCAGGCCGGTAAATGTTATTTAATACTGTTTATTATAAAAACAGAGCATTTACTTAAATACTTGTATCTATAAAAAAAAAAGAACGTTAAACATAAAAATGTCTTTAATAAATATATATATATGTGTGTGTTTAATGAAATTGTCCTGTTTCTTTATACTTATTTAGTTTTTGGAACGCATCTTTAATTATTCTAGATGTCAGTGTCACATTTTCCATCCTATGTTAAAACAATTCCCAGATATT
Organism: Acanthosepion pharaonis; assembly: GCA_903632075.3. Lineage (NCBI taxonomy): Eukaryota > Metazoa > Mollusca > Cephalopoda > Sepiida > Sepiidae > Acanthosepion > Acanthosepion pharaonis. The sequence continues at coordinate 2,163,560 of CAHIKZ030005447.1, forward strand.
TAAACTTCTGAATTTGCTTGTGTTTATTTATGTTTAATTTAATATGTGCGGGTAGTGCGATGGATAGTGGCATGGAATTAAAACGAAAAAGAAAAACGTAGAACTGAGTTCGAATTCCAGTCGTGTTTGTTACTTTCATTTACACGCAGATATTTTGGGAAATGTACGAATTCACCACTTCTAGACCCAACTATGGGCGACACACCAAGATTCTATAGCCTAGCTTGGGAAACATTCAGGACATGGTGACTCGATAAAATCCATCATCTTCGAGCGAGACGTGGGTATGCATCGACCCATGAAAACGAATAGTGCCTGAAATTTTCTATCGTCCGAGTTGCGCATTCTGCTACAGGCGGAGAAATCGTTAACTTTTTCCTTTTTCTACTTGTTTTTTTTTTTACGTTTCCATTTGAAGCTCGCATCATGCATCTTCAATAGTTTGAATAATTCAGTTTTAACAAGACTTCATGAAAGAAAGCTTAAAAAAATATCAAGGGCATTCCATGAAAAAAAATATTTCTGTCGATTTTATCGAGCTATATAATGAGCACAAATGATTACTGAATTCGTATTGTATTTGTCATATCAATTTTCACTTTGTCTAATTCATGACCTTGACAATCCCTAAGTATCTCATTTTTTAGTATACATCTTGTCGATTATATACAGTAAATTGTTAAAACATTTTTTCTGTATAGAATTTCGAAATTATGAGTGTTTTCATATGAAAATAGGTATTAAATGCAGAAAAATGATTCAAGCTAATAGGTGATGTGATAGGACAGAGTTAAAACATAAAGCAACAACCAAATACCCACCCCAAGTAGTATCTTGCTTCAAATGCAGTTCTAAAATATAAGTAATTATTATTATCAGTATGATAATTATATTTCGATGTCTGCTATAGTCCCACTACCTACTAAGTCTGCGTGAATACCTAAGGCAGGTAGTGGCGTGTTGTTATGGCTACATTTCATGATTTGTTTTTTCTAAATCCCATAACATCACCAGTATTTACATGGACAAAGTTTTTTTATTGGCGTATAGGCGGAATTTATGAAGACAATTTTTTGTGTTTCTCTTAAGCTGGGATTTACATGGATTTGTTTAATGTGTTATTGTGTTCTTTTTTTATCATTGCAAGCGCACCTACAGTGATTGGCATTATTCTTCTTTTCAATTTACACATTTCTTTTCGATTTCCAGGTTTTTATACTTCGAAATGTTTTCAAATTTCTTAGCTGCTATGTTTCAATCCGTTGGTCAAGCCATATCAATAAGTAGACAAGGTTTTTCTTGTTTTTAACAATTATGCCTGGCCTATTTCAATCATCTTGTCTGTAAAGATGGTGTAATTCAGAGAATTGTGATGTTTTCTATTTCTGTAACTGATGCTGGGTGATATTCATACAAGTGTTAACATTTTTTCAAAGTGTTTGCACATTGTCTAGTGTAAGTATTGCCCTACTCTACCGTGACAATTTTTATATTCATTTGGTGCAATTACAGAACCTCTAGCGATTAGATATTCTATGGTTTCCTGACATTTTTCGGAGAACCTACATTTTGGATCCACACTATTATGCATGATATTTGCCTGAAAGTTCCTAGTAAGGAGATTCTGGTCTTGCGCGGCAAAAATAAATCCTTCACTTTCAGCCTTTAATCCTTGTGCTCGTAACCATCCATGAATGTTAACTTTATCAACATTGGTTTTTATTAGCACGTTCTGAATATTGACCATGCAGAGGTTTGTCTTGCCAGCGTTATTTCATCTGATCGAGAGGTTTATCCTTGGCTTTCTCTTTCATACTTTTTGCTGCAACATTTGGTTCTTAGGCTCTGTTTTGGCTTTCTACATAATCTACTAAGCATAAATCTCGTTTGTATTTACAACCTTCTTTCATGATTGGATATTTTTTCTTTCTGTTTTCGTGTTGTTTGAATAATTGTATCATTGTCGTGGAGTAAATAGTACACCCCCGTTGACGATATGAACTAGACCATTACTATAAATAAAGAGCTCCAGGTCAGAGGTTCAAAAAATAAGCTGTTTGTAGTCTATTTTTATCTCGACTGGGTCAGCTTTTTATGTCCCATGTCCGTATATTTTTCTCTTTTCCTACTCCCTGTCCAATGGGCAGAATACAGCGGCCTCTCTTTTTTGAGGGTTGGACGGGCCCTACTAACATCAGTTATGTTTAGTTTATTTTGTGTTTATATTTAGTTTGTTATTTGGTTCATCTCCCTCCCTTCTCATTTTATTCATCCATAAATTTTTAAGTACATATATATATATAATCATTATATTTTTATGGGATGGGGCGCGTTTTGTAGCCCCCCACTTTGAGAGTATGCGGTATTATGGTGCATGGAGGATTGATTGGTGATGGACGAGTTTTTGTGGTGAATGGGTAAATTGTAATGAGTGAATGGGTCGTGAATCGGATTAGCTAGGTATAGGATAGTTAGTGACGACCAGCCTTTACCCCTCGCCTTTTTTAGCCTTGTTCCGCAATTATGTATCAAAAACACAATAAATAACAGCAAGCTGTTTGTAGTCAGTCTTCAGATCACTTACTACAGGCGCCACGGCAAGTTACCGAAACATTATTATATTATAAGCGCTACGAAGCGCGTTATAACATTGGTGACGAGGGATTCGAAACTCAGGCGATTTATAACCGTTGTGACGAGGATACAGAACTCTTAAGACTTATCACAGTAACAAGGATTCAGGAAGTCATACGAGTTGTAATTGGAGTTACAAGGATTCGAAAGCTTATACTGAGTGAACAAGTACAGAAAACATACGTGTTGCTTGAAGAGAAGAATTTTAACCACGTTGTTTTAATTTTTTTTTCTTGTTGTGTAGAAGAAAAATTCTCTTGGGTGTAGGAAAAAATATATTCTTGCGAATATGGAGCAAATTTTAGCTTCGGTAGCTGAAATTCAACAACAGCAACAAGAGAAACAGCAACAATAACAAAATCAACATTTGCTAGAACTACAAAAACAGCAACATGAGTTGTTGGATATAATTCTGAAGAAAACAAAACATCTGCCATTCTTAGCATACAATTTTAAGTTATCCATGTAAAATATATGGTTTATTTTATTTTGAAATATCTTATAGCCATATCCCATCCTATTATTATTATTGTTATTATTGTTGTTGTTATTATTAATTCCCCCCCACCAAGTATAACCTGTCGCTATTTATTTAATAATACAGACTGCAATGAGCACATTAGCCTTGTTTGAGGAGGATTACTCTGGATTTAAACCCATAGTGAAGGCAGCGAGAAGCCACTTCAGTAGAATTCGCAAAAAATAGTAATTCTTCGTTCTTCTTTAATCGGGAGTATGTGGATCATGGCTCTTCTCCTTTTCCCTATGTCCAAGGTTTATCCACCGTTCTACCGTTTTTTTCTTTGTAATATTCTCTGTCTTTTAGATAAATCATTTTGGGCGTCTTTTGTTTTCTCCATGCCCTGACTGATTCAGAGCGAATATTGCTGTAGAGTTTTGGGTTCCCCTTAACTAGTAATGGTAATGAAAATATTAGCCGTTTCCTTATAAGGAAACGTTTGACATTCATTGGCCGAGCAGGCTGTAATCAATTCGAAGGTTATTCCCGTTTCACAAGCGGTCTCTTCTTTTCGCACGCCAACATATATCGATAACTGTTTTAGCATCTTCACAGATTGTTTATTTCTTGTCCGATATAGAGAGAGCAAGTGAATCGAGGAATTAAAGTTTTAACTTTAATTAAATGGTTGACAATTTCAATATGTTCTCTAGTTGTCAAACACGTCAATAGCACTGTTTCTGGAATCAAGGTATTTGCAAATAATAAAGAAAATTAATCTGTGGAGAGCTATGTTCGCTTACTCTCTAAAAGAAAATGGCGTTTAAAAATATCCGTAATGATTGGAGCAAATGGATATTTTGACGTGATTACTCTGTAAATCTTACCTTTTGACCAATAAGCAGTTAATTTATTATATTATCCTTTCATATGTTCACTCTTTAATGCTTATATATTGGGTTGGCAAAAGTTCCTTCCGTTTATTACGTATATTTTCTACTTAATAAGCGAGAGAATTTTTTATCCAACCTAATAGTTAAATATTCCATTTTATTTTCGAATATTGGCTATTTTTTTTATATATAATCTTTCTTCACGGATTATGCGTTCATGTTTTTCCCCAGATTACTTTTCTTTATTATGTATAATTTCTATATTTTCTTGGGAAATATAGTGGTTAGTTTTCCCTTTCCCTTTTTCACAGTTTTTATTTTTTTAATTTAGAGTAGTCATTCACCTAGATTGGTTTAAATTCAAGACATGAGCTCAGTCTATCCTGTTATTTAACCCATAGATGGAATGAGGAGAAGAGACAGTTTCATACCTTTCGCAAGAACATTAATGTAAAAATTTACCAAAAAGAAAAATGAAATCTTAAATTTAAATTTACAAGATATTTTTTCTGAAATGGGTCATATCGAAAATAAAGTTGATGTAAATTGTATATACCTTCCTTTTTTTTTCTTTTAATATTTGCCGCTGATATGATAGAAAGGTTTTCTTAGATGATTTTAATTCCTGTATATTTGAGTTTCTGTAACCAGTTACGGAAAATTTGAGTTATAATAGATTTGAGAGTATCGAAATTAGTAGCAATGTCAATATAGTAAGCTCTCACAATCCCTAATTTAACAATATACAAATTCCGGATGTACATGGTGTTTTAATTCCCAACTTGTATTTGAGTCGATAAAACTAATTTAGAGGTAAATTTAGTAAATATTTGAAAACCAACCAGGTGCATTTTTATGATGCATTTTATAGTTATCTTTATATATTCAAAGGTAAAATATATAAAATTTACTATTGGAAGGAATTTGTTTTGTTTTTTTTTGTTTTTTTTTAAACAAGTAAGGAATGTTAGGTCTATAGGGGGATAAGCTGACAGCTAAAGAACAGAAAAATAAACACGTTTACTATATGCGTTTGAATGTCAAACGTGTTTGCTCAGAGAAGTCATTATTTTATTTGTTTAAAACAACAAAAGACAGTTCTATCACATCAAACAGGTTTCAAAACGACATCTGTGAATTTAGTGACAAAAGAGAAAATCTTGCTAATGGATGACAAAAAGAAATGTCGAAGTTTTTTGTCCTATTTCCCCAGATGGTTTGGGATTTTGAACTTTTTGTATATTCCTTTCTGTCGGCGGAATTTTCCCTCGTTTCATCGATTTTTTGCTGTATTTTAATATTTAAAACTTACGAAATTTCCTAGTTCTTTATATATATATATATATATATATATATATATATATATATATTGGTGGCGGGAATAAATATTGCATTAGCATTTGTTTGTATTTTTTTATTTTTTTAAGAATAACAATTATTCAAGTAAGACCTAATATAGCTGGAGAGAGAAAAATGATACATACCCTTACCACGAATATTTTTTGCGCATAAGTGAAAGCAACCTGACTATAATTCGAACTCGGCTCTCTGATTTATCATTCCGAGTTACACCACGCGCATATCCACCGAAAAAGAAAGGGTAGGTTCATATCGCACCCTAACTTGCCAATTTAACTGTCTCTTCTACATGCTTCTGGTGAATCTTAAATGTGTTGTGCGTGTCCTAAGTATTATCGTTCATTACCAACCTCCGTGTGATTATTCTATTCAGTAACTTTCCCTAGGTTGCAACAATAATGAAAAGAGACAATGAAAAGGATGAGAGAAATATGTGATGGTACCCATATACTTTTAAGAAATTCAATAAATTATGAGAGGAATGCACATTAGCAGGCTTGGAGAATTTAAGACTCACAAGGCACCGTGAAGGCAAAAAAAGATCCTGAAGAAAGTAACGAATAACCAATATGACAATTTTGTATAAATGCCTGTAAGAAGACTTGAACAAACAGAAATAGAAGTCATGTGAAAGTATTCAGGATGTAGAATTAATAAATGCTAAACACTTCAAAAACCTCGGTGTAGGGATAAATTATAACAATTTTAGTATAGGAGATGTAACAACTCTAAGTGGAAGCTTATGAAGCTTTATTTGATTCCTTCTGCTTTAGTACTGAAAAACATTTATTTTATTGTGATGGATGGTCACAAGCGAATGGGGAGATGGAATGTTCTTATTTTATTACTACGGGAGAAAATAAAATTGAACATAGAAATAGGCTTTGAAAGGTGTAGTTTTGTCGAACACAGCAATATGCTATAAAAGAAAAAAAAAGTTAACCTAAAAACTCGAGCTATGCTATTAAATAAGCTAGTTAGATCAAAACATTCGTATAGATATGGTGCAGGGCGCCAAATTCGTTCAGAAATATCTAAACTGTCGGCTGTATATAAAAAATCTCTCAGATCAATTATTAAAATTGCTTCGAACCTGTATTTTATTTTGAGAGAACCATCCTTTGTTGAATCTCGTGGATTGGCTCAGAAGCACAAGGAAAGAGTTAAACTAAATAACAAAAACCTCATAATTTGAGAACTTTCAGCTGCAAAAAGTAAAATGGATGGTAATTGTTACTGGAAGAAAAAATAATGACTTAATTAAATTGTCCAAATTCCATAGTGATTTAAACAAATGTGAGGAAGAAAACTCCCAACAGTGGTGGAAAGAGCAGTAACACTTACTGGACTTGGTAACCAATTTTCCGTCAATGAATATTGAATGTTTACTTATAAGGAATCAGCTGATATTATCACAAACGTTGCTGAGAATAAAATCTTGTTGGACAATCATAGTGAAGACAACGGGAGAATCCATTATGTGTGTATATATATATATATATATATATATATATATATATATATATATATATATATATGGGGGTCAGCTCTCCCGTATTATTCGACATATGAGGGGCAAGCAGTTTAGTTCCTAGGAACCGAAAACCCGGACACCAACATATATCATTTGATTATTGTGGTGAGGTCTGTGCAGAATTAAGCACACCTTTTGAAGGGCCGAATACAGAAACTTGATGCCCTACGTGCCACAAGTTCCATTAACGAAAATCAGTAGGTTTTGAATTCAGAGTTTTTCTTCTCCCAGACCAGTTGCCATCCAGGGCTATAGAAGCCAGTCTGTCCTGTTCTGTACCCATAACTGGAGGGTATATATATATATATATATATATATATATATATATATAAAGTGAACGGGAAGAAATCGCCTCTTAAGTGTGAATTTCAATATATTCTCTTTTCCATTGACAGTGACATTTAGAAAAGGATTCATATAAAGAGACGTTTGAGAGTATAATAGTATAAACTGTTTATTGCTTGCGTTTCAATATAGACTTTAAAAATATAAAACAACATGCAAATTTCATTTAATTTACTTCGTTATCTCAATGATCTTTTGAAAACAAATACCTTAGCATAATATTATTCCGAAGTAGATTATTTTCTCTCAAATAAACCCATTTTCTACCATTCCTCTTAATTAGCCCATTAGCAAACCCAGTAAAAGAAAGTGAGAGAAAAATGTTCCGTTGCATTCACAATACCGATACGAATTGAATTTAGATTTTGTTTTGGACAAGATCAGCGGCGTCAAGGCGAATTAATACAACATCCTGACACCTTAATATTTTCAGATAGATTGTCGATCGAAACATTGTAATAAAGAAAAAACAGCATACGAATATCACCGCTTGGAACGTGATGATGCATCTTAAACTACAGTCAATTTATGCTCTGACGACTGGATTGTAATCAGGAAAGCAATACGAGATGTTGATTGAATTTTATCGGAGCTTTTTGTATGAGATTTTTCTGAAACATATTCAGGCATGTACTGAAAGTATTTTTTTAATTTTTTTTTTGTGTGTAATTGCTATATCTCCCTCAACAAAATCTACTACTTTCAAAATATTCTTTTTAAATAATATATGCTTAAACATTTGAAAGCTGTAGTCATATAAATTATGGAAATGTTTATCAGGATATTGTTATTGATTTAACTTGACTATAACTACTAACAGAATCTGAACAAAAAACATTGTGTGTTTGGGGGGATTTGCCGGTAGAGCACTGATTCGTATATTCGAATACTCCGGAAAAAGAAAACAATATCGTTTACCGTTTTCAACATAAATTTTGATATTCTTATTTCGAATTGAACGTAAAACGTTTAAATCGACATTAGAATAGCAAAATTTATGTTGAAAACGGTAAAATTAAATAAAATACGGATTGCTTGTTTCCGGGTGCCAACCTGTAGTTTATACTGCAGCTAGGGTGAGCGGAGCCTAGATTTCCTGATAGAGATCGCATAACCTGGTGTGATAAATAGCATGGAACAAGACTAGTACACTCAAACTAGTACAGCTATCAATGTGTTCCGCACTGACAAGGCTTGAGTTATCTCGTAGTATGGTTTTCTGGCACTTCCCAACAGTGGATCCTCTTCGAAGGCAAACGATATCAGGAGGATACTTTGGCAGATTCAAGCCTGGGTTTCATGGTGAAGAGGCTAATGCTTTAACCTCTCAGAGACACGTGTTTCCATCGGTAGTTTAAACATTTCTCTCGGTTTTGTATGCTCAGTTGAGGCATTAGGTATGCTATTTAAACCAGGCGTTGTGGACTACTTGTATTATTACCTAATTAAACTGCATATGTGTGCTCAACTGAGAACAATCTCTATTAAGCTCAAACAAAAACGATTACATTTTGCCGGCCACTGCCCCGAGCGGAAATGGAAATCGTCTCACACTTACTCCTATGGCATCCTTCTGGAAGTATCTTCTCACGAAAATTGACTTTCCCGGGCACCATAGCTCGGGACACAGGGTTGGACATTGAGGATCTGGGGACAGCAATGCAGGACCGAACAGGTTGGAAAGGGATTGTCAATGGAGTTTAGACTAACCATAGGGATGGTGAAGGGTGATGATGATGTCATTAATTCGATATCTTATTAATATTTTCCTTAATTTCCAAAAAGATAAAAAGGCTACACTCATTAAGGGCAGTATTTTTCTTAACTGTTTTATAAGCATAAAATAATGTATAATTTTTCATGCATGCATACATGAAAATTATACATTAAGTTTCTGAAAATTTATTGATAGCTGTACTAGTTTGAGTGTACTAGTCTTGTTCCATGCTATTTATCACACCAGGTTATGCGATCTCTATCAGGAAATCTAGGCTCCGCTCACCCTAGTTGCTCACTTCAAAAATTCACCCCCCCACTCCTGAAAAGGACAAAATTCCAATGTCAATGTGGCATGAACTATATTGTTCAATAATTACAGGAATGTCACACTTATTATCCGAAAGTTGCACGTTGGATCAGTTATTTTAATTTCGATTATAGGTGCAGTTCAATTTATAATTACATGAATCATTCATACAAAAAACAAATATAGAGGTTAATGATTTAAATGGCGAGAATACATCTTCGCAAACAATATAAATAACATACATCAACCCCGAACCTGTATATGAATGATATGATCTCTGTTCATATATCTGTTTGCATATCTTGTCTGCACGTTGTTTCGCCGTGTGTGTGTGTGTGTGTGTATGTGTGTGTGTGCCTGCATGTGTGTGTGTGTGCCTGCATGTACAATTATTAATAAAGTAAAATCGTTACTTTTTGTTAGGTAAAACTGTACTGTAAAGTTGAATGGATTTTTGCTTCGAAATTCTGTTGGAGATTACAAAAATCTGAGTACTAATTTAATTAAGATAAGATTGTATTTTGTTATCATCAATCCTCATTGCGTTGTCTCTTGATAATGAGCTCTGCATTTACAAGGATTTCTTGACTTAAAGTTGTTGGTGGATATTATATGCCTGCTTTGCACAAAACTTGGCTACGCGCCGTTTATTGCCACCTATGGCATCAATAGAAATTTACAAACCAAAATTGAATCAGGGTTAACGATAATGATAAAAAGCGTTATCAAATTTGTATACGATAATATTTTCGTTGACAAAACAATTATTCAGTTAGAACAATAATAATTATGATACGTTTATCTTCCATTAATATCGTTCTTTTTACGCTGCACATTACTGTCGGCACTACACGTTCGGATTTCCTCTTGTGTTAACTTTGTAAAGGTCGAATCATGATATGAAGGAATTCTCACATGTTGAAATAAATATTGTTTTATTTTTGTCTACAGCTTATTGCATACTCACGTAACCTTTTTTTTTTTTAAATTTCAGACATTGTCCGTTTTTCGGCCAATACATCCTTGCCTCGACCAGGGTCCTGAGGAATGTTGTTTTTTTTTGGTTTTTTTTTATCGAGACACCATCACTAGACAGATTGCCAACCAACCAAGGTTAAAGCGCTGCGATCTGCTCATTATTTTTGGGTTTGTGATTAAGCACGTGCACAGTCATCGATGGGAAAGTTTCACCACGCCCACTTTGCTTAAATCATTCGGTCAGCCAGCTGAACGCAGACACAAATAGCATCTAGGATGTCTTGAGTCAGCGGGAAAGGGATATTGAATTTTAAGTTCCGAAAACACAAATCATAAAATAAAAGTTTAATCCAATTAATTGAAATACCGACTGCGATGAAACGCCTCGGACAGAATAGGACCATCCTAGGGATATTTAACAGAACCAATGAATCTAAGGTGGATGATAAGTTATGTGTACCCTCCCTTGGAACAAAGCTCGTCATTCCAAGATTTAATAGACACTGAGAATGACGTAGATGGATACAGCAACTGAATAATTTTTACATAATACGACAAAGATGAGGAAATTATTCCAAGCCCAAACACACTGAAACATCGCGTCAAAAAGTAATAATCTAAACGTTACGTTACCGCACGTAAACTTCAGGTAATGATAATATAAACAGTTTCCTTATAAGGAAACTTTCAGATGAGCAGCCAGTACTACTATTCTTTTAAAATTTGTAGAATTATTCTGCTAAAATAATTTCATAAGTTCGTTAAAAGTTATCACACTTTATAATATTGATGGAACTTTCCTTCCTAAATTTGAAGTAGTGTGGAATGCTTGATTATGTCATTATTTTCTCTTCCAGTTGCATGCGCGATCTTTGTTAGATGATGTTGTCGTTGAAATTCTCAGAGTGATGTGGTTTCTTCTATTTAGTACAGTACTTCGTGTATGATTCTGGAGCGCCAGTCCACACACTCTGAATAATGATGAACCTCGCTAAGAATTACTGTCTTCATTCGCTCGAAGTCACATTAATCTGAGAAATTAGTTGCATACCCGTGACAGTTTAGATATTCCTGATCGAGTTTGGCACCCTGCAGACATCCATTTGAGAGCCTCGATCTGGCGAGGCTATTTAATAACATGACTGATTTTTTAAGGTTAATTTCTTTTTGGTTTGTAATATTTTGCGTTATTGGGCAAAACTACCCTTAGTACAACTTATTCTAGGTTCAATTCCCTTCTATCTTATACTAAATGCATTATAAGTAATCCATACACTGTAATATTTGAATAGTTTTGTATTAACTAAATCCCCATCCTGAATTTTTGTGATGGATTCACGAGAGGTACCATCAACTCTTCCTTTTCGTTTCCATTTCTATGCATTTTCAGTACCTGTAAAAAGATTAATGCGCATTGCAGGGTGATAGGTAGTTACGCAAAAATAAGCGCATTCTTATCGATTAGAAGTCCATGTGTCCATTTTATGAATCGCGTTCCACTAAATTCTAAGAGACCGTGTTTGATTATAGCTCAATCTAACGCAAATTAACTCTATTGCTAACAACATTATTCCAGATATGTTCCGTTCCTTCAAATCAAGTCTGCTTTTCCGATGTAACCATGGCAACTTTATGCCAGTGTAAAGGCCATGGCTTCTTCTCTGAATAATGCTGGCTTATATCTAAAATCACTAGACAAAACCCAACGACGAAAGTCTGTCTTCAATATCAGCAACATTCTTATACATATTGACGATTCTAGCAAATTATATCAAGTTATATTTTTAGACGAAGCATTGCCATTGTTATTGATAATGTAATTGTATTTCTTTTATTATAAAAATCTGTTGTTGTGAGGATCAGAAACAATTTGAAATGCACATACACACTAGATGGAATTTATTTTGATCAGATAAAATCACAGAGAAACTAAGATATTTTAATTTCACAGGATTTATCTGCAAGATCACATATTCTCGAAATCGCAAAGAAGGCTAATCAAAGAGCAGGTATGAGCAAATAGTGCTTGACAAACTTACTTCAAATAAGTAAAAAAACTCTTAACACTACACTTATTCAAACAGTACTCGGCTGTTATCAGAAACCCACATTACAAAAACGATATTGACTTATTGCAATCACGTCTGAACAGGTGCCTCCACATAGCTACGGGCGAAATTAATCTACCGTCCCTTCAGTAAAATTCACCGATCTGTGTGAGCATACGAAATACTTGATAGCTATTCTAAAATTGAAGTAAAAATGTTCTTCACCTTCTCAAACAGAAGGATGCGTGGTCACTCATAAAGGTTGAAATGACACTCAAAAACGGTAGCAAGATCTAACTTCTTTGCATTGAGGACGATAAACAACTAGAATTCTTTGCTCTGAGTGCACCAATGCTGGATATTTTTCGTTCTGGGTATGACGATAAACTACATCCGGCAGCAAAGCCTTTGATCGTGAGGTTTTGAGGAGCGTCTCGTAACGACATGCTACTCTTTTTTTTTTTTGTTTCAGCAAACGGACACTTTCAATTTAACCTTTGTTTGTTCGAGTTTATTAATTTTGTACATCGTGTCGAAGACATTTTACTCTGGTTATCCAAAATCAGTACTATTTCTTTCCTGTTCCAGGGAGTGTCAGTGGAGAGGATATGCCTTTGTAGTATCCGTTCCGTGCCGGGTGCTTCCCCACCCACTACTTGGACAGCATCCGCGTATCTGCTCTTTAGCGTGGTGTTTGACTGGCTATGATTAGTTAAGACCAGAAACTGACCAGTGGCACGAGAAGAGACATTCGGTTCCCCACGTTAAAACAAACTGACCTTGTGTTGCATCCTGACTCACTGGGGAGTCAAAGATAAATCCTGGGAGGAGAGAGGAGAGGATGATGGGGTAGTATCCTAACCAGCGAACATCAGCGACCACCAGCGGCCCGTAATCACCAGCGACCAACTGACTCCTGCCGACCACATCTTCTACTAATCCACATGGCAATTCAGGTTTCATTCCCTCCATCATCAACTCACTGGTCACCGTGGTTTCAAATGTTTACCCTCGGCTATGAATGCTTGCTAGTATCAACTCAAACGCCGATTGTCTATCGATCTTCGCTGACTGCCCATCGTTCTTCGACACCTCCCAAGCAGTTTCTTCTTTTTCTTCTGGTTACCAACTACCGTCTGACCTAGGCCACGACTGCCGGTTGATACCAACGCAATACACCAACTGTTAATATATCAACCTTCGGCACCACTCGAGTTTCTCCGGTCGTCATCAACTGTTAATTACCATTACGACCACCCAGGGCAGTTGAAACAGATTCTTGGATTGTGTTTTCCTTTTTTTCTATCAATAATAAATTTGAATATATGTCATCTAAACGCCTTGTTCTCATTATCCTTGCCTTGGCCTGTGTCACGTCTTCAATTTTAATCTCTGTGCCGCCCGTCTAACATCAACATTCGGACCCCACAACACGTGTGGAACCACGTCTTAATTGCTGCTATTCCAAGATTCAACCTGACCCGAAGGGGTAGCATCAGTTAAGGGTCCAGTTATAGGCAAATAGTGAACCCCCAAAATAGGGTCAAAACAATATGAAAGGAGAAAAATGGATTTTCATATTGAAAATAGTAGTAATACGTTTGTAAAAAAAAAATATGTTGCCAGCAATACATTAAAAAAAAATACGAGCATTATTGAAAAAAAAACAAAAAAGCAAAAACAAACGAAAGTATTACCAGCAATGCATTTAAAAAAAATATTACCAGCGATAGATTTGACTCTCGACAAAAAACCCTCTTTACAAAAATACGTCAATGAAAACCAATCTACAAATTGATTTCTTACAAAGAATACATATTCTATTCATACGAATCTATTTTAAAATTCTTGTCGGCATTAAATAACCCATTAAGGTTGATATGCGTCCAAACAAAATAAACCAAAACAATTTGGTTATTTTCAAAAATAATTTTAGTATCCTGTTGAACTGAGTTAACGGACTATCGACAAGTTTCTAATTTAATTTTATTTCTGCATTTGTTTCCATTGTATCGCTCGGCTATTTCCCACATGAACGATAATTGTATGCCTGTGTTTATAATAAATAGTAATACGCCCAGTTTCAGAGATTTTAAGTAAATATGACTCAGTGTTGATAGCAGATGCAGAAAGGAAACTGCAGAAAATCCTGGAGAAGGTAGTAAAAGAGAGGGTGAAGGAAGGATCAACCAGTAATTGTAAAAAAACAGAATGTATGCTTGTCAGCAAGAGTGACAACTTACATGCGCCTTACAAATTTGAGATAGCAATCTCAAGCAAGTACAAAAATTTAAATATCTGAGAAATGTTTTAACAAGGAATGGAAAATGTGTCAATAAAATACAGATACGCAACATGCATTCCAAAATATAAACAAAGCAAAATAGTAAGAAACAAAGAAAACTTCGTTCGAAACAAATAATGTTCTAAAATATTATGTAGTATCGGTCGTACTATATAGCATTGAATGCTGTGGACACCTCGTGGCGGTGTGATGGTTAGCAAGCTTGTCTCGCTAGAACAATTACGACTGGGTAGTGAGTTCGATCCCTTTCGGCTTTGGGCTACATCGGTGAGCTTGAAAACCACTATTTGGTTCGAAGCGGTGTAATCGTTAGAACAATTACTTGCTCTCCGCTAGAACAATTACGACTGGGTAGTGAGTTCGATCCTAACTGGGTGCCCCATACTTTCGGCTTTGGGCTACATCTAAGCTGAGCTTGAAAAACCACTATTTGGCACTTCGAAGCGGTGTAATCGTTAGCAAGCTTGTCTCGCTAGAACAATTCCGATTGAGTAGTGAGTTCGTTCTTCACTTGGTGCTCCCTATATTCGGACTTGTGCCACACCTAACCTACGCTTGGAAAGTCACTATCGGACACTTCGAGGCGGTGTAATGGTTAGCAAGCTTGTCTCGCTAGAACAATTACGACTGAGTAGTGAGTTCGAGTCTCACTGGGTGCCCCATACTTTCAGCCTTGTGCCACATCTAAGCTACGTTTTGAAAGTTTGTGGGGCACATCGAGGCGGTGTAATGGTTCTTGTCTCGCTAGAACAATTACGACTGAGTAGTGAGTTCGAGTCTCACTGGGTGCCCCATACTTTCAGCCTTGTGCCACATCTAAGCTACGTTTTGAAAGTCACTGTGGGGCACATCGAGGTGGTGTAATGGTTAGCAAGCTTGTCTTGCTAGAACAATTACGACTGAGTAGTGAGTTCGATTCTCACTGGGTGCACCCTACTTTCGGCCTTGTGTCTCATCTAAACTACGCTTGGAAAATCTTTACTGCAGTGAATGCTGGAAAATCTCCTAACAGATGAAGAAGATACTCGAGGCGAAAGAAATGGGGTTCTATAGACTGAACGTATGTGTATTGCGGGAGTGCTGGTTGTGTTTAGGCAGAAAACACGTGTCTCATGCTATATTTTTCCCATGACAGTTATTGCGGACTCGAATGTGAGTCAGAGTAATAAAAGAATAACATAAATCATTATATAAACCAAACAACAGTGTATGCATTAAGAAAAATATACAATGACAATAAAAGAAGAAAACTTTTATACTCTAATTATTTAAAAAAAAAAAAAACAACAAAAAAACATATAAACTAGAGAATGTGGTTGTGTGTATAAAGTTTGCGTCGGAGAGAAAACTAATGCATTGATAATGAAGTGAACCTGCCCCAGTAGGGGGCACTTTTTTCTACGTTCGGCTATATCTTATGGCCGGGGTTGTAAAAAGAAGGAAACGAATATCATTTCCTAATTATAGGATTAAGGAGAGTCCCCTAGCGGCGGTGTTTCAGTAAAGTCAAGTTGGGTAGATCATATGAGTAACGAAGAAATTGTAAGGAAAATCGAACCAAAAAGGTCGCTTATATTTAGAATCAGAAAAAGACAGTTGACAATTCTAAGACACCTAATGAGGAAAGAGTCCTTGGAAAATTTAAAACTCGCAGAACATAAGGAATTCCCGAGGTAAAGATAAGTTTTTAGCCACTCTTAATTACAGAAATTTTGGCTTAGGTAATGTATCTTCTTTTTTTTTTTTTTAGACAATACCGTGTTAGTATCAAGCTACTCTAATCGATGAACGATAGCTGACTTATATTTTGCAATAAATGTTCGCGGAAGTAAGGAAATTGGTGAATTTCAACGAGGGCAGATAATAGGATGGAATCTGAGTGGACAGTCAAATGGAGAAATTGTTAGATTTTTTCCAGGTTAATCCTCAAACGGTTAATAATATTGTCAAGAAATTTAATAAAGAAGACCATTGTCGTATGGAACAACGTTCAGGAGGACCAAACACCTTGTCTGAGCGAACGAAAAGTGTGCTGAAGAGGGAAGACATTAGAAACCGTCGTCAGAGCGTCAAAGATGTCTTCAACAGCATGGAAATGTTGCCATATGCGGCGAGAAAGACTCTGAAAAAGCTAGGATATCAAAGAAGAGTTGCAAGAAAGAAGCCCTTTATTTCATAGGTTAACAGGCGCATGGGCTAGGCAAGAGAATTCGATAGTAAATATGAATTTTGGCAGTCTGTAATTTGGTCAGATGAATGTAATTTATGCCAATATTTGAATTCGAGACAGATTTATGTTTAGAGAAATCAGAATGAATCTTGGAACACTGAATGTCTACAGGCGACTGTGAAACATAGGGGCATTGGAGTAATGGTGTGGAGCGCTGTCTGGTCTGGAGGGAAATCTGAGCTGATTCTTGTTGATGAGGGGTTGAATGGTCCAAAATACTGTCAAATATTAGAGAAAGGACTACTCCCACTATTTGAAACCAATCAGATTGACAAGAATGTCTACCTTTTTGAAGAAAATGGAGCGCCATGTCATATGAGTAAAGTAACAAAGGCCGGGAAGGAATCAAGTCACTGCCATGAGTAGCCCAAAATCCTGACATATATCCAATAGAGCACGTTTGGGAGCACCTTCACCGAAAACGTGAGCGTGCAACCAAAATCACGTCAGTAGTAACCCGTAAAGAAACATTGCTAAAGGAGTGGCAAAATATGGTTCAGACGATTGTTGATAACTTGATCAAATCCATGAAAAATCGAAAACAAGCACTGAAACTAGCAAATGGAGGACCTACTCCATACTAGTTCCAAATACTATTTATTTATGTTGAGTAGAGATTACGCAAAATAATTTAAATTTTGAAATTGGATGTAATTTATTTCTCCTGGCTAAAAACGTTTCTTAGGCAACTGTATATGCAAATAGATAGGACTCGCCATTTAAGCATTCCGTACCCCTTCTCAAAGACATCTACCAATAGAAGACAATTATTATGCTTTCCCATCTGGAGCCAATGTACTGATTATGAAGGAGATATACTGATGACT
The DNA here is from genome assembly GCA_903632075.3 of Acanthosepion pharaonis. Taxonomy (NCBI): domain Eukaryota; kingdom Metazoa; phylum Mollusca; class Cephalopoda; order Sepiida; family Sepiidae; genus Acanthosepion; species Acanthosepion pharaonis. The sequence continues at coordinate 2,181,199 of CAHIKZ030005447.1, forward strand.
CAGATATTCATAAGTTCGATAAGAATGGTCTTGAACAGAAAATTAACATCCTCTACCAAGTGTTTCAAGAAATAGGACTTAAGCTAAACATTTATTAAACAGAAATTATGATCTGGAATTGGATGGAAAGCAGTGATGGTACACACCCTGTATCCATCATAATAATTTAGAATGTGAAATTAGTAAATATTTGAAATACGTTGGCGTATAGATCAGTTATAAGTAATTTAGTATATGAGAAAAGGATATTGAATAGAATAGACAGTTCCAGAGGTAGATTCGCCCAACACCGTTAATTACTACAAAACTAAAACATCAGCATGAAAACTCGAGTCATCTTCTTAAATAGCCTTGTCGGATCGAGACTTTCCTATAGATATTTTGCATAGAGCCAAACCCGTTCAGACATGTGTAAACTGTCAGTTATATACAACCGCTTTGACGCTTAAATATGGTTTTGAGTGAGTGAAGTCAAAGAACATTTCACTTTGAACATTTGGGACTCAATCACAAACAAAAAACTGTACCAAGTAATAGAAACCACATCATTTGAGGACTACCAACAGCAGCAACAACTAAAATGGATATGTAAATGTAACTGAAAGAGAAAATAATATAATTAAGATGACATTCCACACTACTAAAAAATAAAGTTTAGGAAGGAAACCCCCATCAATACTGGAAAGAGCAATAACAGGTACTGGTCTGGAAAAAACTATTTTACTGAAGAATTGTTCTAAGTGAAAGATTTTATATATTTCGACCGAAATCACTACTGGCTGCTCAGTCAATGAATACCAAATGTTTCCTTGTAGGGAAACAGCTATACCAACATTACTATTTATCTCACAACATATTGCAACTAAAACATCAAAGGATAAACTATCTGAATTGTTAAGAACTTTATGACTCTAATCCTTAATCCACTTATTCTCATTGTAAAATCTTGTGTTAATAGTTAAAATAAAAATCTGAAATTAATAATAGTTTTCTAAAGATTAAATTATAATAATGACAGGTTTCTAATAAATGCCTTGCAATAATTATAGGTTTCAAAATATATTGTAATAATTAAAGCTTTCTAAAATTACCTTGTAATATTTAAAGGTTTCTAAAATATGTCTTGTCATAATTAAAGTTTTTAAAGCATATCTTCCAACAAATATATTAATTAAACAATTTCTAAAATATATTTTATTAAGTTAATGCTTTTGGTTTTCTAGCATCCTGAGGTGTTAAACAAAACTATATCCAACGTAGCTTATCTAGACTTAACTTCCTCCAGTACTAAAGAGCTGCATTTAAATACACACTGTTACTGTTTATTCTTCCGGTGTAGGGTTTCAGCAGCTTGGCATTGATTGAATGAAAGATGGGTTGACCTTGCTGTAAGTACAAGCAAATGACAAAACTCTTTTGCGAAGTTTAAAGCAGATTTTCAGGTAAGAACAACAGAACTTGAAAAGTAATGATCTGAATGAAGATTTGAATGCTGTACAGGTGGATCGGTTAAAACGTTTTAAATGATACTTTGAAACAGACAATATCATCTATATGTTTGATAGATGATTTTTGGCGGGGCTCGTCCTAATTTTGCAAATGCGATGATCATGAAGCTAGGGTTGAGAGTTCTTTCAAATATCATTTGGTTTCCTAGCAGGCAATGAACTCCTCTGTTGTGAGCAATAATTTCAGCGAGTTTAATTTAACTAAACATTGATAACGCAAATCATTGAATACAGCGCGGGGTCCTCTTTCTTTTATTCAAATGGATGGCATTACGAGAATTAGGAAAGATAGAAAAAAAAAACACATCTAAGTACTACAGAGGAGAAGACGTTTTGAAAATGCATAATCGCCCACGTCCTAAAAGGACACGGAACGTAAAAGAAGATATCTCTGCGGTTTTGAATGTACAAACTGAGACTAAAATACATTGATTTTAAAGAAAATATACCGATCTTTTATTCTTTATTGATTTTGATTTTATTAAAGCAAAACGAAAAATAATGCTAAGAATTGGGAGAGGTCTTTTCATACAAATACACAAATTCCTAAAAAGGATCGTTCCAGTTTTTTTTTTTTTTTTTTTTTCTTATTTTTATTTTTCGTAGGTTTTTCGATAATATTGTAGCGAACGCCATTTTCTGATACGAATATATTTTGCAATAGATCAATGTAAAGCGTTGATATAATTGTTCCATTAGAAATATATTCCAGATAATAATACAAGATCTTCTACGAAAAGACTTGAGTCTTTAACTCATTATTACTACAAACATAACTGAGCAATAACCGAGGAGAATCAAGTCAGATTTGCTCAAGAATTAAATCCCCCCCTTTCATTCCATTATTTCAATCAACAATTCGTGATATCCAAGGGCAGAAATAACTTCAAAGACTTCAGTCAGCCCAAGGCCAAAATTTCGGCATCTGTGATTATAATTGTGGTCTTATACAGGCAGAGTATCTTGCCTCATAATACAAGAGAGAAGAACAGTTAAATAATTTGGACATTTTGCCTCGGCAATGCAAGAATGCAGATATACATTCATATATCCTGACGGGGGCGGGGAGTTCCCATATCATTCCATTTACTAAAGTCTAACCAGATGAACGAACCTGAGGTTTTATTTGAAAGTGAACTTTTCTGCAAAACTTCATAATATAGTTTAACTTTATGTACTTTTCACCCCATTATATATATATACATACATACATTTCATTGAAAACGACAGACAAGGTGCTTTTATTTAGTTTCTTATGCGATTTAATATGTGCATGAAAGAAGGATTGGTGCCTAAAACACTTATATATATATATATATATATATATACTTTACTGCATATAAACTTCAATATTCGACCTTGCCTACCGAACGGTCCTTTGTGGCCGAGACGGTAAGGCACGTTAGCGTAAATGACGGTTCCGTATAGGATGCAGGTTCGAATCCTGTCAAAGGACGAATATTTTCTATGAAAATTCTTCGTACATTCAGGCCGGTAAATGTTATTTAATACTGTTTATTATAAACAGAGCATTTACTTAAATACTTGTATCTATAAAAAAGAACGTTAAACCTAAAAATGTCTTTAATAAATAAATTGTCTGACTTTGTCCATTTCTTAATATATATATATGTTTATAAATATATATATATATTGAGTCATGTATTATTAAAGGCTATTGAACGTTTCCGTTTAATAATCTTTCTTTCGGATTTTTTCCTGCTTTCTCGCAAGTTTCTTTATATTTGGGTCAATGTTTTTGAAAAAGATATACACTAAATCCGTCCAACTAGACAAAAAATAATTATATACTACACCAATTTTAAAACGTCAAACCTAATCATCCGAAATAATATCACACCACACAAGCCGTTCCTCAATAAAACCAATGTAGTGTACAGGTTTAGATGCCAGTTTCGAGAGTATTTCTCGCATAATAACCCCAGCACATACATCGCACACCTAACCAGAACTCTTTCATATCATCTGATATACCATCTTAATGACACCAGCTCCATTAAAAAACACCTTATAAAAATTCGCTGTAACACTAACAACATTCAAATCCTCCGAAATAAAAATAATCCTAATCAACAATACCAAATCTTCAAAAAAGGTTTACAAATTATCTAAGTCATCACAAATAAAAACCAAAAGCCCACCATAAATAAAATAGGACTTAATACTGGCAGAAACATCTTAAACCTATTAAATAACTAATAATTGAAATGAAAAATACCAACCCCCTCCCAATTGTTAATGAACTAATCCAACAACAGTGGCTGAATACCCCAAAGTATTATGTATAAAAGTCCAAATAAAAAGCAACCAACTTCAAAGCAAACCATACAGCCATGATGATGGTTGATGACAACCGAAAGCGCTGGCAGAAAGCCAAGGACTGGGGTCTTTTTTCAATAAATTAAGAGCCAAATCTAAAGAAACGTGCGAGAAAGCAAGAAAAAACCGAAAGGAAGATTATGAAACGGATAAGTTCCGTAGTCTAATAATTCATGCTTCAATAATGACATGCTGCCAACATATGTGTGTGATTATGAAATCTGGCAAATTGGAAAAGTTTTTTTGTGTAACGAGGATGCGACTACATATGTGCACAAAGGAGACGCTGACAATTTCAAATTATCTTTTTTTAAATATGGTATGTTTTAGGTATATAGTATATCGTTAAAATTGTTTCATGATATATAAAAAAATTATATATCATTTTTTCCTTATATATATATATATATATATATATATATATATATATATATATATATATATATATATGTATGCTTATAATTAATGGTTAGTCCTTTTTTATCAAGTTTCACAATGCACGCGGTTCAGTTCTGAAGTATTTACTGAGAGCTACCCACCGGAGTGCAGGAAGATTCATCACCTTTAACTTAACGCCGCCGACTCAATACCGGCCAATTCATCTTCCGTGACAAGTCAACTCGAGGACAACTCACTACCAGTATACTCAGCACAGGGACAATTCACCAGCAACCTACTCAGCGCGAGGACAACTCAACAACATGCAAGCTATGAAATTCTTTCGCCGTTTTTTTTTAAAAACAAAGGTAATTCATTAGGGATCATATTTCAATACATGACATTACTTTTAATTCAAAACTTGTTGAAAATTGAATGCAATTCCCCTCAAGTATTCAGTTGGAAATCGTTGTAAAAAGGAAGAAACAATCTGCAAAATTCTTTCATCTGCCTTCATATACTTCTTCAAATTAAGAGGAGCGAAATGACCTCCAATTTATTGCTCGAAAAATACATCTCGGTTTCTTTGCATCTTTTGCAGCCCCGTAAATTCCATAATGCGTGGTGCTCCATCGCCAAATCTGTGTGGGTTCTTCTGTTTGCTGCTTCAGCATAGTTATTTATCCAATCTTGAATATTAAACACCAGTTAAAAAAATAGGCAGTTGTAACACACAAATCACTCAGGCAAAAAGCCAAGCTTTCAAAATCTCTACGACTGACAGAGATGTGCATATTGAGACCCAACATCGGTATGAAGCTATGAATTCGGCACCAGTGTTAAGTTATCCTCGTGCTGAATAGGTTGGTGATGAATTGTCCAGGTATTGTGTAGTCACGAAGATGACTTGGCAGGTGTTGAGTCGGCGGTGTTGAAATTTTCCCATCCCGGTCCACCGCGTTTGAGAACAGTTGACATCATCGATTCGACATAGTGAGCTGAAAACTGTGCAGAACACTCTCTTTGTGCAAAGTAATTTCCTAATTTTGTTTATGTATGTGAAGGGCTCTGAAAAACTCAGTTATGTCCTCTTAAAAAACAGGATTTTCATGTTTAGTCTTCGATATTTCATAGCGAAAAGTTTCTAGGTACGGTATTTTTTTTAGAAATCCTTAGATGTGTTTGTGTATAGGTAATGAATTTAGTAGTGAGTTTCTGAGATAGTGTTTCATATTTTGTAAATACCATCCCATAGGCAATAATAGTTCTCCACCGATTACTTTTCTTTATTTTCTGTGAATTGTCCTGATGTCTGAGGAAAGGTAGAGAAAAGGTTTCCTGTTGCCTTCTCCACGGTGTAGTATTCAAAGTTTCTTCCTGTTAGACTAGTTGCCTTTCAATAAGCCTATAAATCTCAGTCGACTATTTAACCTGTAGACAAAGAAAAAAATAGACCAATGCTTTACTCAAAATTATTTGTGCAAAAGTGAACGCAATCGACCAAACAGAAATTTGAACTCAGATTGGTGATTCCATTTTCTGTGCCGATAATCCTGACACTAACCACACATCCTGATTATTTAATTGGCGTATGTTATTTCTATTGGCTAGTTATTTTAGTAATTCCACATAATCATAATACGTTGTAGTAGTGTTAGCGTTTAATATGCCAACAAAAGAGCGGTTAATGAGGAAGAAATTGTTTAAAATCGAATTATTGGCAAACCAAATATTGAGTTTGCGGTTAATTGTTGAAACTTGACTAATGCATGGAATAATACTGCAACACAAAATGTACTTAGAACAAAATGTATTGAAACAAGAAAGTGTACACAATATTTACATATAGTCTTTTGTATATTCCTGGTAAGACCGTTCCTGGAGAATGTGTTGACTGAGTCGCAGTCGGGCAGAGTCTCTGGTTGAATCTCTTGATTCCTCCCTCTCTTTCCGGTACCAATCATATTTATATGGTCGGTACTCCACTATGCAAATTAGGTGGATCCTACCACAACATTAATAAAGCCAAATCTTACAGGAGATGGCTGTTAGCAACATCAGTAAATTGGAAATGATCGAAAAGCGGCGCGGGGACATATCAGTCAAAATCATGAATATTTTCCAGGGTTCTATTTTAGTTTCATTTTCAAACTACTTCTTTCTGCTCTATCTGTTTTTTCCCTTTATGGTCTCCACGACTTCCAAACTTTTGTAGCTCTTATAAGCTTCTCCCCACAACCACTGTTCTGCCATCCATTTACACAAGCACGTTAGGTAGCATACTCACTGATTTACTTTGTCCTCCTTCCTTCATTATCTCTCTCCTCATTTTGTGTCCTAGGAATTTCAACTTCCTCTTTAAGTTAAGCGTCCTTTTTGTTACCATTTTTATTAAAATTCCGTCGTTCCTGACATATATTTCCTGGTATGCGCAGCATCCTTCTGTAGAACTACATTCCAGTAGTTTCAAATGTTTGTTCACCTTTGATGAGGTTGCCCAACATTCACTGCCATAGAGAAGAACTAATATTTGATGACAATTCAATACTCTTTTATTTGTTTCTTACAACCTTTTCCTGTTTCTTAATACCCTGCTTGCCTTTAGGAGTCATCTTTTCCCATTCCAATACTCGTTCGGATTTCGATGTGATATTTTTCATCCTTTGTTAAAACATTTCTTAGACATTTCAGTTTTTGTAATTACGTCATTTCGAAATCTCCAGTTTGTAGTTCGCATTTTGGGATGTCCCTCTTGCTGAAAAGACCTTTTACAATTAAGGTTTAGTCTTTTCTTCTCGCTTTCTTTTACTACCTATTGTAAGAGTTCCTGCAATTTCCTTTCTGTGGATGCCAATACTGATAGCAGACACGGAATAGAAATTACAAAATCTCCTGCAGAAGGTAGCGACGGAGATGAGAAGAAAGAACTAAGCATAAACTACAAGAAGACAGCGAGCATGGTCGTCAGTAAGAGGATGAACCCGAAATGCGATTTGAAGGACGAGAACACTAGAATTAAGCAAACGCGGATGTTTAAATATCTGGGAAACATCTTGACAGAGTAAGTGCGACATTGAGATTCGTAGGCGTATTGGGATGGCCAAGGACAGATTCCAAAAGCTAGGGAGAGTATTGCGAGACAGGAGGATTTCTTTGGTAACAAAGAAAAGAACTGTTACGTGACATCTGTCCTTCTTTAAGGCAGCAAATGTTGGACGATTTCCTCAACGATGAAGAAGAGACTCGAGACGACAGAGATGTGGTTTTACATAAGGATGCTAGCTATATCAAGGACCAAGCGTGTGTGCAACTATGAGGTCTTAGAGAGGTTACAAACAAAGAGGAGGCTTATAATTAATGTGGATCAACAGAAAAATGCCGAGGAAACCATGGACCGATCATATAAGCATCAGGTTTTAATAGAAAAGGAAACAAAAAAGGAAACTTATATTTAACATCTGGAAGAGGCAGCTGAAGTTTCTTGGAACCATTACGTGAAAGGAGGGCCTAGACAATCTGACACTCACGGGTCGAATAGAGGGAAAGGGACTACAAGGGAAAACAACGCGTGACATACCTGTGGATGACAGAACGTGGTCTGGAGGAGAAAGCCGAGGGAAGGAATTTATTGAGAGCTGCAAGGGATAGAGAGAGGTGGAGAACTATGATCGCCTACGTACTGAAAGTACATGGCACATAAAAAAAGAAGCATTATGTTACCTACGATATTCTATGTGCCATGTCGCGCCAAGTCGTACGCGATCAACGCTCTTCACAGCTCCCTACCCTTAAGCTTCTAGTAAGTTTTGCCGTTTCACCATCCCTCTAACCCCCGCGTTCTGCCATTCATTTACAAAAGCTAGTTATTTAGACTTCCCGCCCTGTCCCTGTTGACTTCAATATGTCCTAGTTTTAAATATAAGCGTTTTTTTTTGCTTGATTTTCATTAAAATTTCCTCATTACACTAGTTATGTTAAAAACGAAGAAAATTCTTGCACAAATTATTTTCACACCAAATTATTTGTAAGCAGACAATATCTCATCAACATAAATAGAAGGATATATAATAAAAGAACAATTATCATTTTCTGTTTAACATATTAAAAACTTAAATCGCTGATAAATTCGCTTCACAATAACAACAACAACAATAATAATAATAATTAGTTGTACCCAAGAAAATTTCACGGTTTTACCATTTGTAATTTTCTGATGAGTCATAATTTTTAGATTAATGATTGAATAAGACCTTTCTGAGTTCTGCAACTATAAAATACCCGTAGAAATTCAGTTATTGCATCGTTGAATATTTGAGATTAAAAACTTCATGAAAATAATACAATCATATATACGAATGTAAGACATTTAAAGAAATAAGACGATACAAATTAAGATATTTGAAATGAATAATATTTTCATATAGCTGAAGGAGATACGTTCAACAATAGATAATCCAATAACAAGGGATAATCCTCTTCTTTCTTCTTAAGCCGCCCGGTCTCGGGAAACAACTGTCCGAGGCTGACCTGACCCGAGTGTACGCGGACGGGTTCCCCACGTTAAAACTAACCTTGTGTCACATCTCGTCTCAGTCGAAAAACCGTGGTACATAAAATATTACTTGATACTTCAACCTAGTTCGACACAAACTTACGAGCACACCGATTGTATGAGTGTGACATTCTCCAAACCCTTCTTTTTTCATTATATATCCCAGAAATTTGTGATGTGCCTTTATGATTCTAAGTATACATTTCTTTTTTTTATTATGAACTAGCAGTAGAGCCCGGCGTTGCCCGGGGATGTAACAGTAAGAGATAGATCAAGTATCGTCCATCATAAAGACTGAAAAATAAAATTGACAAAGGTGGACGGACACGCATGTCTTAATTAGTTTTTTTTGTTTTGTTTTGTTTTTTTTGTTTTTTTACGAATTGGTCAAGCAAAAACATTTTTTACGAATTGGTCAAACAAAAACATTGTTTTAAATCGTTATGAACCTACCGATTCAATAGAATTTTATTATAAACAATTGTCTTGTAAATGGAATTTTTAAAGCATTCTGAATGTAAAAATAAAGAAAAAAGTGTGCAAGACAATAAGAAACACTACCTGCCAAAATAAAAGTGGAGTTTTGTTGAAATCGGTTGAAAAATGTAGGAAATCTGATCCCATATATAAACACACACACACACACACACACACACACACACACACACACACACACACAAAACCTAGGTTTTATCATAAGTTTAACTCGATATGAGTTGTCCCCTTTTCATTCTAGCGATGCCTCTTAAATCTTAATCGTGTTTTCAAATTGATTTCGTGCAAAAACAATTGTTTTTCCAAATTTTGGCACCGTCAGAACCACCGCAAGGTAATTTTACGTAGTCATGTGAAGTTTTGTTGAAATCGGTTGAAAAATGTAGGAAATCCGATCCAATATATAAACGTACAGACACACACACACACACAACTTGGGTTTTATCATAAGTATGATTTCCTTAAAAGATTATCCTTACTCAAAGTTTCCAAATATTAGGACATTAGTCCTAGCAGATATTTGCATAATGCTGATAATTCCTCAGCTCAAATCAAAGGGAACATACATCAAACAAAAACTGTAGTTATTTCGGCTTTATAGTTTTTATTAAAACTTTTTGAGGGTTTTATTGTCTAGCTTGTATTCAGTGTCGGATTAATTTCATTAAACTTTTGGGAATCCGAGAGAAAACCTTTATTTCATCCACAGTAATATTCTATTTGCATTTCAATATCTGTTCCCTTACCAGCTAACTAATGAAGTTGCTACAATGTTATACAGGAAATGCAATTTTTTCATGAATGTCATACGTGTCCGCAACGTTAGCTTACAACGGGGTAAATACGTTGCGTTGTAAGTTCGCTAATAAAGTACCTTGCAAATTTGCAAATCGTTTACTTGTAACGTTAGATTAACCAAAAATGGATAATAATTTCCAGAAAGATATTAGAAAGTTTGTCCGTTCAGTTGTTTTGGATATCGGCTCGGAGTGAGAACTCGGAGAGCCGAGTTCGAATCCCTGTCTAGTTTGTTATATTTACTTAAACACAAATACCCTTCAGAAAGGTATGAATCCATTCCTTCTCCTCCCAGCAATGGGTTGAATAGCAGGACAGACTGTGTTCTTTAGTCTTGGTTGGCAACCAGTCTACTGTAGAAAGAAATGGCAACCAAATGCAGGAAATATATTCTGCCTCGTCTGTCACGTATCGAATGATCCATGATCTCCCAAGCGTGTATCACGTGTGGCAGTTAACTTAATTAAAAAAAACAAAACATGCGGAAATAAATTTTATAGCCTGCAGACATATTGTTAAGTGAAGAAAAATATTTTGATGTTATAACTGGCCAATGAAGCATTTTTCAACTATTGCATTTCGTAATGTTAGCATAACGTTTTGACAACGTTGGGAATGATTGGTTAGTTTGAAGTTAGAAAAATACGTGATTGCGACCTTACAATACCATCGTGTATATATCACATATGCCTCAGTCAAAATCCAACCTGCCTTTACGAGAAGGTTCGTGTTAGATTGATAGGAAGGACATCGAACGGGATAGTTACAGAAATTAGTTAATTTTAACGGAATGAGACAATTTTTCGATTAAAACTGTGTTTTTCACAGAAGAGACGGTCATTCGGTTTACAATCTCCAAGACAGAGCCTATCCTTTTCGCGGCATCGACATGCAGTGCGAAGTCTAGTGCCAGGTACAACGTCCTCTTGAAAACTAATTCTTCAGTTTCAGATAATGCAATCTAATTGATTACGAAGACACACCTCACAGAGCCTTTGTGAACTTCCTCATCTATAGGTTGAATGCATTCCTTGCCTTTAGCAATTACTTTCCTGGACTGCGTACTAAATAAGGCAATTAAACTGATCAGTGACTCACCCTAAATGAGAAAGAGTTGTGTAATTTAAGTTTTGCTCCTGTCATTCTGAAGAACGTCTCTCTAATGAAGTAACTACTGTGGAACTCCTTCAAAGTGTTTCTAGTAAAACTGACAAGATAAATAGTTCGATATTCTGTAATGTGCATAAAAGCGGTTATCGTTGCTTTTAATGTCCAAGTAATTGCAATGAGAATTAAATTCGTTTGATTAGCAACTGACCAAAACATGTTCATCTCATTATATGTAGACTTTAACCACTGACAATTTCTGCTTGATTATCAGCCCATTGCCATGGAAAAAATTATTAGCTATTCTATTCTATGGCAGTGTTTTAACCAAACATTTCTATATTAAAATTATTTGTAATGTAATTCTATTGCAAAATGTTACGTAATGTCTATCTATAGAAAATTATTTGCAATGCAAATTTATAGGAAAATCTTTTGCAACGCATATCTATCGCAACATAATTTGCGAAACAAATCTGTAGTAAAATGTTTTACAATGCATTTCTATAGGATAATTATTTGCACTGCAATTCAATAGCAATATATTTTTCAATGTAGCAATTGTTTGTAATGCAATTCTATAGTAAAATTATTTGAAAAGTATACCTATAGTATTGAAAATGTTTTTTTTTTAATGTTTTGAAACAAATTTCTATAGCAAATTATTTTGCAATGCATTTCTACTGGAAAAGTATTTGCAATGCAATCCTATAGCAAAATGTTTTTTAATGCATAACTATAACTAAATTATCTGCAATGCATAACTATAACAAGATGCTTTTCAATGCAATCCTATAACACTTATAAGCATCTAGCAGTACCTACGAAAATTTCATCTTTTTCTCAGTTGAATTTTCTAATCAAACATAATTCACAATTTAATGAATTAAAAAGCTGCATTCGTGTTCCACGTCTACAGACAAAACTTAGGAAATTATCCTATTGCATCGCTAAATATCTGAACTTAAGAAACTTAAAATATTTCAATAACAATCTTAAATATGTATGTAGTCAATTATTTAATAGTAATAGGGTAAAAATGAAAGGAATCAAAATTGATCAGGTTTATTATTTGATTTAAGCGGTCGTTAAACGAACGATAAAGTTATCACAAGTTATTCTTTCTTTTTTTTGTATTTATACATACTTTTTCACACTAAATCTAAACGGCCTCTCTCACATAGATTTTACTTCTGTACTGCCACACAATAAAAAGAAATGGTCTGATATTTCTCTGAGGTAATGGCAAGGCTTAACGCATGTGTTAACATACTTGCTAAATAAGAGAGGACCAATCGGAATTGGGTGATGCTATTTAGTTATATTGACAATAGATATATTCATTCAATTATGATTATCATTGGAAGTTATCAAAGTCAGCCGAAGCTTACGGAAATCTGTTTTTATGTTAAAAATTGCAAATTGTTATATTCGATTTACAAAGGATTTTTCCTTCGGTCAGATTATATTAATTCTATGTGAATTGTTGCGACTAATTTACTAATGTCTTCATCCGTTGTCTTTTTATTACAAGTTTTAAACAGTATTTCCCTACATGCATAATGAAATGTACCAGAATATGCATTGCAACTGCTTAACCTTAGGGAACGAACTCAAAATAATAAGTTTCGAATAAGAAATTTAAAAGAATACGAGAAAACACTATACTAGACAACTCAATCAGTAAACCTAGTATAGATATAAATACTTTGTGAAACGTATCTAGAAAGAACAAACAAACGAGGATTAAGGGATTCCATTAGCATTGGTATAGAGATGGGATGTTAGAGGGCTTAGATCAGATGACATCGGGTTCCTGAAACACACAGATGAAAGCATAGGATATGGCTTGTAGGAAAGGAAATGATCATGATTTCAGAAAATATTTTTCGAAAATTCCATAAGCATTGCTATAGCGATGAGACGTTAAGGGGCTTATTCAGAAGACGCGTGGGGGAGATAATCCCCCAAAACATACAGATGCAAGAAGAGAATATGATTTGTATGAAAGGAAATGATCATGATTTCACGAAGGTTTTTTCGAGAAATACCATCATGTAACACACGAGGAAAGCCGGAGAGGTACACAGTCGAAAACTTGGTAGGGTGAGGAATAGAAAAATACAGAGAAATTAGTCTTAACCGACACCATACAGTAATTGAAACAGTTCGTCTAACAAAAGTTAATAACTGGTAATATCAAATCAGCACAGAAATTATAAAGGTACAGGAAATCTCGTTAGAAAAAAAACAAAAAAATAAAAACAGAATTCTGAAATACTAAGTAATATGAAATCTCCTCTCCGGCAGTGAATGCTGTATAATCTCTTCACAGATGAAGAGTCTTGAAACCACAGGAATGCGGTCCAAATGATAGATGCTGAGAATACAATGGACAGAGCATGTGAACAACTAGCAAGATTTAATAAAAATAAGGACTACGAAGAACATTATACTTACAATCAGAAATAAATTAAATATCTGCAATGATTAATGAGGAAAATGGGCTTAGAATAGGTAATGCCCAAGAGACATAGTGAAAGAATATATTTGTCGGGGATCAAATAACCTACTTAACGAACTTTTGTGAATGGGTGACAGAACAAAGAAAGAGGCAAAATAATCATACAATAGTCATTTAGAGCAAAAACAGAGAGGAAGTTGTGGAGAGCCATATTCAAGAAATGGTATGATGAAAGAAAAAAAATATCTAAAGATAAGCAGAGTATTAGTAGAATAGGAAAAACCGATAACATACCTGGATATTTGGGAATTTATTGCTGTCTACAATTTTGATTATTGATTCAGATTCACCCGCCACTACGGCTACAATTTGCGGGATTATTACATGTATAATTATGAAACAGAAATAAAATTTTGTTGTATTAGTTTCCTACCAATGATAGCTTGAGTTCCATAAATACATTATGCATCATTTTTCATGGCTTTCTTCAATATCTTTTTTATTTTTCTTCAATATCTTTATTTTTTTCTTTATTTTTTACAACTCGTCGTCTTTCATATCATAGAGATACGACTAGACATCTGCCCCAACATTGCACCAAACGGGTTTGTCTGTGAAGACATATTCATGAGAAGAAAATAGGATATTTGTATACAAATGAGAAAACAGATTTTCAAACGGTTAGCATCGTATAATTTTGGACGATATCTTTGAGACGCAAATTCTTTGTTTAACGTGATGGATATAGTTTTCCTTCTATACAAGTCTCCTACTAGAGGTGTTACCTGGAGAAAAGGATATATATATATATATATATATATATATATATATATATATATATATATATATATATATGCACCTAGTGAGCCAGACAAACCTACCTAGGTTTTACCTAAACGGATCGTCAGGTGAAACCTAGGTAGGTTTGTCTGGCTCACTAGGTTTATCTAGGTCTACTCTACGGTTGTATTGAGCTCTTTTGTTAGTTAGTTGTTTACTCGTATCGGGTTTTTTTCTTTGGGCTTCAGACCTGCATCTGTGCGATTTTTTGCCGACAGAAGTTCATGTTTGTAACTCTTTCTTTTTTTAAAACCTTTTTTCCCTCGAGATTGATTTTGACACATCAAAAATTCGAGGGTTTTTCGAAACGAGTCTAGCTATATATATATATATATATATATATATATATATATATAAAGTAATTTTGTGTTTTGTCCCCTCAGGGAATTTATCAGTGTCAGGGGACCGAACGACAACGTGGTAAAGAAAGGTTTTCCTTTTGTCTTATTCTGTAACTTCACAGATACATATTATTTATTATGAATTTTACACACACACACACACACACACACACACACACACACACACACACACACACACATATATATATATATATTTTTTATACACACACACACACGTCTCTCTCTCTCTCTCTCTCTCTCTCTCTCTATATATATATATATATATATATATATATATATATATATATATCGGGTGTAACAGCAAAATTGTCCAAATCGTGTAAAAAGCAAAATTGTAGATTTATCAAATTAAAATTTGAACAGTTTTATCGTAGAAATGATAAAAGATATCTTACTGGAATTCTCCGATGTTATTATTTCATATTCGAACTATATTTAAGCAATCAGAATATATAATTACTCTCCAAGCTTAACACAAGAATCGTGATGAAATTGATCATGAACGAAAATGACAGGTTCATCATTAATTAATCAGAGCTAAGGATCGGAATATATATATATATATATATATATATATATATAAACCGATTTCTAGTACTGCCAAGTCTAATCAAACATTTGAGAAATAAAAAATGTGGGATCATATTAAACATAAGATACAACAATATTCACGTTTAAAACATAAAATGTAAGGTACCTTTCGACCGACACATTTTCAAACACAATCGTCGGTAATCTAAAACGGAGTACTAACAAGAATTTTTTTTTATTAATACCGTAATAAAACAGGATGGTAAGGGGGGGATTTGTTTTACCTCAAATCATGTAACCGTTCCCCCAAATAAGGCCAACTTAAACTTCATCTCCCGTTGTACGCAGAGGGCCGGCCTACGTATGTTGATAATAACAGACTCCAAAATATCGAGGTGGAGTCTGTTCCTAGCCCTGTGCAATACCGAAAAGACATGTGGAGAATACTCAGTCCTACAAACACCAGAATTTAATAGATGTTCACCGATAGCAGAGGCATGTGTCTGCGAACACCCGGATGTCACAAACTCATGCCTGCGCACGCAGCCCGGGACATGTTGGGTGATTCTAACCTCAAGCCTCTGGATAGTTTTGCCCACATAGTCGAGCCTGCATCGACATTTAAATTGATAAATAACTAAATTATTATGGTAGGTAGGCAAAACATCCTTACGGCAAGGGGGAAAGCCCTCCTGGTAGTAAATATGTTCCTGACTGTAACGGCATTATAACACCGTTTAATGGATGAAGAGATCTTATCGGCGTATGTCTGACTCTCAGGACCAATCCAAGGGAGCCTGACATATATAGGACATTTAGAAAGCCCTTTTTTTAATTTCATTGAACTTCCTGATCTTGCGTTCAATGACAGTTTTAATAACTGATTCGGGGTAACCGTTCTTAAGAAACAATTCCGTAATTGTTCTCAATTCGGCATCGAGTCTACACTCAGAACAAATCTTCAATGCCCTATGGGTAAGACAACTTATAAGGTTAACCTTTCTGGCTCTGGGAGCAAAAGAGTCCTAGATCAGATAAAGTCCTGTAAAAGTGGGCTTCCGGTACACGCTCGTTAAGAAACCCGAGGGAGTTCTCTCCACAAGGACATCAAGAAAAGATAAACGATTGTTCTCTTCAACCACGATTGTAAATTTAAGTGCAGGATGGAGATTATTTAATAATTAAAAGAACACTTCCGCTATTGCACTATTAGAAAATGATGCGAACGTATCATCAACATAGCGGAAGTAACAATACGGTTTGTTAACCCTCTCAAATAGTCGCCTTTCATGAAAACCAACAAAAATGTTGGCCATCACAGGACCCAAGGGACTACCCATCGCCACCCCGTCGATTTGCTGATACATGCAATTGTCAAAACTGAAGGAGACAGACTTGGTCGCCATCCCCAACAATTCAACAAACACGCTCTCAGGAAACAACGGAGATTTACCAGGGCCACGATACAAGAAGTCCGCACAAATGTCAATAGTTTCATCAATTGGAACATTCGTGAACAAATTACTTATATCAAACGACACAAAATGCTCAGTGTCGCTGTTTTGATTTAAATTTTGTATATAATCAACAAACTTAAATGAGTCAGGCACACAATACTCCGAGTAGAATTCTAAAACCGGATCAAGAACATCCAATAACCACTTGGCAAGATTATGTTGGGCGGAACCCAACATAGATAAAATTGGCCTAAGTTGAACGCCCTCTTTGTGAATTTTTGGTAACCCATACATCCTAGGACGTTGGAAACCAACAGGACGAATATTATTTTAAATTTCTTTCGATAGAAAATTACTTTTATAAAATTCCAGTAATTTTTTTTGGAATCTGGTTTCAGTTCTTGGGGTATCATCATAACTAATATCACCCAATTTCCGGAATTTACTACTATCCTCAAGAATAGATAGCATCTTGCCAACATAGTCGGAGTGGTTCAATATAACGACTCCGGCACCTTTGTCGGGCTTGGTAATATAGATGTCTGGGTTGGTTTTTAATGACCTAACTGTCTGAAAATGCCTCCTCTGCCACACAAACCCAGAGGAGTTAACATTTGAGTCTACAATGCCATGTGCCAAGTCTTTTAACCGGGCTTTAAGGCGAAGCAAATGGTCCTCAGAATTAGGATGGTGCTTTAATAATTGAGAAAGGAGGACCTCGAAATTACTAAACACCTCAACATTCTCAATTTTCTTAGGAGGAATACAAAACTCAAGACCTCAAGACAAGACGACCTTCTCGGAGACAGACAACTCATAATCAGACAAGTTAAAAATATGTCTATCTGTTTTAACACGCGAGACGAATTTCTTTTTTTATTAAGAAATTCAAATAAGACATATTCTTGGTCCTAATCCTATTACCAACAACCAGATCACCCTCCAACAAATATTTAGCAAAACGAAACCTATCATAGAACGACAAAGTGCGCCAGACTCTACCCCAGATAGATACATAATGGGTTTTAATTGAACTGAGCGCTTCAGAAAAATAAATAATTTCATCTCTGAGGAAAGCTCGTTCAACATTAAAAATGTTGCGACACTTAACCCGAGAAACACGCCGAGAGATATTACCAGGTATAACAAAATTTTGAGAACAAAGTTTTGAATCTTACCCAAGAGGGACCTTACTTTTCCTCTCAACCGAATGATATTGTTGAGAGTTTTCACAAAGTGAAATATAAATATATATATATTATTCCAGGATCATTTTCCAACTTACTCAAGATGTTCTTGACCCGCTAAACTTCTAACCTGCTGTCCTGTAGTAATAAGGCGCCTCAGAGTTTTCACGTACAGTCTGCCATAGCTGAAACCTCTCTCTTGCATGACAAACGTCTTATGGGTTGAGTTTGAACTTTTTTAGTTGATCTCTTTAGCTCTAAATTGAAATGATGATCCCTCTTCTTGTTGTGACTTCCTAGTATAATTTTACTATGTACTGTTCCCTTGTTCTTAAACTTATTCACCTTTCGTTTCATGGTTCTTAAATGGACTTTCAAGATGGAAGTTAGGGTTTGAATGTTAGTACCATTACTGAAGGCCTGAATGATCGTTTTCCTCTCATCATTGCTCAATTGTGAAAATAGTAAGG
Source organism: Acanthosepion pharaonis (assembly GCA_903632075.3). Taxonomy (NCBI): domain Eukaryota; kingdom Metazoa; phylum Mollusca; class Cephalopoda; order Sepiida; family Sepiidae; genus Acanthosepion; species Acanthosepion pharaonis. The sequence goes on from CAHIKZ030005447.1 coordinate 2,199,688, forward strand.
CTGACAGAAAATAATCTTAAGCTATTCTCTTTCCAACTGAATAGCTCAAATGATTTGTCAGTGATTCTTACGACAACTTGTGTGAAGACTGCTAAACGACTTATCTGAAAACCTGTAAAAAAGAGACTCAATTAGTTTAGTAGAGTTTTTTTTAGTTATTAAACATTTTGTGGGGTAGCCAATTATACCGTTACACAATTTGGCTAACTTTACTGTTACACCCAGTATCTATCTATCTATATATATATATATATTTCCGCCACACTTCCAATGTTTAAATTTCAACATTTCAACATACAAATGCGTATGTATAGACATAACACCACCCGTATACATACATGTGTCATAGCCGAAACTGTCTACATATGTTTATATATATGTATGAGTCCCGACGGACGACCAAGTATGTATATGTGTCTGCATACATCGATGTTTGCGTTAGTACGATGAATGACAAAACGACGAAATTTCCCCACCACTTCCACAATAACACCAATACACGCAATCTACATAAACCCAAATTTTTTAAAACATTAATCAGTTTGTCTGACGATCGCTAAAGCGTGAAACCCAGGGTCACAAACTCACATCTATCAACCAAATATATATATATATATATATATATATATATATATATATATATATATACACACTCACACAAAACATATAATGTATGTCTGTATGATGTGTATGTAAGGATGTATATATATATATATATATATATATATATATATATATATATATATATACACAAAATAATATTTTCTCAAGGTTTTTCCTCTCCTCCTTATCAATATCAAGGGACGAAACGCCTTGGTAGATAATTTTTCCGCTTGTCTTTCTTTATATTCATATTTTACAGATGTATATTCTCTCTCTCTCTCTCTCTCTCTCTCTCTCTCTATATATATATATATATATATATATATATATATATATATATATATATATATATATATGTGTGTGTGTGTGTGTGTTCTGTGCACACACGTGTGTGTATATATATTAAACTCATACTTCCGCACATTAGGTTTCCAAAAATGATTTTTTTGTCTTCAATTACACTTCTTTTCTAATTGAAGCGATCGCTTTTACCTCACAATATCTTATGTAGATTTTATTAGTGATATTATCACATAACTTTTTCTTCCTATGTGTTATTTCGTTCAGACTAATTTCCTCTATTTTGTCGTTGAGCCAATATATTTAGTTACAAAACAGCGTCTCAAAAATTCATACAAATTGTCTTCTTTTGTTAACATTTGTTTTTTGTTCACTGATCCACGTTCAACGGAATTTTTTTTTTTATCTTTTCTACTCATATTTTTTTTTTACAAAGACATGGAATATTAATTGGTCCCCAAGTTTTTTCTTTTTATTCACTTTTCTTTCTTTCTATTTTTTTTTCTATTATACTATTTCTTTATCTCAAATACTTTTTTTTAATGTTGTATCCACATTCTAAATAAAGTTACTTTCTTTCTTTTTCTTTATTTCTTTACTATTTCATTCTTTTATGTTTCCCTCTCTGTCTTTCTTTTTGTGTCTCTTCTTTCTTTCTTTATCGCTTTTTCTTCTTTCTTACTGTTTATTTTTTCTTTGTTTTCTTTTTTGATTTCAATTATCCTTTTACTTTCTATTTTTTTCTTTTTCTTTCTTTTTTCTTTTTTCTTTCTATCATATTTTTCTGTCTTTTTTCTTTTGCCTTTCTTTTTTCTCTATTTGCCTTTCTTTTTCCTTCTATTTTCTTTTTATATTTTCTTTCTTTGACTTTAATTTTTCCTTTTCTTTCCTTTTACGTTATTTTTTGTCTTTCTTTGTTCCTTTTTCTTTATTTTTCTTTTTCTATATCTTTCTTTCTCTTTCTTTCTGTCTCTTCCTTGTTTTCCTTAGCTTTTCTTTCTATCTTAGTTTTTCTGCTCATTTTTCTGTCAGTTTCTTTTTCTTTTACTTTCTATTCTATTTTTTTCTTTTCTTTATTCATTCTTTTTCTGTCTTTTTTCTTTCTATTTTCTTTTTCTTTCTTTTTCATTTTGATTTCTCTTTCTTTTTCATCTTTCTCTTTCTTTCATTGAAATTCCTTATCATTTCGCCTTTTACATTCATCTTTTCCTTTCTTAAATATTTTGTGAATGTGACGCTTCATACTTTTAGCTTATACCACTGGAAGAACAGGAGACATTGATATGTGCCACCTGTCGATGGCCTCGCGGATATAATGCAATGCATAATAATAATAATAATAATCATCATAATAATAATAATACCTAAAATACTGAATACATATGAGAAGTTATTTTTTAGAGAGGTGCATCGTTTGTGACTGTTTGTTTGCTTTTTCCTTCTTTCTTTTCAACTGCCTAACTGAGATACCGTCACTTAAAACAAAATATTCATATCACGATTCTGGTACAAATCAAAGCTGAGATGAATACAAAGTACAAATCGACGAAGGTAAGTAGATTGCCTATAGAAAATCCGGTGTTATATCTTGCAAGGTGAGGAAGAAGGCTTTGTTTGGGACACCACTGATGGATTTTATAGCATTCTATTGTCCAGGTCATCTGAGATTTTCTGAAAGGTGTTCTTGAGGCACTGCACAATGTTCGAAACCGTTCTAAAACACAGAATGGCAGTGTTGCTATTCAAAGCAATCCGGCAGTCCTTACTTGATATACTACGGTTTTGTTTTCTCCCAACATAGTTTTATACCTTACAAAATTGAACATCGTCACATCACTAGCCCTGTTCCCAAGTAGGGTGGGACCATACAGACTACAGTCATAGTTACCATCATGCCTTGTCAGCGTGATAGCCTGAAGGATGTCATTGTTCTTCAGGCTGGTCTGTGAAGTCAGAGTTTCTCCTTCTATTCCTGCTATTTAACACTGAGGTGGGGAGAGAATGGATGGATTCATACTTTTCCCAAGGGGTATTTGTGCAAAAAGGAATGTAACTAACTCGCTCGTAATTCGAACTCGGTACGATGATTTCACTTTCCAGATCGTTAACCGTTACACTGCCGACATATTGAATACCCCCAGACAAAAAAAAATCAATTTAGTTCTTATATCTTCTACAGTAAAGTATTTCTTACCGGTATAACGACTATCACAGAGACAAAGAATCGGCCAATCGAGTCCAAATTTCCGATGGAGATTGTTATCTTCAGTTTGCGCAAATGTTCTTGCTAACGACCTGGATTCGCATCTAATTAAGCACTATCTAATCACAAGACAGATTATAAAACATATCTTACCATTATCATATCCACAAGGATTAATAACGATGAGGTTATAGGAGCGAGTAATTGGCACAGTGGGCTCACTAGCCAGATTTCCCAAATTATATGTGTGTGTTTTTCTAACTTATTTTCCACCATTACAAGGGTGACGAGTCACTCAATGTAGAGGATTACTGGAAGACGTGACTTGTATGGACGTTAAAAATTAAGAAGTGAAGTTCATGAGTTTAAGGAATATAGATATCGATTTACAATGGGATTAATATTGCAGTGTTTCCGTAAGATTTCACCCATGTATCTGTTTCTCAAATTATCGTTTCTGTATGTTTCAGTCCTGTGACCGTGGGTCTTAGACGTACAATAAGAACTGGTGGAAGTATAACATTAAACGCGTCAGTACATTTTCCAGGCTAATAGCGATAGCCTTGCGACGTTGCGTCTAGGAGACCGAGAAAAGATTTTACCTCTTTCAAGACTGGAAAGTAAAGATTGTGTAGCTTCAGACCAAACATGGTGCCATTATCCTTTTTTTCGGTTTGATGTGACTCTTGTAAATAAAAATCATATTAGGAGACTGTCATGGGTCCTTACTTATAACTACAGAATGAACTCTTTCTAACACTATGTATACTAGCCACATGCAACCCTCGTGGGTGTGTGGCTAGATACCGAATAGAGTCGAGCCGATAGTAGTTCACTTCAAACCAGACTGACAGTCACGCTAACACCTTCCACATGTTGTATTATTATTTCGTGTAATATACCTTCGTTATTTCTACTCTTGTGTTCGTATTGTTATTCCTTGGTCCTAACCTGGACCATAACAGAGACAGATAGAATCGTTATATCCAATTTGACAATAAACATTCTCGATATTTTAGAACTGGTCTTTCTCCAAACTCCAAGTATTTATCAAGCTGTGATTGTTAATCAAACTCACACAGGTTTAATCATTTACTTTAATATGTTCAGTTCTGTAAAAGTTGCATTGGCTGTTTCTTTTTGATAGGAAAGACATTTAAATATGATGAGATAGATGACATACAGCTTTAATTTGACAGTCTTTGTAAAACAAAAAAGACCTGTTATCAATTTGATTTCGGGGCCTTAAAATATACAATGCAGTTAAATAAATACAATACTACGTTGCTTACTTTCTCGAGGGCAGTTTTCGCTATTCCGATGTGTAATTCGGTTACTTTATCAGTCGATAATAACAGTAGAGCTTCGTTAAAGACACTGGAGCAAGTAATGCGATATTTATGCTCAAAATGATATCAGAAAGGGGAACACAATTACAACTTGAGGCAACAGAAGTCTTTTTCTACGGATGCTGAGAACACCGTCGACTGAAATCATGAAAAACGAGGAACTTTTAGAGAAAATGGAAAAAAAAAATGATCCTAACACGTAGCTTCTGAAAAAAAGGGTTAATATTTCTAGAACACTTGATGACGAAAGAAAGATTAGGAAATTTGACACCCACAGGAAATATTGAAGGCAAAAGAAAAAGCAGCGCTTAACCTACCTAACGGGCTTGTATAAATGGTTGGCAGAACAGCGATTAGGGAAGGTATCAAAAAGATAAAATTTACTAAGGACTACATGAGAAATTGTATATAGAAGAAGTAATTTATTTCTCTGCCCAGATAGCTACATTTCTCCTCCAGCTTGGTTTTGATGCCAGCAATACCCACCAAACAAAAGCATGTTGCAACAACGTTCTTGTAACTTTATGTAATTTTGTAGAATCTCCAAAACATGCACATAATATTACAAGGTGACATTGCAAATATTTTTCCTTGTAGTGTGCCAGGTTCTCCGCAGAATATGGTTAATAAATTGCAGCTTGATATTAGGACGTGCATTCAGCATCTAAATACATGATTCTCACTTTCAAAAATACATTTTTATATCTTCTATACATACAGTTATGTGAAGTAAAATTATGTTGACTTGTCAGTAATTTATCAGTTAAACATCTCGTAACATTAACATTACATTGTGAAATAAAATCTTCTGACTTTCCTTGTGTAGCATTGTCTTCTGATATCATGTAAGGGACACATCTGCAGGACGTTACAGAAATCGTTCTGACGATTATCGTTTTGATAAAAAAAGGTGAGCTAAGTGGAGCGGATCTTCCAAGAACCAAGTCAACCGACTCTGACAAAGGGGGGTTAGCTGAGTGGAGCGGACCATGGGTTCTTGAAGAATGACATTTTTAGACAAAGGTTGACAGAACAAAGAAGGCTTGTACTCTATAAGTAAGTGGTCCCGAGTAGCCTAAATCAGGGGACCGCTCGCTCACCCGCCACACGAAAGAAAGGCAGATACAGCTTAGGTCGTTCGCCCGTTTCACATCGTCTCTCTTTCCTCGGTCGCTTACAACCGGCCATTACAAAAAATGTTACAACTGAATAAAATTTACCGACTGCTACAATTTCGTTTTTTTTTTTCTTCGGTGACGATCCGGCCAAAGAATTATTCTCTTTGCAATAGTCCACAAACGTTCGACCGGAGGAAGCCGCACAATGCGAACGAATTGTGATGTCTGATCTAAACTGCAACGCTACACGTGCTGAGTGGTTTAAATTTTGGGTTGTCTCGTTTGAATATATTTAAGCATTATGTTAGTAAACAATCCTTTTATTACTTATTTTTATTACTAACATTTTTATATTTATTTCAACTTTCCTTCTGAGTCTGACATCGCCATAGTGACATCTTCTTGTCTTAGTTTGCATAGTTTTTATCTATTGGAGCTTATAGATTACTCCATCAATTTCTACGACTTGTGTCATCATCTTTTTTCTTTAATAGTCTTTCTCATTTAAATTAATATAGTACTGCATTTTAAGACATTTTTATGTTTGTACATTCTTTTCATAGATACAAATATTTAAGTAAATGATCTGTTTATAATAAGCAGTATTAACCATATTTACCAGCCTGAATGTCCGAGAAATTTTCATAGAAAATATGCTTCCTCCGACAGGAATCGAAACTTTATCCTATACAGAACCGTCATATAGCCTGACGTGCTTTTACCGATTGAGCCAAGGAGTGTTTCGGTTAGCAAGGTCGATTTTACTGTTTTTAAACGACAATTCTCCATGATTTTCTCGTGTGCATTCATATCTGCTGGATAAGTATCCAAATGTAAACAAACGACGTCACAGATTATGGAATGGACAAAGTCCGACAATTATTTTAAGACATTTTTTAATGTTTATACGTTCTTTTTATAGATACAAATATTTAAGTAATTACTTTGTTTATAATAAACAGTATTAACAACATTTACCGGCCAGAATGTCCGATAAATTTTCATAGAAAATATTCGTCCTCCGACAGGGATCGAACCTGTATCCTATACGTATCTAAAATCGACCTTGCTAAACGAAACGCTCCTCTGTGTCTCAATCGGTAAAAGCACGTCAGACTATATGACGGTTACGTATAAATAGTACTGTATGTCATCAACTATGCGATATTTGTAAAATAGCTCCGAACAAAATCGTTTATTTTTTTCTTTTTCAAATTTAGTTCACCTCAGGCTTCAAATGGAACTCATCTATAAGATCCATCGCTAAAGCTGCTTAAAAAATGATCGGTAACTACCTGACAACGCCTGCTATGTTCTCTTTTTACAATAGGCAAATCAGATGAATATCTAATAATACTGAGGCCATATCTGGGCTACACCTGCCCACTTTGCAGTTACTTTAGAGTTTTAAAGCGTCTTCGCGGTCTTGTGGGTGATTAATTATTTACAATCCCTATTCCACAGATGAAACGTTGCAAACTTCTCGATATTCTATAACTATTTACATGATAAATGTTCTGAAGAGTTGCACTCCTTAATTACACCAGTACTAACATTCATAGCTAAAACCAGCCAAGCTAAGTCCGCTGGTATAACCCCCACTTTTCCTTTGTATTCCATTAGTAAGAAGGAAGTGCCATTCGGACAGCTTCTCCCCAAGAACCGTTATTTCCTTATTTTAAGCAGTATTCCTCAACTATTTGTATTTCAAGGCACTTGTAAAACAACTAAAATTATGGGACGCGCATTAAACTTTAATAAGGAAAAAATTAGTTAAACAATTAGTTATGAAATTTGAAAATAGGAAAATAATAAGAAATTCTCCTAAAATAAGCATGCATTTTTAAGACATTAAATTGTAGATTGAAGTATGTTTGTTTGAAACCTATGCTTCTCTTAAATATAAAAATAATTCATAAATTAATCTTGTGTTAACTTGGGCAAACCGGACTATATTTCAGGGCGCATTAGTGGGCCCGGGTACACCGGATGAGAAACGCTACTTTAGAGAATAGACTCCTGGTAGGGTACTTTCCCGATCACTCAGTCCGTCAGTTATGTGCTACATGCTTGGGCGATCATGTATTTTTCGATCCATGACTGACGAGGCAGATTGTTTTCCCGCAAAATTTTGCCATTCTTTCTGCAGTGGATTGGTTACTAACCAAGGCCAAAGAATCCGGTCTGTCTTGCTATTCAACCCATAGCTGGGGGAAGAAGAGATGGTTATCTGGGCGTAAGTGAATTTCACTCAGAGCTGATATCCATTAAACCACAATGTAACAATTAGTAAAATAACGTTTATCATGGATTTTTAACGCTTTTTGGCACCACACTACTTGGAACTACATCATAGACAATGATCCGTGTATAATTTTTAGTTATATCAGAGAAAATGAATGGCTCTGAATTTTTTCCTGTTGCCCATGTCAAGTCGAATGCAATTTGTAGCATTGAGCATTGGTGAAGTCGTCTTATTTTTCCATGCGTAGGACTTTTAGTTTTAACCAAATGACGTGCATGGTAAACTGAATCCCTGCCATTAGGTAAGATGTCAACATGTTACACGAAAAGCATATGATTTCGAATCAGCAGCACATTTTTACGAACCGTAATTAACACGGCCTATTCATGTTAAATATTTATACTTAAAGTTACATATTTAAAGTGTTGTTGTTTTTTTTTTTTTTTCTGGCTCAAGGTTACAAAGACAGAACACAAATAGTCGGAATGCCGATATTTATGTGATGTTTGCCAACAAGCACTATAATATATTGCCTTGTATAAGTGATATACAGCTATCATGACGCCAACAATATTAGAAGTGAGTGGTCGGCAAACACTGAGAAGAATCTAACCTAAAACCAAGACTATTAGAAAAAATCATGTTGTAATTCATCAGTAGGCAAAAATAAACAACAAAGTTGGAATGAAAGGCAGGCAATATTTATGCGAATAAACACCAAAATTTATTATTTAAATAATTATTTGTATATTTTTTTAAATTATATTTATTGCCATGTATGTGCTGAAAATGCCTCATTCATAATATATGTAGACGTGTGCGAAAGGAAGATAATTATAATTTTAGTGCCTTTGAAATAAGGCTGGTCACATCTCTGTCACGAGGGTAATGAAATCTGTACCACTTAGAATGTGTGAATTCAGTGAGTAAAAATCGCCAGGATTTATAGCTTTTTAGGCGATTCAAAAGGCTTGATGCAAGTATTTTTTTTTTATCTCGATTACAATGTGTTTTTTTTGTTTGTTTTTATTACCAGTATATGTGTTCACTGGTACGTGACATGTAACTTGTATGACCTTGAACTGACGTTTTTACACCATGATACTCTTTTTGCACAAAAGTTTTAAGACAGGGTAAGTCTAGTCCTAACTACTGCAAATACTTGCAACTTAGACACCAAAACTTATATCAGAGTCTAATACAAGACGTTGTAAACAGAAAAATTGAACGTAAAATAGAAAATCGAAAGATACTTTCCAAAAGCTAAAGCATTATGGAACAGGAAAAATTGGTTAGAAAGAAATGATGAACTGCTATGTACTACCAATCGTCTTGTGAATGATGGAAAATTTCCTCACAAATGAAGAAAACTTGAGTTAACAGAGATTTGGTTCTACAGAACGATACTGAGAATATCATATATGAAGCATATAAGCAAAGAGAAGTGTTAACGACAGTGGAAACAAAAAGAACGCTTGTACTTCTGAAAAGTACATGTTTGATTGGTTCATTCATTTTCTACGGCTCTTTTGTAGGTTATTTAAAGTCAGAGAAATATCTTTTAGATTATAAAAGTGTTTTTGGAGGTAATATTTATTTCGTGATAAGAGTTACTGATAAACCTACACCTGGGAGAGAAGCGGTGGATTCATACATTCCCAATGTTATTTTCTAGTAAGTGAATAATGATAATATATATGAAGCGTAACTGTAATTGGAACTCTTCTCTCCAATTAAGAATCCAGAAGCATTATCTATTACACCATCCGCACACCCAAGCTTACAGCACCTGGTATTCCAAAGCGAGTACTGATCTAGGTTTTGACCAGGGTAGACATTGCTTCAGTGATCGTATCTGAAACGTGATGTGGCTGCATGCCCTGAAAAACACTGTTGAAATGTGTAGGATAAATAATGAGAAAAAAGGGATTAGTAAGTTTGACAATCAAAGGGCATACTGACAGCAACAGGGTGAGATGGCAACTGAGTTACCTACCTAAGAGCGTGTGTAAATTGATAGCAGTACAAATGGTGTGAAGGATAGTTAAAAAGTAAACGCTGATCAGAGCTACAAAGGAAGACAAGATATGAAAAGCCATTATCGCCGATGTTCTGAAGGAATACAGCATGTTGAAGAATAGGGGTATATCTTGCACATAACTACAATAGTTGGAAACTATTTATGATCGCTGCAGGAGAAATGGTCTACAAGATTAGCCAGCTAATAATTACTTTACGGCAAGTGTACAAGATATTAGACGATGTAAAATATGCGATACAACAGAGTTTCCCTACGAGGAATCGTTAAGTTAATATTTAAACGTTGCTTTAAATAAATCATAGAACCTGTAGCAACGTAGATGAAACCAGTGATATATCATTGCCGGTGTAAACAGCTGCGCCTTCTACTCCCTCTCTATTTCTTATGTTTGTTTTTTCTTTCTATCACATGTCGATCCAAGATCATGCGCAGAGTTACACTCATTGCTCTACATACATTCTTGGGCAAACAAAATGTCCTTCATTTCTAAGAGATGTATCAAAAACTGTTAACGGTACCGTTCGAGCAGATAGTGTTAACCGTCCTGGGTATGACCATAAACTACATCTGTGTTCTGGGTGAGACGATAAACTACGTCCAACAGCAAGGCCTCTGATCAGGAGGTTTTGAGGAGCGTGGAACTACCTCTTAGATGACCCGGGTGTTAGCACCTGTTAGGGTCCCAACTATGGGGAAATAGTTGACCCTCCCAGCCTGGCTCAAAACACTATGAAAGTGTGGAAAATGATTTTAATATCAGAAATACTTTAAAAAATTAGTATCAGCAATACATTTTTGAAAAAAGAAAATATTACCAGCAATGAAAAGCATTAAATGACCCAGTGAGGTTAATACGCCACAAAACAAACCAAACTATACGTTTTTGAAAAGAAATATTACCAGCTATACATTTTTTGAAAAAAAAAATTACTAGCTATACATTTCGGAAAAAAAGGAAATTCTGTCGTAATTAAATAACCTATTGTAGTTGATATTCCGTAAAACAAACCAAATCAAAGATAGTGTTGAGTCGAATGTAAACACGCATCTGTTAATATAATTTTGTCATTTTCAAAATCACTGGTCAAAAGCTTTTCTTTTCTTTGACAACCAAATTGTCTGAAATGAAACGGAACCTTAGAACAGTTTAAAAAAATAAGCTTACGCTATTGATCACTCAATTTACAATGTGAAATCATTAAAAAAATAGTTCAGCAAATTTAGCTGATATTACATGACATATAAAAAAAAAACCCGAAAGCTTAAGTTACTAGGAAAACTAATACTGTTTCTGTGGCCTTTAATAAGGAAATAATCCATATTTTCTGGGTTTTCAAATATTGTGGACAATTTAATTAATAAAACTATAAGAATAAACAAGAGTCATATTAGACAGAAGAAATGGGTACCTTCATTTGGTGTAATGGTTAGAAAGCTTGTCTTGCTAGCTCAGTTACAACTGAGTAGAGAGTTCGATCCTCACTGGTATGCTTCATACGTTCGGATTTATGCCACATCTAAGCCGCACTTAGAAAATCACTATTAGACAAAAGAAATTGAATTCTGATTCAATATCTGGGCTGGAGGTGTCCAACCCTCAGTTTTCAAACTTGACTGATTTCAGGATCATTTACGCGGCCATTTGGGTGATAAATTATCCCCTCCCCCACTGCAGCCCCTTTCCACTAGTTGTAGCATCGAAAGTCTATCTGTATTCTCGATACTTCCATGGCAGATGTTCAGGCGTGTTTCATACTTTAATGCCATCACTTACGACTATTAAAATCAAGACAAGCCAAGTTACGTCTACTTGGCTGAATCGTCCCATTTCCTTACTCAGTGTTCTCATTCACTTTCACCTTCTGTAACCCCCAGCGTAGTAGTGGCATTTCCGCCTTGCGTGGGGTGAAATGATTAAAAAAATCGATCATTTAATACTAATATGCAACGCACTTTGTCGGTCATGTGATCTTTACAGCCAATCAGAAGTGCCCTGTTTTAACAAAGAACGTGTTCGTAGACGCCGGAGGAAAGAGAGATATACCACTGTCTTTTGAGTAACAACACTTCTTTTTAACTTCCTTTGTTTTTTTGTTTTTGCAGTATCTGAAAGACTTTACGTAACATATCTGTATAGGGTCCTTAGTTCGTGTATAGTTATTTTTTTTAATAAAACATATTTTTGTTCTTCTGAATTTTCTCTAAAGGTTTTTAGTTATTATCTCTTTTGACAGCAAGACACCGACAAAGCTACCTAAGACTTATTATCATGAAAGACATTTTTCGCCATTCCTATTCGACTTGGCTATTCTGCATCACGCGAAATTGTGGTGTATTTGTGAGTTATCCAACTTGACTCTGCAAAAAACGCCTGCTACAGAGGCGCTGTTTAAGCTTATAAAAATGCGATCATATTCTCTCTCCCTCTTTTTAGCACTTGCATCCGGATGTAGTCGGACCTAGATAAAGGACGCTTCAGCTGAGGCACACTCGCTTCTTTGGTCCTCTGTTGACATTTGAACACTCTCACCCACGCACACGTATCTATCATAGACGCTTACACACACACACACACACACACACACACACACACACACACACACACACACAAACATTCTTCTTATACATAATTTAATATTTTTACGATGCTTTTGTTAATAACATGTATTGTCGATTTTATATATGTATTGTTTTATATACTTATTTTACCCGGACTCGCATTGAGTCCGCCAATATTCTTTGCGGGATAAATGTTTCAGGAGCCCGTACATATATACTATAAAATGCTTGTACACATCACAAATAAAGAGATATTATTCTTAATATAATGGTGAATTATTTCTTCTCAAACAAGATACGAGAATCACAGAATATAGTAATATACTACACAATTAAATTACAGAACTTGTCTGACTTTTTTACTTTCGTTGTTCGTAACACCTACCTCGGGTTGC